>VDFB02000008.1:194184635-194784635 GCA_007258455.2 Sequoia sempervirens | reverse complement strand
GATATTGATGACTCCTTTTCTCTTTCTCCTACTAATATGAGTCTCATGTGGATGTCCTAGAGGACTTGAATATCAATGGTGCGATGGAAAAAAATAATAATAGTGAGGATAATATCATCTCTAGTGAGGATATGGAGAATAATGAATAAGATAAGAAAAAAATCCAAGGAAGGCCCTCTAGATACTTACTATGTAGAGATAACTGACTTGTAGACTAGGGTGGATAGACTTGAGGGGGTAAAAGATAATTCCAATGACTGCTAGAGTTGCAAAGACAAATGAGATAATATCTATGAAGTTCAATGAAACTTAATTAATATAGATTGATAAAAATGGAAAAGATAATGAATGATATGGTTCATGTTGGTGATGGGATCATGAGTAGATTTTTTATTAGGGTTGTTACTATTCACTTAAAGCCCAACAAAAGGAGGAAGAAGCAAGACAAGGTAGATGATTTATAGGTCCCCAAGGTGAAGAAGAACAAAATTGAATTGATTCTAGGGGCTACTAATTGGGATGAAGCTCTAAGCTCTTTGATTAAGGATTGCAGTTCTTTAGAATAGATCTTTTTCGTGTCTTGTTTTGGTAGCCTTTTGCTATTTTTTGTGTTGTTTTTTGCTATTTGGTCTGGCCTAGTGGTCAACCAATGGACTTATATGATGTTATCTATGTAATTTCATTTTTTGTTAATATTTGCTTTTTGTAAGGGTTCAAGGCCCTTCCTCGCCTAATCAATCAAAAACATTAAAGGTTATTGTGAGTCTCATCACCATAACTAGGTCACTTCATCATATTACAATCATAATATGATGTCTTAGACAATATTTTATACCCAAACATTAGTTTGACCATATTAATAAATTGAAAATCAGATTGGAATGCATATTTAACTATATTTATAATTAATTGAATATTAGCATGCACATTTGACCATATTTATTAATTGAAAATTAAATGTATATTAATAAATTGAAAATCAGATTGGAATGCATATTTAACTATATTTATAATTAATTGAATATTAGGATGCACATTTGACCATATTTATTAATTGAAAATGAAATACACATTTAATTGTACTTATAATTAAAGATTAAAATACACATTCAATCATATTTATTAATTATGTCTATAAGATAAGGTTGCACATTTAACTAGAAGATAAGGTATAGACATTGCCATTAATAACGTGTTTACACGTCAATGAAGTAGTTTGGCTTTTGCGATCGGGTACAGCAGCCTTAAATTTTAATCATATTTTTTTCAAGTGGGGCATGAAAAGTCAATTACCTTAAGTGTTTCGCCCCACGGAACGAGGTAGAAATCTGCTAGATCGGTGTAGAATGATACGGAAGCAATGAACAGATGTTATAAAAAAATCTATCCGCCGTTGTCACCAATGGATGGAAATTCAACGCCTAGTGTCCTTATATAGGATATGGCAGTGAAGGCCACTCTGTACTAACAAGGGCGGCCCGCCATGGCTCTTTACGAGTGCGAAGCAAAGCTTGACGATATTACCGTGCTGGATTTCTCTCTCTGCGGAGAGGAGGAATGTTTACAGATGGTGAGAGAGGCTTGCCAACAACTGGGCTGCTTTCGTATTGTAAAACATGGAATCGCACCCGATCTTCTCCGCAAAGCAGATCTGGCATGCCGGGAAGTATTCAAGCTACCCACAGAGACGAAGAAGAAAAACGTCTCCCCCATTCCTTATGCTGGTTATATAGGCGGAAGAGATCGGTACCCCTTTTACGAAAGCCTGGGCATGGCCTTCTCGAGCACTTCTGATCCCCAGGCTATCAAACACTTCTCTCATCTCATGTGGCCTCAGGGGAACCAAAATTTCTGGTATGGGTTTCCCCCTCTTTATTCTTTTTAGAAGGCTCTTTATCTGATTTTTATTTTCCTCTCAAATGGAATGAACTGAATATTTTAAAACGTTCATAAGGTCAAAGAAATCTATGGGATCCAAGAAAAACACATGATCCACCAACAGAAAAGTCTTACACAGTTTGTAAACCCCATTTTAGAGCAGTTCTCTTGCAGTGGATTTAATGCTGAAGTTTTTGTTTAAACTTGCCTCTTCAAACAAGGCATTTAAATTATCAATTTGTAAGGTGTCTTCATAACTGGTCTGGATGTCTTTATACGCTGAGCACTCTGCGCCGAAGTGTCATTCTGTCTCCACCATTCCCTTGTTACAAAATCAGCATATTCTTTTTTCTCACTGCTTTTTAAGTACCATTCATCTAAACCCTAACTAGAGTAGCTCTTTTGCAGTTTTTTGTCAAACTTGCCTCTTCAAACAAGACACTTAAATTATCAATTTATTTTTTTCAAACTTGCCTATTCAAACAAGACACTTAAATTATCAATTTGTTTTTTTCAAACTTGTCTCTTCAAACAAGACACTGAAATTATCAATTTGTAAGGTGTCTTCATAACTGGTTTGGATGTCTTTCTACACTGAGCACTCCATGCCGAAGTGTCATTCTGTCTCCACCATTCCCTTGTTACAAAATCAGCATATTCTTTTTTCTCGCTGCTCTTTAAGTACCATTCATCTAAACCCTACTCTAGAGTAGCTCTTTTGCAGTTTTTTTTCAAACTTTCCTCTTCAAACAAGACACTTAAATTATCAATTTGTTTTTTTCAAACTTGCCTATTCAAACAAGACACTTAAATTATCAATTTGTTTTTTTCAAACTTGTCTCTTCAAACAAGACAATTTAATTATCAATTTGTAAGGTGTCTTCATAACTGGTTTGGATGTCTTTATACACTGAGCACTCCATGCCGAAGTGTCATTCTGTCTTTACCATTCCCTTGTTACAAAATCAGCATATTCTTTTTTTTCGCTGCTCTTTAAGTACCATTCATCTAAACCCTACTCTAAAGTAGCTCTTTTGCAGTTTTTTTTCAAACTTGCCTCTTCAAACAAGACACTTAAATTATCAATTTATTTTTTTCAAACTTGCCTCTTCAAACAAGACACTTAAATTATCAAATTGTTTTTTTCAAACTTGTCTCTTCAAACAAGACACTTAAATTATCAATTTGTAAGGTGTCTTCATAACTGGTTTGGATGTCTTTATACACTGAACACTCCATGCCGAAGTGTCATTCTGTCTCCACTATTCCCTTATTACAAAATCAGCATATTCTTTTTTCTCACTGCTCTTTAAGTACCATCCATCTGCCAGTTTCACATCTAAGATAATAAAAACTAGTTTATAATTTAACTATTAATACTTTTGATTTCCATTTGATATTCGTGCTTATATAGACTTTTTCATTGTGATCTCTTGAAGTTAAATTCTTTGATATAATAATAAAATTTCGCCCTAATTTTTGTCCATATAGCACCTTTTTAAGAAATTTTAAATTCTGAATTTTGAATTCCTCTGGAACAGCCAAACTATGGAAGAGTATACGTGTAAGATGATGGAATTGTATGATAAAGTGCACCAAGTAATTGTTGCGAGCTTTGGAATGAGCGGATACGATGCCACTCACTTCGGCCATGGGAAGGTGCACCTGCGTATGAATATGTATGATGTGTCGTCCGAGCTGTCTACCGAAACGATCGGTCTTCAAGCTCATACGGATATGGGTAGCCTTACCATTCTCCATGAAGATGACTGCGGTGGCCTTCAGGTTTGCAGCAGGGCAGGCAATTGGATTAACGTGAAACCCATACCTAACACGTTCGTGGCCATGATGGGCGATTGCTTTCAGGTATCATTTATAACTCTCTTAAACATTTAAGCTTTTCCGTCGATTGATTGGGATTCAAAGGCCGCTAGAGCATTTTGTGATCATTTCTTCTTTTTAATATTATTAATACGGATATGTTTTGATATGAATTTTGACAAATCAGGCATGGACTAATGAAAGGATCCTTAATGTAAAACATCGAGTGATATTGAGAAGACAGCAATCTCGTTTATGTGTGGGTTTCTTTAATGGTTTTCTAGATGACATAAATATGAAAGCATTCCCTGAGTTTGTTGATGATGAGCACCCACAATGTTACAAAGAATTCACATTTGGAGATTTGGTTAAATATTGGTTAGGAAAGGGAAGAGGGGTAGAAGAACGTTTGCAATCATTTGCAGGCATTGCTAGGTAGTAGGGGAGGAGAGCTCCAATGGCGAGTATAATTCAAATGTATTGTACAAATTCTATCTTGCATTTTTTAGTGAATATGCTTATTGAAGTTGTGGTAAGAATATTGGTGCATCTTTCTTTTGAGGTGCCTATATAACTATATATGGCAGGATTGGAAGAAGTTTGGCATGTACTCCATGTTAATTACGTTAGTTTGATTATAAAATATCTATTATGTACATGTTTCAAGCTAATATATTAGATAAAGTTGGATTGTAAAATATTTATTATGTACATGTTTCAAGCTGATATATTAGATAATTTTTTATACTAATAAATATTGTATTTTATTTCTTTCAAAATATCTATGTATATACATGAATGGCGAGATTGTGCAAATTTGATTCTACTAAGGGGAAAATATTATATGAAAGATGCCCATCACATCATTTGGAAGGCCACTGATTAATTCAAATATCAAGTTTATGATATATGAAGTGTGCTAAGAATTTATTTGAGATTGATGATGCCACATCCCATTTTCTTGCATAAACTTAACTATTAAATCGAGAAAGTTATTTCATTAAGAAAATTAGAAAAATGTCTTTTGATTACTTTAGTTTATTTCAAAAAGTAAGTTGAATGGTTGAAAAATAAAAAATAAAAATAAAAGAACTTATTTTGTATATAAATATTTAAATATATAAAAGATTGTTATTCAATAGTTTTTAAATTAATTTAATTTAAAATGAATTAAATAAATAAAAGTAATAATAAATTAAATAACTAAATAAAACAAATGAATTAGCTGTAAACCAAAAGGAAAATTGATTAAAATTTCAATTAAAGTGTAGACATGAAAAATGTCCTCATCAACTAACTTTGATTCTTCTTTAAATCACCCCTTTATTAACTACTTAGTTTATCCATCTTAATTCCTCTATTAATCAAATCAATCAAATTTACTTAATTAAATCATAAATCAATCCTAAGGTCCCTCTTTAATTAAATAAACCAATGTTATTTAATTAACTTCTAAAGTTCTTCATTTAATTAAATAAATCAAACTTATTTAATTAAACCACTAACATAATTCCCTTTAGCTAAATAAATCAAAACATTTATTTAACTAAGTCTAAATCACTTTTCATCTCCTTTTGATTTATTTTAATCCCTAAATCTAAGTCAAATAGTCAAATCATCTAATCCCTCATTAAATTAATCTAATCCTGATTAATTTAATCTAAACTCATGTCACATCCTCTTGCTTTTCCCACTTGCACAAATAAATCATTTAATTCATTTATTAAATCTTCATTTTCCCTCGACAAGGCATCTTTAGAGAATATTCCCTCAAATTTGAATTCAAATCCAAGTGGGATGAGTCCTTCCAACAAGGCATTTATGTCACCTTACAAGTCCTTTTGCATTGAGCTAAGTGGCCATTACTCCATTTGACTCTCCTTCCACCTTGTCATTTCAACATTTTCAAATTTCAAATATGTGCATTTATGGGCACATTCATCAAAACTTGCACATCCTTGGCCCATTCACATGGTGACAAGTGGCTTCTTCCTATTGGTTGGGTTTTAGTCCCACATTCATCCCTCTTGCCTCTTCTCTCATCAAAATCTTCTATAAATGGAGAGGCTATCCTTCACTCTCATCATCTACAATCTTCAAGCAAAGTTTCTCTCTTCACGTTGAGAGCTAATATTTTCCATTATCATTGCATTTTCATCATTGGCTTATCAAGGGTTGGGAAATGGTCACTTTTCACAACAAAGTGACACCAAGCCACTATAGAATAGGTGTGCATTGTGCTTCTCTAAGATTTTTTTGGTTTATGTTGTTATTTCATTTTGCTCATGAAGTATGATGGATTATTTCATAGGAGTATTTGTAGGTTTGCATTTGCATGAACTAACCCATTGCTAATGAGTGTTGGAGATTTAACCATTTGCAAATTTATAAGGTGCTCACATATGGCACTAGAAGGAGGGCTTCTAATACTGTTTTTGCTTGAAAATCGTTACTTCATTCTATTTTTTATTGCAGGAAATAGGAATGTTATTGGCATCGGGTCTATATGATCTTTGCATTTACGACATCATTCAAGATTATCATCATTTTGATATTAGCATTAGCTTGGATAAAAAAGAAGAAAGTATCTGTTGTTTTCTAGTTTAAAAACCATTCCTGAAACTTGTCACAAGCTAATTTTGTTTTTGCTTGAAAATCATTACTTCATTCTATTTTCTATTGCAGGAAATAGGAATGTTATTGGCATTGGGTCTGTATGATCTTTGCATGTACGACATCATTCAGGATTATCATCATTTTGATATCAGCATTAGCTTGGATAAAAAAAAGTCTATATTTTTTAGTTTAAAGGGCATTCTTGAAACTTGTCACAAGGCGCAAGTAATTTCTTATATTTTGTTTTCTCTTGCTCTTATTCATCTTGACCGATGCATCTCACAAAAATTAAGAATCCTAATTATAATGGTTTTGAGAGAATTTCTTGCATCATTCATCATTTTGTTAAAAGATCTCACATTTTGGCGCTAGCAAAAGGCATTTGCTTGAAAATTTCTAAAGTCTCTCCCATCTGCATTAAATTTTAAGGTTGAAAGTTGCAGCTACCGCATGCTATTAGCATGAAAATTTTTAAAGCCTTTTCAACTGGAATTTTGGCACTGGGCCAAGGAGGCCATGGGCCAAGTGATGGAATACGACTTTACACCTGCCAAATGCATTAGCTTGAAAAGTTTTAAAAATTGTTGGCTGCATTTCATGTTTGTGTTAGTTTGCAAATTGGAAAGTTTCTAAAGCATTTTTAGCAAGCTTCGTTTCTTCCTATTCTACCATTATTGTTGTTTTTTAAGAGCCTCATTGAAAACATAGGCACTTTGAATAAAATGGTCGATGCATTAATGTCACATCAATAACATTGACGATACATGCTCAAGGGTATGTGCAGGATCATGATGGGCCAAACAGTAGCAATATGATGGGTATGTGGCTATGACCTTTTTTTTTACCCAAAATTGATGAAATGAAAATGGTTTTTAAAGGAGATTCTCAGCTTTCCACCAATATAAATTATGTTTTACTTTGAATTTAATAAGTAATTATTATTCATTTTCTATTCAAATTACGACTAAAGTCCTTATTGATAGGCTGATTGAAAAACATCTATAGCTTTCAAATGGTATCACATTTTTTTAATCCAAAACATGCATCACATTCTATGTTTCACATACTATAGGATTAAAAAAGGAAAAATTGAATTTCATGAAGTTTTGACCAAGTTAAGGTGGTTAGACACACAAGTTTTTTATATTTTTTAAAAGTTGTAATAAAAAAATCATAATTAAATATTTACTTGGAAAAAAATTACAAAAAAATATACATCACATCGGGACATGAATTCTCTACTTATATCTAAAATATTATAAAAAAATATTATCATTTTATTGTGGTAAGGGTGGCCAGACAGACACCTACTTCTTATTTTTTCCTTGAAATTTAAGTACTGCTGCATTGAAATTTCAAATTGTCACCAAATGGATATTTTTTTAAAAATAAAACCTAGTAGTTTAGAAACTACATTCAATTTTCTATAGATTTTATTCTTACATATTTTTTAAATAATATAGATAACTTATTCAAATTTTTACGTAAAGTTGCCTAACTCTGATTTTTCTAAATTTTTTGCCACTTAAGGGAATTTTTTTTCCATGATGATCCTACACATACCCTCAAATTAACTATGAGCTACATCACCTAATGATTAAATGACGCTACATTTCTCAAAGGGAATTATTTTAGAAGGGCAAGGTTCTTTTATTTTTTTCTCATCACACTTCTCTTTGGTTGAGAATTGAATCTCTTATAAGGTCACAGGAGTCACATTGCCCCCTTAGTGGGTTAGTGAAGTACAGACTGTATAGTTGAACATCGTGCATGTGCATGTATCTAAACATCAACATTATAATTTGTAAGAGTAGTTTGCTCAGTACTCTTCATGTGTTATCAACCATAAATCATTTTCTTTTACTCGCAGTGACTCAATTTTATGAAAATCTCTGACGGAAAAATATTTTTTTTTTGAGGAAAAAGATTAGTTTTTTGAACATTTTTTGGTTTGAGAATGGAATAATTTTTTTTGGTGTGAGAATGGATTAAATAGTGTCGCTAGGAGATTAGGTGTATCTTTTCATTGAATGCATCAGATTTAAAAAGGTAGGATACAACAAGGAGGGCGCCATAATAATTGAGTAAACTGAACACGAGACATTGGAAAGTGTAGGGAGTACAATCAAAGGAGTACGTCAACACTAATAAAGGTGAGCAAACAAGTTTTACATGGGTGATCAACATCAAATTAGTCTGAAAATGGCATCTTTTATAGTAGGATGGAACTATTCGTAATATTTATTGCATTCAAGTGCATTAGGTTGCTCTAAATAGGGCATACTCTTATTTATTAAATATTGGTAGAAATATCCCCGTGTTTGGGCACTTCTTTTAATTTTCATTTATTTCTCAATGTTGTTGGGGGTGTGGCTTTTGTATATTAAATATGGAAATTTAAAAATGAATTGTTCTTTTATGAAAATAGGTATAAATTGAAAATTTGTTATGGGGTTATTTTCATCATAAAGAACTTATGTTCCTTGTCAATTTTATTCTATTTTCCTCTTTAAAAGGGTTTCCTCAAATGATTGACATTTCTTGTGTATACTTTTATCATTTTACCATGAATGCCTAACTCTTGTTTGTGATGTTTATAGGAAAAAAGGTGAAGCGTTGGGATCAAGTGAAAACAAAAGCAAGATTGGAGTTGAAGAATTGAGCACCAAACTTGAAATTCACAAAGCGTTTTTAAATGCTTTAAATGGCTTCCATTTTATGCTTTATTTTTTTTGTTCTAGATCAACTCACATCCTTTTGGGCTCTAAAAAGAACACTTCAATTTTGTACAAAAGGGCTTAAAATGAACTTTAGGACACAAACTTACTAGAGTCAGTTTTTGGATTTAACAATTGAACAAGGCACCTTTCATATCTCATTTTGGTGCTTTAAAACGAATCAAAATTATTTCTTTGTGGACTTGAAAAGAACATGTGCTACTTTGTTTTGTGATTGCTTACTCAAATTAACACCATTGAAAAGACATATGTGTTTCTCTCGCTCCTCATGGCGATCTTGAGAATCAAAAGGTTTTTTGGTGGTCTTAGGTTGGGATAAAGTAATTCCCTCCACACTTCATTTTGGGAACTAAAATTGAACAAAACATCTTGAGAGTGTGAGTAAACCTATCGTGTGTATTCTCTCTTTGTTTCTCAGCAAAGATCGATCGAGTTATGGATATGTTTGCTCACTTTTGTTTATCTTAGAGGGCCTACCTTGGGGAAAAAGTACTCACCCAAGGGAACGACTCAATTGGTAACACTCTAAATCCAAGACTATTTTCAATCGGGATATAAAAGTGGGTACTGGAACAAAGCCTAGTATCATGCAGTTGGCTCTAACAAGAAGGGTAGTAATGGTCTCTCGCCTTGATGGGTCAACTCCTATGAACAAAAAGTCTGAATTAAAACCTTTGTTGTAGAAAGGCCAAAATCTTTATCTATTTGTTGATGCAAGAATAGTCTTTGAAGCCACCCCACACTTTTACAAATTTTAGTAGAAATGGAAAGTATGCCATGGTAGATTCATGGGTACTGATGCTTGGATGCCTCGAAAGAAGTGTAGAGTCATGGATGGGAGCCAGTGGAGTTAAGCATCTAACCATTCACTAAAAATAAGCATAGCTAGACTTGTCCAAGTGGGGACTCAACAAATATAGTCTTTCATATCCATAGGATTGTGCTTGTTCTTGGTTACAAAACACTTTGCTTGTTCGAAAAGATTTGGAAACAAACATTTAACATTGTCATCAAAAATTCAAACCCTTTAGGAAGTAAATGCAATTGACCAAATTCATGTGTTATTGCTTTCCCTTGGGATTTTATCCTTAGAGGTTTCTAAACACTTGGATTTATATCTCAATTTTCTTACTAAAGTTAACAATAGGTAACCCTTGCCTTGATTTCATCAAAGTTCCACATGATATACCTTGTGGAATGGGTATAAGTTAAGACATTGGATATCAATTTTGAAAACCTAATTAAGAAGTGTTTGTGGTAAAAAAAAGTCATTAAGCAAAGACTAAAAACAATTGGACACCACAGATGTGTCTCCAATGATTTCACGCAAGATCAAGATCAAGAAACCAAAGGTAAAAGCTCTTAGTATAAAAGATCACCAAAAGCGTCTCTCAATGCTATACGAATTCAGATGAAGACTAATTTTTAAATTTTACAAAAAAGCCTCAAGAAAAAATCCTGGTTTGTACTCGTTCTATTATTGTCAAAACCCAAATCTTTTTAGGGAGTTTGAGCATCTTGTTTAGAGAAAAGCTTGTTCTTCAAAATTGAGGTCTAGTAAGCAAGCCTATTTTTAGGTAAACCTAGGATCAAAATCAAACCTTCACCCATCTTCAAACATCAAAACCAAAATCATCTCATCATCAACTCTTTGAAAATCTTGGAAAAATATTTCATGTTAAACTTTGGGAAAATCATTTGAAACCAATAAAAAAATCACCTTGTTTGATTAGATGTGTGTAGATGCATCCTTCTACACATATTTAGTCAAATTATCAAACCTTGTGGACAAATTTATCCCTTGATAACATCCAACATCTTGGGATTTAGGAGTTCATTATCCAAGATCAAAGTCAAACCAATCAAAACCATCTTGTTTGGTTAGGTGTGTTTAGATGAATCCTTTTTCTCACACCTAGACAAATTAACATCTTTGGAAAAAAATATACTCTAGGACAACATCCAACCTCTTAGATTTTATGAGTTCACCATCAAAATCAAAATCCAAAATCAAAATCAATCTCAAAGCAAACATCAAAATCAAGTCCTAAAGTGTAACATACCCTTCAAGATTTTCTCAAGAGTTCCAATCATCCATCAAACATCCATCTTACATCCATATTGTTATCATCCTTTGATCTTTAAATCATCCTAAAAATTTCTCTATTTGTACCTAAAGATATATCATTCTAAAGAATTAGAGGTTCATCTCTCATATTCTTGAAAAATTGATCCCTATTTTATGGTGCAAACGAGATCTCAACACAAGAGGAACATGTAAGCCAACAAAGAAACATCTACTTCGAGTGACTTGAGTCAAACCACTCCCGAAATGAATCCCATTGGGTCTGGCAGTCTCACAATTAACCTTCCTCCATTTTCGCAAGACCATCAAGAGGAAGGTATAGTCCAAGTGGAGGATCTTACCAATAATCCCTGTGGAATGTCACATGAGGAAATCATTGAAATAGTTCAAAATTTGGAGAATCATAAGATTATCAACATCATGATGAGAATCAATCCCTCACTCTACATGCTCGAATTAGAAAAGCAAGGGGCTAAACTCCCCTCTGATTTCAATGTGAGAACTATTGTGGAACCATAGTTTGGGATCATGCCTCCAACCTCATCTACCATCCCCATTTCATCTACACCGCCATTGAAAAACATCACTCAAAACATCCCAAAAATCACATCATCCATTGCTCCAACTCAACCCATTGTTAACAAGGGAAGTGTATTTCTCAATGCATTGCCAACACGCCCCCTTGAAAACAATTAGGATTTGGATGTGAACACCATCTTGGGATAGTCCATACCAAAAAATCCATCACATCCATATGTCCCTCTCACCTTTCATGATCCGAGCGACCCATCATCATCATCATCATTTCATGGAACACTCCAAACCTCTCTCCCCATAACCTCACAAGGAGAAGGTGGCTTATTTGGACCAGGGGGCATCTTTGACACTACATCTTCATCACTTCCTCAAGGGAGTATGCTGCTCACATTTCCACCACTCCCACCATTTCCATCAATATCCACATCACCTCTTGGTTTAGGGCTTCCCCCTTTACCAAATATCAATCAACAAAATCAAATCAACCCTTCGATCGTTAATCAAAACATCACAAAAAATCCTTCCATCTTGTCATTGACATGACAACAACAAATGGAAACCATCCTGATAACGCAAACCACTACCATCACATCATCAACCACCTTCCTACCATCTCAAAACATGGTCTCTCAAGGACCAACCACATTAATCACACCATCTACCACTCAAACCCCAATCATCAACACGACAGTGCCTCTCATCACCACAACAAGCACCATTCCAAATCCACCTCCACCACCACTGCCACCAAACACGAACACATCAAACCAATACAATATTGCATTGCAAGCAACTCAGCAAGCTACCTATCAAAAGGCACTCCAACAAGTGCAAAAACAACAAGCCACACAACTAGCTACTCAGCAAGCCGCTCAAGCCACACAAGCTGCTCAAGCTACCCAAGCTGCATTACAAGCACAACAGGATGCTCAAGCCAAAATATTATTACAACAACAAGTTGCACAAGAACAAGCACAAGCTCAAGCTGCACAAGCCCAAGCTCAAGCTCAAGCTCAGGCTCAAGCCCAGGCCTAAACTCAAGAGCACGCTCAAGCCCAAGCCCAATATCAAGCACAACAAGCACAAGCACAAGCGCAGTATCTTGCACAACAACAAGCAACACAACAACAAGAATATCAATAAGCGTTGAAGCAATATCAAGAACAGCAGGAAGCATCCCAATTAGAAACTCAACAACAAGCGTTGTTGGCTCAACAACAAAAACAAGCTCAACAATAGGCCTTAATAGCACAACAACAAAAAGACCAACAACAAGTGTTGTTGGTACAACAATAATTGCAGGCATATTTGGCACAACAACACATACAAACATCATCCATTAACATACCAATCGATCCACCCATCCCACCAACAATTGAACCACCTTAAAATGCTTTCATTCCACCCCCTGATCTGCAAAACGATGTCACAACACAAATCAAGTTTCTCTCGCAATAGGTGCTTGACCTTTAATCAGGGCGAACCACGAAAAACACCCAAAAACTTGTGTCGTTATCTATTTGATAGGAGCCTTGTAATGAAACCATTCCCAAAGGGATTTGAGATTCCCAAGTTTGTAAAATACCGTGGGACAGGAAACCCTGAAGATCACATTAGGGAATTCTAGGTTCATTGCATGGAAGTCACATATGACTATACCTATCTGATGTAGCTATTTTCTAGAAGTTTAGCTAGCCATGCCATGGAATGGTTCTCTCACCTTCCTCCTGCCATCAAGAAGTTCTAGGAAATAGTAGACGCATTCGTAAAAAATTATGCATTCAATATCGGAATGGATGTTGAAGTCTAGAGGAACTATCAGCTTTGAAAAAGGTAAGAATGAATCATTTGATTCACTCCTACAACAATGGTGATCCAAGGCCAATCAGAGAAAATGGGTCATGCCTGAGGAACAACAAGTGTGCACTATCATCTCCAACCTCAATGATGCCTTGGCTTTCCATCTTAAAGTCCAACCTGGATCACCACATATGATTAGTTGATCTCCAAGGTGCTCAACATTGAATGAGCCCTTGCTACACAACCAACGACACAAACATATCATGATCAACAAAGAAATCACCCATCTTCAAGCTATAATGAAAAACCTCTCACATGGGAAAGAAACAAAAAAATTACCAATGATGGTGTTGTTGATGCTAAAGTTGTCATTAATGCACCTCAAAAAACACACCCACACCACAACAACAAATCTAAAACCATCATCAAAACAATCATCAAGCTAACACAACAACACAACAACCAAATAATCAAACGATCAACAACGTCAATGATCAAAGGGGACCACCCCAAGGAAACAAGAATTCCACCAAGCAGAAGTACACTGCCCTTGGGGAACCACTCGAGGTCATCATGAAGAAACTAAGAAATGAAAACCTCATCACGGCTCCCAACTATGAGAATTACCAGGAACCAGATGTGAAACCTCCTTGGTACAACAAAAATTAGCTCTGTGATTTCCAAAAAATCAAAGGGCACACCAATAACAATTGCATGAGATTAAAGAACCTAGTCCAAGACCTTATTGATCAAAGAATCATAAATGTGGAGCAACCAACTGGAAATCAGAACCTCAAAATATACACGAATCTGATGCCAAACCATAACATCAAAGGAAACAATAACAACGACAAGGGGAAGGGAACATTCAAAAGTGTCAATCATGTATATGACCATGTCGTTTCATCCTTGGATGAGTATTGTGCCACTATCACTATCAAAGGAGCCCTCACTGATTGTGGAGTCTCCATAAGAGGTGAAAAAATTACCATTATAGGATCATCTCAGCCAAATAGAGCACCCGCACCCAACCCCAGATCTATTCCAAATGGTTACAATGTCCTTGATCAACTGAAAAGAACCCCAACACAAATCTCCATCATGGATTTGCTAAAAATTTCATCTACCCACAACAAAATCCTTGAAGAAGCATTGGCTTCATCCACCGTCCCTGCAGATCTTGATGTAGAACAATTCCAAGCTATAGTCAGAAACATCATCAATCTGAATCTCCTTACATTCTCCAACTAGGACTTTCCCACTCAACCATCTCACAACTGCGCACTCCATTTAGAGGTCCTCGTACATAAAAATAAAGTCAAGGCGACTCTTGGTGGATGGACCTATAGGTTTGAACATTTGTTCCCTCAAGCTCATTAAGAACCTGGAAATCTTAGAGGATTCAATTGAAAAAGGAAAAGGTATTACAATCAGAGCCTATGATGACCAATAAAGAAAGTCCCAAGGCACAATCCAAATCCCTATTCAAGTGGGGCCAGCTATCATGGAAACTACCTGTTAGGTCCTGGACCTTGACTTGCCTTATAACATTCTCTTGGGACGTCTATGGATCCATGCAATGCAAGTAGTAGCATCAACATTCCATCAATGTGTCAAATCCACATATGAAGGACAAGAGGTCACCATCCATGGAGATCCTGAACCATTCTCCTACAGCAAGAACCTAGAGGTCAAATACTACAAAATACCTCAAGTGCCTAAAAATAATGAAGGCCCATCAACACTGCACATTGATCTAACCACTCTCGCTTCCACTTTTGTTATAGAGACACCCGCCACTCCCGCCATCCCCACCATCTCTGATATCAAAGTCATCATCTAGGACAATGGTTGTGGAAACTATACGATTCCCAAAAATTCTTTTGTGGTAGGAGAGTTACCACAATCTCCCAGATCACGAGGACATCCGCAATCAAATGAAGCCTCCACATCCCAAACATCCATTGAATGATATTCCAACTTCAGAAGTTGGGGAGATCTTGACCGAGAAGTTATAGAGGAGGACCCATCCTATCTCTTATACCAAGAAAATAGACCAACAACCGATCTACCAATGGAAGATAGCAACAAAGGTTTGCAAATGATGCTCGCAATGGGCTATGATAGAAACCAAAAACTGGGACAAAATGACAATGGGCTTCTAATACCCATAATTCTGGAGATGCAAATGAGAAATATTGGCCTTGGATGTACCCCTCCAAGTATAAGCATATGTGGCCGAAGTCCTCCAGTTAGAAAGGTCAATAATTCTCCTTAGCAATTAGCAACCGAACTTCGCTTGCCTGTATCTATAAGTCAAGTCATAGACAACTTCACATTTGACATAACTAACGTCTGTAGTAGTAGTGATGACGAGGATCCCATAACCAACTTACCCATGCTCTTCGAGGACACCACCCTTCTCATGATTAGTACTATGTCATTTCAGTCCACTCACCACCAAAACCATTAAATCCATCTAGTCTACCCCCAACTCATCAATTATGACCAATGAGAACTGCAAATTCTTGACACATTCAAAAATGATGAGGCGCTCTCAAAATTCATGGGACTATGGGATAATATTCCATGTGGGGATCATAAAGCATGATTTATCATCGAGCTAGATACACATGCATATTATGGGGAAACGATTGAATCCCTCAATCACAAAAGTGAAAAACTAAGAATAATCTCTAGGTCCTTGAGTGAAAACCACACTGTGGCACTCTCTGACCCAAAAAATGTAAAAAGAAAGGAAACATCCAATGGTGAAAAACTCTTCGAGGTGCTTGAGTATGGGGGATTCAATCTTCTTTTCAGAGCTCTTCATCAAGAAAAATCAACGGTCCTAGCAGAAAAATGCAATCCAGTTAATCTAGGAATAGAGGAGACCCCACACATCACATTCTATGTGGAGTCATTACTATTAAAGGAACAAGAGCTCCTAGTAGCCTTCTTGAGAGAAATACAAGTTAATTTTGCATGGAACTATGTAGACATGCTAGGGCTTGATCCAAAAAAATTATAGTTCATCACCTAACAATATACACTAAAGCAAAGCTTGTGAGAAAAAAGCTTAGGAAAATGCACCCTCAGATCACCCTATTAGTCAAAATGGAATTGAAGAAGCTACTGGATGCAAGATTCATTCAACTAATCGACTATCCAGAATGGGTGTCAAACCTAGTTCCTATCTCAAAACCCGATGCGGGCATCAGAATCTGCATAGATTTCAGGGACTTAAACAAAGCATGTCTAAAAGATGTTTTCTCGTTGCCCAACATTGACATGATTGTGGACATGACGACAAGACATGAAATGCTTTCCCTGATGGATGGTTTCTCAGGATACAACCAAATAATGATTGCTAAAGAAGACCAACACAAAATGGCCTTCACTTGTCCACGAGGGACTTATTGTTGGAATATGATGCCATTTGGCTTAAAGAATGTAGGAGCAACATACCAAAGAGCCATGATGTTAATCTTCCATGACATGATCCATAAAACTATTGAAGATTGTGTTGATGACATACTAGCCAAATCCAGAAAGAGGAAGGATCACATAGCAACCTTAAGCGCCATTTTTGACAGGCTAGAGGAATACAAGGTCTGATTAAATCCAAAGAAGTGCATATTCTGCATACAATCAAGAAATTTTCTAGGATACATAGTGTCAATGAGAGGCATTGAGGTAGACCCTACCAAGGTAAAAGGAATCCTTGAGCTGGAGGCACCCAAAATATTGAAACAATTGAGAGGCCTCCAAGGTAGGCTTTAGTCCATCTAAAGATTCATAGCACAACTGGCGGATAAAAAAATCCCTTATTCTCACCTACTTCACAAGGGAGTAGCGTACAAGTGGGATGACAAGTGTGAGGAAGCCTTCAATAAGATCAAAGAATATCTACTTACACTGTCAGTCCTCATGCCACTGATCCCAAGAAAGCCACTCATCCTCTATATATCAGCAACAACAGTAGCCCTCAATGCTCTTTTGGCTTAGCACGATGAAAATGGGACAGAAAGGGCCATCTATTACATCAGTCGCACAATGGTTGGGCACGAGCTAAACTACTCATTCATCAAAAAGGCCTGTCTAGCAGTAGTGTTTGCTTCATAGAAATTTAGACATTACATGTTGGCACACAAAATTAAACTCATCGCCAAAATTGATCCCCTAAAGTACCTACTGTCAAAAGCAATGCTCACGGGAAGGATGGTTAAGTGGGTCATGATAATATCAGAGTATGAAATTGAATATGTAGAGTGGAAAGCAATTAAAGGACAAGTCATCACATATTAGCTTGTAGAAGCACCCATGTACTCAGAGAATCCACTTATATCAGAGCTTCCCGATGAATCCATCTTCAATCTCAGCATAGTTGACCACTGGAAACTCTATTTTGATGGCTCATACATGCAACATGGATCAGGAGTCGGTGTTTTCTTCATCACCCCATAGGGGGATTCTATACCTAGATCCTACAATTGGCATTTCCTTGCACTAACAACATTGTGGAATAAAAGGCTTTAACCATAGGTCTTAGAATAGTAGTGCAGTGGCATATCATGACCCTCAAAGTATATGGAGACTCCCAACTAATAATAAATCAAGTGAATGTTGAGTACCAAACAAAGGATGATAAGCTGAATCCATACAGAAGGTTGGTAGAAAGCCTCAAAGAATCATTCATTGATATCACATTTGAGCAGATTTCCAGAGAAAATAACGGAGTAGCAGATGCCATGGTAATGATTGGATCCCTACTAGATATCCCTCGCAACATCCTGAGACATGAATTCTTGGTAGAAAAGCTTCTCATACCTGCATTCAAGGTACCAGAGTCAGAATTTGTGTGCGAAATCATTGGTCCCAGTGATCCCTGGTACCATGACATTTATACCTACTTGCAAATAGGGACCATCCTACCTGCTGACCTACCCTCAAGCCTAAAAAGAACCTTTGTCAAGAAAGCATCCTGATTTGTCATCCTAGGAAATACCCTTTACCGTAGGAGCATAGAAGGAACCTTATTACGTTGTTTAAACACTGAGGAGGCATTGAATGCTTTAACTGAAGTACATAATGGTATTTGTGGTTCACACTTGAGCAGAATGAACTTGGCCAAGAAATTGCTGAGGATGGGGTATTATTGGCCTACAATGGAAAGAGAAGCACATGACTACGTCAAAAGGTGCCTACAATGTTAGTAGCATGGGGACCTCATCCATGCTCCAGCTCAAGAACTTCATCCCATCATCACACCATGGCCCTTTCCACAGTGGGGACTCAATCTCATTGGAAAAATCAATCCCACCTCATCTAATGGCCACAAGTTCATCATAACCACCACTAAGTACTTTACCAAGTGGGTGGAGGCCATCCCCATGACATATATCACTGGAAAGTAGATATCAAATTTCATCCTGAACTACTTAATATGTCGATATGGTGTTCCCCAAGCTATTATCTCAGACAATGGGACACCCTTCAAAAATCAGGATGTTCATGACCTTTGCAAAAAATTCAAAATCCAACATCGCTTTTCAACCCCATATTATCCCCAAGGAAATGGCTAAGCAGAAGCCATCAATAAAACCATTTTGAAAATCCTCAAGAAAATAGTCAATGACGCAGGTCGTGACTGGCATCTGTAGCTAAATCCCACACTCTGGGCCTATCAAACCAACATTCGCACACCCACCGGTGCCACTCCTTTCTCCTTGGTCTACAGATCAGAGGGAGTATTACCCATTCAGATCGAGCTCCCATCATTAAGAATATCATTGCAAAACCTAATAATAGATGAGGAATACTAAGTATAGACTGAATGAGTTGGAGGTATTGGATGAGCGGCGTATAGACGCTTTAAATCATTTGCAAGTCTATCAGAACAAACTCAAGAGGAGCTATAACAAGAAGATCAGAAGCATGACCTTTCAAGTCAGAGAACTGGTACTAAAAGAAAATCAGAAGAATGTCCCAAATCCAAACAACAAAGGAAAATTTGAACCCAATTGGTTGGGACCATTTTTTATCACAACGATCTATAAGTCAGGGGCATATCAGTTATCAACACCTGAAGGGGAACCTCTGCAGGAGCCCATGAACAACTCCCATGTCAAAAAATTTTATGCCTAATCTTTCAAGGTATAGAACCAAAAAATCCAAAAAATTAGAAAAACGTCCTAGAAAAATGGTTACAATGATGAAAACCTGGCAAACAGGCATCTTGGCGACAACAAAAAAAAGAGCAAAAAAGCAAAAAATTCAAAAAAATTAGAAAAAGGATTGAAAATAGTAAACAAAAAAATCATCCTCTGGTGAAAACCACTTCGGTGGCACTTTGGGAAAGTACCTTGGTGAAAACCTAGCAAATAGGCGCCTTGTCTAAATAAGCACTTTCCATCCACTAGGATTTTCACAGCTTATTCTGCATCATCCATCCATTACGCTTCCATCATCCATCACATTCCATATCTCCATCCATTGCCCATCCATTTGACATTCGCATCATAGCTTGGACTTGTGTTCGTGTCATGATCCCTCCTAGTACTACTCGGCCCATTCTCAAGGTTAGTTTGTCTTGCCTTTATCGGAGTAGTCTATTGCATCACGTTGGGGGCATGTTCTCATTCGATCAGATTCGTGTATATTCTTGAAGTCCTTAAATCAGAAAATCCAAAAATATCAGAAAATTGAAAAATCCAAAAACATCATAAAACCAACAAAAATCCCAAAATATTCAAAACATATCAAAATCCCAAAAATAGGTCAAAAAGTCAGTCAAAAAGTCAAAAATAGAGTCGTCAGTCGAACTATGGGTCTCTAAGCCTTGGACATAGGCAAGGTTGATCTTTGATCATCCCCTGAGACATTTAGGCTAGTCCTTTAGGAGTCTGTCATAATAAACTGGCAATCGATTTGTTCATATTTCATTAATAATCGAGTCTGTGTTAGTCAAACTATGTGGTCTCTATGTGCATAACGTAGGCAAGGCTAATTTGTTGATCAGCCCTCGAGGCTCCTAGGATAGGTCCTTAGGTTAGTCTCTTGGACAAAATCTCAAAAAACCCCAAAACATTAGAAAATTCCAAAACATTTATAAAATCTCAAAAATACCAAAAATAGCCTCAAAACAGTTAAAAAACTCCAAATATTTGAAAAAGTCCATCCATCTCATCTTGCTCTCACCCGCAATAAATGCCACTCATAATAAATGATCATCATCCTCAAACCTTGGTAAAACAATCAGAAACAAGTCTAGAAAGTTAAAAGTGAAAACTCAAAACGTCAAAAATCTCAAGTCTAGGTCAGTACGTAAACAAGTTGGTCAACTCTTTGTGTCAATAGCCTATCATCCAATCTGTGTCAAATCATTCATTTGATAACTTCATGTCCTAGGATGTATCCTTCCTACAATGGGAATTATTTATCAGAAAGAACACTTCGGATAAACGAAACGACGTGTCGCCATCCACTAACATGTCCTAGGATGTATCCTTCCTACAATGGGCATTATCTGTTAGCATTACTTTCGATTCTTATCCTATAAAAACACATTTCCTTTGGGTTAGCGGTATTGAAGAACATTAGCTTGTTTTCTTACTTTATCTTTTTCTTTTGACTTATCTCTTTGCGCTCATTCCAATAACCTCGCAATGATGTCCAAACAAAAGGATTTAGAGAGATTGGAATGGGGTAACGATCATTATCTTTTTATCTGCTGCACTTGTTGGATGTTCTTGTAATATAACCTTGGTCATGCATGCTTTATTTGGGCATAGGGAGGGTGTTTTAGGTGTCTTTTTGACCACATAGGAAGGATTTCTTTTCTATGTTTTGGTCTGAGATGTTTGAAATATCTGAACTACATTTTAAATGAGGTTTCGTATGTCAGGTGCGAACATGAGTACTCCTATCTGATTGTCAAGTCAAATTCCATCACACTAAGCGCAACGCCATCTTGGTTCTTTATACTTTGATGCGTCGTGCTTATGTGTGTTATCAAACATAAGGTAAGTTCCCCTTTTAAAGTCCCAATTCCTGATAAGTGAATCATCCATCTCTCATCATCATTGACTTGTGTCTTGTTGGAATCTCTTGCTTTCTTCTATCTCCTTTCTGCACTAACATCATCATGATCAGGTAATCATCATCACTAGTGCATCCATCCTGCATCCACAAAACATTAGCATACATAAATCTCAGAATCATAGCATATCACATCATCCATGTCATCCATCTCACATGCATTACATTATCATTCAAGTTGTTTAGGATAATATAGATTGGTTATTCTAAGCATCTTAAAACCATTAGCATACTGCATATCATATCATATCATATAAGAAACATTGATCATCTCACATGCATTGTTTATCATCATAATATTGATCTGTTAGTCTAAGCATCTCATAAAACCATACATTTGCATAAAACATCCATTACATAATCATATAGGCATCATCACATCATATCATCATTTAAGTTGTTTAGGATAATTTAGACTGGTTATTCTAAGCATCTTAAAACCATCTCATTTGCATCATCATCACAACCATCCATATGTCCATCTTGAACCTCTTTATTGCGAGATCGACCCTCAAATCAAATATTTTTGCTCAATCTCTCGAGGGGGAAATGTACCAGTGCACTTCTTTCCACTGGGGCATTCAAAAAAATTAGAATTTTTTTATCACGGTAAGTTTATTCTTTGAACCAATGCAGCAAGTGCATTGCTTCAAAGAGGGGAAAAATGTAGACATGAAAAATGTCCTGATCAACTAACTTTGATTCTTCTTTAAATCACCCCTTTATTAACTACTTAGTTAATCCATCTTAATTCCTCTATTAATAAAATCAATCAAATTTACTTAATTAAATCATAAACCAATCCTAAGGTCCCTCTTTAATTAAATAAACCAATCTTATTTTTAGCTTCTAAAGTTCTTCATTTAATTAAATAAATCAAACTTATTTAATTAAACCACTAACATCATTCCCTTTAGCTAAATAGATCAAAACATTTATTTAACTAAGTCTAAATCACTTTTCATCTCCTTTTGATTTATTTTAATCCATAAATCTAAGTCAAAAAGTCAAATCATCTAATCCCTCATTAAATTAATCTAATCCTGATTAATTTAATCTAAACTCATGTCACATTCTCTAGCTTTTTCCACTTGCACAAATAAATCATTTAATTCATTTATTAAATCTTCATTTTCCCTCAACAAGGCATCTTTAGAGAATATTCCCTCAAATTTTAATTCAAATCCATTGGGATGAGTCCTTCCAACAAGGAATTTATGTCACCTTACAAGTCCTTTTGCATTGAGCCAAGTGGCCAATACTCCATTTGACTCTCCCTCCACCGTGTCATTTCAAAATTTTCAAATTTCAAATATGTGCATTTATGGGAACATTCCTCAAAACTTGCACGTCCTTGGCCCATTCACATGGTGACAAGTGGCTCCTTCCTATTGGTTGGGTTTTAGTCCCACATTCATCCCTCTTGCTTCTTCTCTCATCAAAATCTTCTATAAATGGAGAGGATATCCTTCATTCTCATCATCCACAATTTTCATGCAAAGTTACTCTCTTCACGTTGAGAGCTAATTTTGTCCATTAACATTGCATTTTCATCATTGGATTATCAAGGGTTGGGAAAGGGTCACTTTTCACAACAAAGTGACACCAATCCAGTATGGAATAGGTGTGCATTGTGCTTCTCTAAGATTTTTTTGGTTTATGTTGTTATTTCATTTTGCTCATGAAGTATGATGCATTATTTCATAGGAGCATTTGTAGGTTTGAATTTTCATGAACTAACCCATTGCTAATGAGTGTTGGAGATTTAACCATTTACAGATTTCTAAGGTGCTCACATAAAGAAAAAATTAACTAAACAAAAACTATTCTAAAAATCATGCATCAATCATTTAAAATGCATGTCAAAGAGAGGGGGTTCATTTAAAAATGTAATGGTTTGCATGAAGGGAGATGCCACAAAGGCCATAATTATTTGAGGGAATTGAGGTATTAATTTTTCATTAAAGATAATTGGGGAGGTGGAGAGGGAGAGATCAAGGAGTCATGCCTCTAAGGGGAGAATTTGGTTTTCATATTTAACTCTCTCAGCCTGATTTTTTAAGGGGGGATTACAGAAGTTTAGTGAAAGGAATTGGAAAAGAGGATCATTTAGTGTGCAAGTTGGGAGTAGAGTTGTAGATCTCCATTTGATATGTAGCCTCACAAAGATATTTATCCATGAGATAAATGTTTGCAAGTTGGGGGCATGCACAATGATCATGAACTGAAAGGGTTCGATGAAACTTAGACTTCAGATACTTCAAAGCAAATGAAAAATGGGTTGGTGTAAGGACTGAAAGACCAAATCCCTACCAAGTTGCCTCATATATTGTAGAAAATTCTCTAGTAAACATGCTTACAAAACATGGTCAAGTTACATGGATGGTGCGAGCATGAGTGCACAACTTTCTAGATTAATTACTATTTTCGCCTCTCATAGGTATGCCTGGATTTTCTTTGTTGTACTTAAAGTGAAAAATGAATCTCTTGAACCTTTTAGTTTATGGTTTCGACATTTTTTTGGTTGAGGGATTATAAGGGGTGTTATCATAGCTTCTCTGTGGATGGTACAAGTTTTGAGAGGGAAAGGTTTCTAGAGTGGTCTATTAAGTACTTGACCAAGAACCCAACCTGCTGAAGAGTAGCGCACCTCATTTGTATCTCCAAATGATAGGATGTTTCCTTTTCTTTGCTTAGAAGATATTTGGCTCTAGTTTTTCCTAAATTTTGTCTAGGTCTTCAATATCAAGCTTGGCTATGTGGGTGTGCTATTAAAGAATGCCTCCTTTGTTTCTTAAGACTTCTTGTGTTCAGAAAGCTTTGGGAATTGAAATAAAATCAATAGATCAAGATTACAAGAGTTGAACTAATGATTAATATAGTTGTTGGGTTTTCCAAATATTCCTTCTAACTATAACGACAGTATCTTTCACACTCGAAATAGATGCCTTTTGTAACTGACTCTTTTTTGGCATGTATTTGTTAATTTAGAATTCGACCATTTTGGTAGATTTTTCTATTTTTGAGATGTGACTGATTTTTAAGAGCTAGTGCTACTTGAATGCAAATTGTATTGAGAATTAATAGAAAGAGAGAATCCTAGTTGAAAGTGGATGTAGCTATTATTGGGCGAACCGCTATAAATCTTGTGTTCTTCTTCTATGTTTTTAGATCTTTTAAATTCTATTCTTATTTTCTACAATTTCTTCTTTCATTTTGCTTCTACAATTTTATCAACAATTTGTATCAGAGCCTGGTGTTAGAGCTCAGTGGTGAAGCCTTTCTTTTGGAAATCAATGAAGAATTTTTTAGAAGTATGGATGACACAGACAAATGGAAGATTGAGAAGTTTGCAGGTCAAAACTTTGGATTGTGGAAGGTGCAAATGGAGTCATTCTCATCAAGCAAGATATCTCAAGTGCATTGGATGGAAAAGCTAAAGGGAAAGGTTCACTTTCATATGAAGATTGGGAGAAATTGGATAGGAAAGCAAGAGAAACTATTTTTCTTTCACTGTCCAACAATGTTTTATTTAATGTTTTAGCTGAGAAGACAATGCAAGAGTTGTGGGATAAACTCTCTTCAATGTACGAGATGGCATCAACTTCAAACAAGGTATTCATTATGAAAAAGTTATATAATTTGAAAATGCGAGAAGGTGGGATTATGTCAAATCATCTAAATGAATTTAATACATTGGTCACCCAATTGATTTCAGTGGGTATTAATTTAGATGATGAGATTAAGACAATTTTGTTGTTATGTTCTTTACTGAATAGCTAGGAAGGTGTGGTGATGGTAGTTAGCACTTCAGTGGCTACCAAAAGTAAATTAAAATTTGATGATGTTGCATCCACTCTTCTTAGCGAAGACATGAGGATAAAAAATCAAGATCCCTCATTCATTGATGCCTTGACTAGTGTAAGTACTGACAATAGAGGAAGGGTTAGAGATAAAGGAAGAAATAATGACAGAGGAAGATCAAAGTCCAGGGGTAGAAACGATGATTGTTGGTTTTGTGGAAAACCAGGCCACATAAAAAATAACTGTTGGAACTACAAAAACACACAAGAAAAGGTGATCAATAACAAAACCAAAACATCATACCAAGAATATGCAGGTGTTCTTATTTTAACTGAAAAATAAATTTGAACTAATGGTTGGGTGCTTGATTCAAGTTCATTGTTTCATGTCACTCCATGCAAGGAGTATTTCAAAAATCTACAAATTGGTGACTTTGGCAAGGTTTTTCTTGGTAACAATGAATCTTGTGATGTTGTTGGAAAAGGGGATATTTCATTAAAATTGAAAAATGGTTATACTTGGTTGTTACGTGATGTTAGATATGTTCCCCAGCTCAAAATATATGTGATCTTAGCTGGACAATTGGGTTCTCAAGGTTGTGAAATTAGTTTTGAATCAAATAGATGCAAAGTTAAAATGGGGGCCTTGGTAATTGCAAGGGGCAGAAAATTAGGCACCTTGTATGTAATAGAGAGTCATGCTGAAGTGGGAGTTGTTCATCCTACTTCAGATTCATCATTGTGTGAAATATGGACTGTTGAGAAAAGTTTTGGATCAATTAGATGCTGAAACTAATTTTATTATTAATGATTTTCTTAGAATGCTTGATAGTGAAAGTTTTGGGGATCAATTAGATGATAGTGAGTGGGTTGATGCCAAAGAACCTGGGGTAGCTAAAATTGATGGTGATTCTTCATGGGGGAGAGTGCAAGTTGTGATACTTCAAATTTTTTGAATATCCTTGGATGGGGTCCAACAGATGCTTTGACGAAGATCATAATGAGGGAGACGTTCAAGTTCTGTAGAGCTTCTCTAAGAATTTTGAAGATGTGACAATAATTCTGAAGCGGGAATATTTCTGAGCAACTCTCTTGTAGCAATATTTGGTCTTTAGGTGGGAGATTGTTGGGTTCGGTGAAGCCCAAATATTCCTTCTATTTATAATGACGATATCTCTCACACTCGAAATAGATGCCTAGGTATGTGCAGGATCATGATGGGACAAAAAGTGGCAATATGATGGGTATGTGGTGGCGACTTTTTTTTTACCCAAAACTGATGAAATGAAAAGGGTTTTTAAAGGAGATTCTCATATTTCCACCAATATAAATTATGCTTTACTTTGAATTTAATAAGTAATTATTATTCATTTTCTATTCAAATTATGACTAAAGTCTTGATTGATAGGACTGATTGAAAAATCTATAGCTTTCAAATGGTATCACATTTTTGAATCCAAAACATGTGTCATATTCTATGCTTCACATACTATAGGATTAAAACAAAAATGAATTTCATGAAATTTTGTCCAAGTTAAGGTGGTCGACACACAAGTTTTTATATTTTTAAAACTTGTAATAAAAAATTCATAATTAATTATTTACTTGGAAAAAAATTACAAAACAATATGCATCACATTGGGACATGAGTCCTCTACTTATATCGAAAATCTTATAAAAAATATTATCATTTTATTGTGGTTAGGGTGGTTAGAGACACCTACTTCTTATTTTTCCTTGAAATTTAAGTAATCGCATTGAAATTTCAAATTTTCACCAAATAGTTTTTTTTAAACAAACCTAGTAGTTTAAAAACTACATTCAATTTTCTACAAATTCTATTCTTACATATTTTTGAAATAATATTGATAACTTATTCAAATTTTAATGTCAAGTTGCTTAACTCTGATTTTTCTTATTTTTTTGCCACTTAAGGGCCTTTTTTTTCCATGATGATCCTGCACATACCCGCCTTTTGTAATTGACTCATTTTTGGCATGTATTTGCTAATTTAGAAGTCAACCGTTTTGGTAGATTTTTCTATTTTGGAGATAGGACTAAGTTTTAAGAGTTATTGCTACTTGAATGCAGATTGTATTGAGAATTAATAAAAAGAGAGAATCCCTGTTGAAAGTGGATGTAGCGATTATTGGGTGAATCACTATAAATTTTTTGTTCTTCTTCTGTGTTTTTAGATATTTTAAATTCTATTCTTATTTTCTTCAATTTCTTCTTTCATTTTGTTTTTGTAATTTTATCAACTATTAGAGAAACCAACCTAGGAAAATCAACTACAAAATAAACCTTCACTAGATAGAGAGGAGCACTATACTACTTCACCAAAGAGAAAATGAAATATGAGATGATTAATTTACACAATGTATAGGATTTTAAAGCCATGAGAAAAGTGTCAGGTGGAAAAACTACCCACATGTGAAAAACCATCAGGAGAAACTAACCAGAGTAATCTACCCTAAGTGAAAAACTTAATTACACTAACACCCCCCCTTAAGTGCAAACTTCGGGAGAATGAAAATGAAAAAATGCAATATGGGTCCTGGCTACACAACCATGTTAGGTATCCATTTACAACGCAATCTCTAACAACCGAAGAAAAGGAGAAAAACTTGTGGGAAAAAAAACCTCTCCAAAAGAGAGAAAATAAATTAAAAATGATGCATGGATGGAGGACTCAATCAAACCCCCCAAGGAATACATACATCACGTATATACAATCAATAGCCCCCTCCTAAGATGGAAAGAGAGAGACTATGTAGCCCCCCCACAATGTGTAATCACCTACAAAAATGGTAAGTGCTTGTAGACAAAAAATGATCCAGTGTTGACAAACTTGTCTCCCTTTCAAAAGAAACATAACCAAATACAAGTGCAGGTATGCTTCCCATTCTGGATAGGAATCAACAAGTGAAATCTAAATGTAGGATGGAAATATCTCTGAAATATACTCATGTGTCGCCATGACCTTAGAAGATGCCACAAACCAATCAAGAACATGCCTAATCACAATAGAAGGTGACAAGCAATGTACCACTGGAAACTGATTCTAAACATTCTCCAGAGACTAAAATGGAGTGAAAATAGTTGTACCACAACTCTCATCAAATAGGAGGGATACACCCTCAAATATGTCTTCCAAATCAGAAATGTGAGATTCTATGAGCAATGAACCAATGTCTGACAAATAAGAATCCCAATCAGGAAGACAATGAGATACTAGTTGTGATGAATCACTGGACATGCTCAGTAAATCAAAAACACAAAATGAATGGTCCTGATGAAGAGGATTGATAGGAGTCTCAATCAATGACTTTGGACAATGAATCACTGAACGCAAAGGTACATCAATTGTCTCTGATGGAGAAGGAGCATTTGAATGACCCTCATCATCCTCATCTGAAGATTCAAATTATTCCAACACTTCAAACTCCTACATAGTAGCATGATCATAAGGTATCCTATCTGAAAAATGAAGAGGCACAAGACAATATGAAATAGGATCATCTGGGAATGGTTGAGTATCTGGATCTCCATGTATTTCCTAGATTTTAGTCCAAAGAATATATGGACACTCAAAATGATCAATAAAATCCAAAGTGGCATCACTAGTATGCATTGCAATAACTCCTAGAACATGATCCCTTTTGCGATTCCACATGCAACTTTCTTACTATCAAAATCAGGAAGGGGAACAAGATTATATAAATGTGGCAACAAATGAAGCCATCTGAGATGTTTTATGATACCATCTCTCCATTGTTTATAGTTTTCCCTTTTCAACATAATCACAGTAGGATGCAATGAAAGCCCCATAATCAAATATGAAAAAACTTCAAAAAATACAAAGACTAACTTTCAACAACAATTAGAAACTCTAAAATACTATAAATGAAGCCTTCTGAAAATACTTTAGGAAGCAATTATACAAAAGAAGGGTTGGGAATCAAGCAACTCCAAAGAGCACAACAACACCAATATTGAACTTCAACAGATTAAAAGCACCACCAAACAACAAATATGAGAGAAATTCCTCAACCATTGCAAAGGTGATGAAAATACCTTTCCGTTAATATGTGGTTTGCAAAAATCAGCCTTTGTTTGAAAAATATATGCAAAAAATGAAAAAAAAAAGGCCTATAGAGGCTCTTTCAAATCAAACACCTAGTCCTACAATGTGACCACGTTCATCCTCAGAAGCCAAAAAATTGGGCCCGACCAACTAGGGCTGGCCAAGCCACCATCGAACCAGATTTAATCTAGGCACAATCATTGAAGACCAATCACCACATGCAAGAAAAAACCTCTTCAAAATTGGGCACTAGAAAACTATTTAAGGAGCCAAAAGATTCCTCTCGTAGCTAATGTGGGATTAAAATCCCAGAACAACTTCAAAGCCCCTTCAAAATGGGCCCACCTTCACTTCGCTCGGCATCAAGGAAACCCTAAATTTTTAGGGGAAACTTTATAAAGTTTCAAAATGTATGCCTCCAATGGGATTACAATTTCTGGCCCAGAGGGATTGATTTAGAATCCAGTCGTAAACAAATGCCACTAAAATAGGCTTTTACAAAATTGAAATGCGTTGAACAATCATAGAAAAGAAACGCCTCTAGATACCAATGCAAGAATCACTACCTTCAAACTAGAGATTCGAGCAGAAGAACAAACGCTGGCAAAGAAGGATTTGCGCCTCTTGACGAATGCATGGAATCAGGTCCAAACAGTAGGAGAAATCGCCCCCTCCTACAAGTTCAATGTCTGCCTCAATGAAAACTGCGGCTTTAACAATGAATATTTGTCACCGATTTCTCAACAATGATGCCAATTCCCTTTAAAGAAGAATTAAAAAACTCACAACAAAGTAGTTGCTAGAGTTAGGAGTTGTTGCACAATGCACCAAAATGCAGCCTCGAAAAGTACCTCACGAGAATGAAACGTGACCTTGCCAATTGCTTCAAATGCTTCCAATGAGGAAACTCACACCCTCCTAGAAACATCAGCCGCCTCATAAACAAGGAATCGAGCTTCTTCAAAACATGCAAATTTTTCCTCTTCCACCATAGATCTTCACGCTCAGCACGTGCCCTCCACAGTCAAAATTGGGAAGAAAAGGATAAACTCCTGGCTAACAAGCACACCACAGACAAATCGGGCTTCAAACGCCCTTGAGAAATCACGCCAGGCCTCCAAGCAACCAATCAAACAATAAAGCAATTTTGAAATTAAAAAAATTTCAAATGCTGAAATAAATGCTCGCATAGATCTCCAGCGAAAACTCTGATCTGAACGATTCACAAATGGGTGGCTCTGATACCATGTAGGTGGAGCCCAAGATCACCATTTACAAGATCAACCTTCATAGAATAAAAGAGAGAAGCAATGTATGCTATTTCACCAGAGGGAAAAAATGCGATGATTAATTTACACAATGTACAGGCTTTTAAAATTTTGAGAAAAGTGTTGGGTGAGAAAACTACCCACACGGGAAAAACCACCTGGAAGAAACTAACCAGAATAATCTACCTTAAGTGAAAAACTTAATTACACTAACATCAACAGTAGTTGCAATCTTTAACCATGAGTCATAAATCATTTATCCTTGGTGTGAAAATCATGTTTAACTTCTACGAGATCATAGTTCTTAATGGCCAATCTCAAGATCTGGTAAGCCAAATAATTATATGTACCTTCTATTGAGGATTGAGATCAATCCTAATAGGGGACCTTTCTTACCTTCCTTCAGTCTTCTATATTGAAACTAGTAAAGAACATGCAATCTAACCAGGCATTTCCATTATAATGCAGATTAATTTTTTAGATGAATGGAGATTTACCCCTTTAGATGTACGCATCTTATTATAGGAAGAGTTTTCTTTTAGCATAAAGAGCTCTACTTTTGTGGGCAGTTTTGAAATAAAATTAAACTTTTCTGTGACAAGATTTTGCTTATTGTCTTATCTGTATTTACAGGTAAGAAAATGGGGCTTTTACCATTAGGCTTTTAGCAGGGATGGATAGTCCCTCATGTGTTTGGGATTTCTACTAGGGTCATCAGGATTAACTACTTTTAGCTGTTAACCATGCTTTTCCCTAGTTGGTGTACTTCACTAACATTTTTTTTAGCATTACACACTCAAACTCTCCATAGATCTATATTCATAAATACTAAATTATGAGTTAAGTTCCTAAGCCATTTTCCATATCGATGTATGATATTTTATTTAATGTGTCTTGAGTTACTCACAACTTGGGTTTTTAGCTTCACTTAAGTCTCTCTAAGTATTCGTCTACCATTTTGTTAAGGATCTGGTTACAGTTAAAGATTTTTACTTTTATAAATTTTTTATATCATAAAAGGGTAGAAATATAGTGATCTTCATTTTTATAATTTTATGTTCAGATGCATGCAAGGTTATTGTAAAGGATAGTTAAATAACCAATTTTATGTATTTGGATTGGACTATCTTATTAATATTTGAAAGTATTCATCTTTGTAATAGTGCATGGTTAGTATATCATTAAAAATAGAATTTATCAATCAATAGTTTGTTTAAATAAATTTAGAGATTTATATTCAAGTAAAGTTATTGTCAATCAATAGTTTAATTTCAAATGTCTATTTAGAACAATAGTTGGATTGATTACTACTTGGAATTTTCAAATGTATAATATGAAATGAGACATTACATGTTTAGTGTGGATGTGATTACATTATAGGGACCATACGTGGTGGAATTCTGGAGATCTAAACTTGTAGGAAAATATTATGAAAAGATCATTTAGCATACAAAGAAGGAAATGATTGACTTGCATATAATAGAAAGAGGACATTAAATGTTCAATGCATGATAACACTAGTTGCATGAAAAGAAATGAAATGCAAGACAATATTTAAAATTGCATGACAAAAGGGTCTTAATTATTGTCCAAAGGAATTGCATGTTGATTTTGTCTATTGATGTTTTAATGCAGGAAAGATTTGAATTGAGGAAAGATGTTAATTTATTCATTGCACAAAGAACAAAGAGTGTTTTATTACCGTGACTATTATGTAACTATATTCATGAGTGTTTGTGATAATTATGTATGGGACTGTTGTCTATGAGTATTTGTGGAAATATTACCTTTCGGGACAGTTGCCGAATATGGGTTATCAGGGATTGTAGACTACTTTTTCTAGTTCTACTCAATTTAGTTGTATACAACTATATGCTTGGCTAAGTTGTGATTGTAGACCATTGAAATAGATGGATTTATTTTATATTATTGCTCTCTACCATATCCTAGTATCGATCATAGCATGTTCTAGTATGATAGAAATGCATGTAGATATAGTAGGCATACATCAAATTTCATCTTCTCTATCATTTTTTTTTTGCTAAGCATCTTGTGCAGGGTCGATGGTTCTTCATGACAGGAAGAACTCTTTGGGGAAGCATAAGCTTCATGGTTGGGCAGAAAAATGTCTAAACCATGTTCTTGTTTACTAATTTATAGATGACTATGAGAGAGTCGATGGCTATCAGAAGTTTTATTAATTACAACTCCACATTTATATTGACTTGTTATTGGCATATGTACTCTAGTTTGTACATCTATTAAATTATGGATGATTCCAATGTATGTGTACAATGCTTGTATTTTCATTATATTATGATGAATTCTTGGCAATGGAATGCCTAATTCTATTATTGTGTTACATTATCTCATGTACTTATGTTCATGTATGAATGATATATCATATGACATCATGGATTGTATGGATTTATTACTCTTGCACTAATGTAATCATTGATTATTTCTTGTTAATTTGATTAATATTGTTGAATATTTAGATTTTATTATGAATTTTAGAATTCGTACGTTATAGATGATAATGCATTAAGAGTTATCATTAGCATGCTCAAAATGAATGGCTTGATAGCTAAAGTTTTTTGTGTAAGACCCCTTCAATCTCCATGCGATTTATTTGTTATTTCACTCAACATAATCAATATCATGGGTGATTTGAGGTTAGTCCATACATGGTGCTACTCCGTAATAAACACAAGTAAGCTAAGTGGAACTAGGGTTTTTTTTATCATTTTACATATTACATATCTAAGGACCTAAGGAATTTGAAGTTGTGTACATGGAAGACACAAATATAAGGAAGGATAAAGAAATTGATAGAAATGACAATGTAGAGATCTAAAAAGCTATGGCTGAAAGTATGTTAGATCCTAGTCAATTGATTGGTAGGATGAATATTTTGATGTGATGTAGTCTCTCAACAATGCCTCTATCGTGTGAATGGTAGTAAATATATTCATGCTACATGAGGAGATTGAGGCCATCAAGGAGTAAGGTGATGTGCATTTAGATTTCCTAGAAGAGCATCTGCATACCCTCATGCACAATCAAATTAAAAGTTATTAGTGCCTTAAGATATTGGTAAGATTTTAACATATCAATTTCCTTGATAGCTTGTTTAAAGTAGAGGAGGTCAACTATTACAATTTGGTGATCTTGTAGGTGACACAAAGCACTCAACTTGCCAAAAAAAGTATATGCTCTTAAGTAGGGACCACTAATGTAATTTGACATTCCCCCTTTCCTTCATATACTAAATTATTTATATTAAACAATCTATTGTAAGACCTTTGAATACTATTTTTTAGTGGTAAGCTATAATTGTTTGGTTGTAAGATATTCATTTTTTGTGTTATGATAGGAAGGAATGACATATTCAATTGTGAGAATAAAATATATATAATAGCATCTATGATGACAAAATAATCTAGTTAATAGGATAATCTATGTTTATATATAGTTGGATCTAGTGAACTTAATGTTACAAGAATCTACGCTTCAATGTTCCTTTTCTTCTATCCTCTAAGTGCTTAAACTAATTTTATTGGAAAAATGAAAAAAATATAAATTTAAGTTTAAAATGTAACGTATATTAATTACACATTAAATTTATTTCAAATAATTTATATGCCTTCAAATTTTGAATTATCTCTTCTCTAACATTTTATAAATGAACATTTTCTATGACATGTTCACCTTAAAATTTAAGACATTTTATACAAATGAAATAAATATTATGTATTTTCATTTTTTATTGAATAAAATTATCTACTTTAGCAAACACTTATTGGAACCTATGTTTGCTAAAGTGGGGGAAAAGTGTATAGGAGCGAATTTGCACCCCTGTTTCAAATTTCTCGTTCACATCCTCCACCTTAGAAAAATAAAATCTATATAAGTAATTTCACATCCTCATTTTGTGCCCCTTCTACTTGGCGCTTGTTTTTAGTGTTGGTGGGGAAATTTATGTTAGGGATGCATGCTTGGAACATGGACGTTTGCGCGATGTGCTACCATCCTGATAGGATTCCTGCCTCTGGAATCTACAGATGCATTACATTCTCCATTGGCAACAAAATGTAATGCCCTTGTGCCTTCTTGTTGACCTTTGAATGACTCTTTCCTTCCCTTTTAATCTTTAAATGGCTATGTTTCACAATCAATCCATCTCTTTAGCAATTCTTGGTCTTCTACAAATTGATTTGATCATATTCACACTTTTCTCATATGTTTGAGCTGCTAATTGCACTATCAACTCTTCCAACAATCACAACATCCTACACATCTACCATAGAAGCCACAACTTGGTGTCTTGTGAGACTGTTGTCGATGTTGTTGTGACTACGTCAACTCTGTCATAGTTGTGGGCTTGCATTCCTCTCTCATTGGCCTTGAGTGCCTTTAGTCGAGGGTGGTAACACTTTCGTATTACTTTTTTTAAGATTTGAGTAGCATAGTGCCGCTCGTAGTGCTTGGTTTTATTTCCATTCCAACATTTTTTCCTTTATCATATTTCTACATATCTATCTATTTGGTTTTCCGTGGAGGTGGAAACACCAAAATGGGGGTTTGACTATGACAAAACCCTAAACAGCCTGAACATTTTTCCTCTCTTGGTTGTGTGTAGGTACACGTTCATGTGGAGCTTGCTGGTGAACTAGAATCTTTGTGAGTTGTATTCTCTCCTTTCTTGTTCTTGTTGTTTCATAGTCATTTCTCTTGTTATCTTTATCATTCTGTCACTTTCCACTTTAGTTATCAGTTTAGACTCCATTTTCTAAGCTTTTAGTAGATTCTTGGTACTTTTACTATACTTTTGCACTTGTTGTCTGTATGGACACTAGCACACCTATGAGACACCAGAGTGCCACACTATCATCCTTGACTTGCATTTTTGTCCTCTGGTAGAGAGGTATCTAATGTATAGTTTGGGCTCCAAAATCCTTCTCATTTAGCCCCATCAAAACTCTCGGGTTAGTAGAGTGACAAAAACACTCAAAGTGCTCTTCATTCTCTATCCTTGAAATTCAATGCTTGTTCAACTTGAGGTAGAAAAGGGCCACCTTCCGCTCTCGGCTCTTTGTGACTTGGAGCCTTGGATTGGTTGGTCCCCCTCCTCTACAACTATATGATGCTCTGGTTTAGGGAACTAATTGACTACAGTGTCTCAACCTCAACACTCTCCTTCAAAATGGAAGGGATAACCACATTCTCGTATACTATTCTAGCAAGTGCTCATCTTTCCAACCAATGTGGTTTAAGACATACCCCCGCTTTATCTTGTGCGGAGCCCCCACCTCTACCCTAGAACTCTCGCATATCAAAATAGTTTGGAATTTTATTGAGGATAAACTCACATTAGACTTTCCTAAAAAAATATTACAGCACCTCATTGTTGTTGCATGGTGGATGATCAAAAACCATCCACCACCTCTACTAAAAATGGTTATTTATCCCTTGGTGGTTGCACCAATGGATAGGGAACATCTTGATCTTGAAGGGTGTAAAGATTGATTTTTTATAAGGTTTGTGAATAGGGAACAAAAGTAAAATTTTGTAATTTTCTCATCGTTCACTTGTTTATAGGACAATTTATCAGCATAAAATTTTCTATACTCTCTTCTCTTATTTGACCAACTAGTGATTTTCTTGCTAATTGAATCTAGGTTTGATAACATCGATTCAAATGATTGAGCAAGCGTGGCTCTATGTGAGGATGAGCTTACAAGATATTTCAACCATGCAATTATATCCTTAATTTTATTTTTGTTGTTTTCAATTTGCCTCATTATATTTTCTTTAGTTCTAGGAGCATATTGAGGAATTGTTGGAGGTTTTTGTTGTTGGGGTTGTTCTTCAGTAGGTGTTTCAAGTTGAGGTGAAGGAGGATTTTGAGGATTAGGAGGTTGATTATCATTTCATGTAAATTAAATAAATTTATATAAATTTTTTTATTAAATCTACCTATTTAGAAACAAATTCACACACAAAAAAAACTTACTCCTTTGACCTCATCGATGTTGTGGTGGAATTGTGGCAAAGATTTGACAATGATTCAATGAAGAAATTTCTCTCCAATAATGCGATCATGCTCTTTAGGGTTTGAAGGCCACATGTTTGCAAGAAAACACAGAAATGAGCATGATTAAAAGTTGTTTTTTTGTTATAACAAGATATAATGCACTCACATTATAACATGAGCATGTTATGGCCTTGGTGTTGTTGAGCCTTAGGCTTGGTGACACCAAGCCATAATGCGAGCACATTATAATGCGCTCACACTATGAATTTTTTAAAAAAAAAAAGATGGTTGGCCACTTTTTCGCCCCCCATCTTTCTACACCTGCCCAATAAAATTAATCAAAATAATATTTTCTTTAATTTAATATATTTTAAGTGTCAAATTTGTTAGGATTAAGGTTTCATCCACCTTGTAAATCCTATGTCATGGTTCCAACATCCTGGGGAAGTGTCCCTAGGAACTTAAGATGTATTAGAAAATATTTGGTTATATTACTTCTCACCAAATGGGAAGAATCTATATCTTTATCTTTCCATTTTTATAATCAATATTTTGTAATTTCCTTATCAAATTTTGTTAATTTGTAGCTATGTCATTCTAGCTTAATATTTCATTTAATAAGTTACTGCAATACAATCTATTTCTCACTTCATCACTTGAGCTTGTACTTGGAGGTAATCAACAACTATTCACTCCCTATAGACTCTTCTCTATCTTAGAGACTTAGGAGTAGTGGATCCCCTCTACATTTTGGTGAACCCAATGTGAAGCAAATGATATCAAATATTTTTCTTCAAAAATATAATGCTTTTGATAATGCATTCTCTAAAGAATATTTTGATATGTTGGATGATGCCCTAGATTATTTTTTAGAGGCATCTCCTTTTATCTATAGATCTGTTGAACAACCTTCTTTTTCACAACCATATTCTTCTTCTTCATAAGTTGAAGAGCTTATGGATGTAGTTTCTATTTTTTTCAGCTCCTCAAATACTTAAGAGACCCATCATTTACATGACTCTGGCTAGCTCGTCTCCTAAAAGAATTCATTTTATTCATGGGGTTCCTATCACTATTGACACACCAGCCCTTTACATGAGATTCTTGCAATCTACAACTTCCTCCTAGCCCATACTTACAATACTATAAGGAGTCAAAAAAATTTAAATCAACCAACTTATTTACTACCTTCTCAACCAAGTCTTCCTCCAACACCTAAACCTGCAACTAAAGCACCTAGTGAGTATGATCTTGTCAATCAACTCCACATTACTCTTGTTAGGATCTTAGTATGGGATTTGCTTCAAACTAATCTGATTTATCAATGTATGCTTCAAGAAGCCTTGCAAAATATTCTCTTGACTTCTTCCACCAGGCCGATTCATGTTAATGCATTGATGGCTCATATTCATGCGAATTCACTAAATATTATGTTCTATCTGCATGAACTCCTACCTCCAGAAGTACATAGACAAGCAGATCCTGTAATGATAATAGTCAACATTAATAACATTGGTATTAGGAATTCTCTTGTTAAAACTAGTTCAACTCTTGAAACATATGTAGCATTGACTTATTACCTAAAATTAAAATTGATTCATCTTCTCTTGCTTCTTCTTCTTTATACATTCTTGGATTCAATAGCATTGGTCGACAAGGATTAGGAACAATAATCTTTCCTTTGAGATTGGGACCCGTTACCATACCCACCTTAGCTTATGTTATGTTAGGTCCTTTACCTTGTAACATTCTATTGGGAATACCCTAGATTCATGATTTGTGATCAATTACTTCTACTTTGCATCGTTATTTATCCAAAGAGTCACAAAAGGAACACATTGAGAAGCGCATGAAGGTTGAAATTATTGATAGGTGCAATTTCAAGGTCACCAAAGTATTTATAGAATTTTCAAAATACTCAACTTCTAGTTGTATTAGAGTAGCATAGTAAAAACATGGTGGTGAATGCACTTTCCATTTGGGGAAACCACTAAGGAAGACAAAAAAATTCAAAGCATAAAGTATTTGATGATTTCTATGTTGTGAAAATTTACATGATTATGGATGTAGGATGGTTGCATTCCTTTGGTGAGTTATTGCATATTTATAAATAGAAGGAGTTTAAGTTTACAATTGAAGGGAAAGGTGTTATGTTTGGTGGTGATTCTAATGAAATCTTGGGGATAGTTATGGCTAAGAGGTTTCTTTTTTTGGGCAAGATTCTTGGGTAACAAGTTTCTTAGTTGTGGAGAGTATGCAAACCATTCCAGATTTTGCTAAGAAATATATTCTTTATTTTTATGTTCAAATGCTTATAAATCAACATAACACAATGTTCAATAATATGTTCCCAATATCATTACCAAGAAAATAATTCTAAAATTCCATATATTTGGAAACTAATTTGTGTCAAGATCTACATGGGAGAATGATTTCACATAATTGGGCCAAGTCACTAGTTCTTAGGGAATACATGAGGAGAAAATACCAAAAGGATTGAATGGGAATGAAAAGGTAAAAAACTCATGCCATGTACTTATCATTTTGGATTTTTCATAAAAAAATTCTATAGAATGTGATGAATTATGAAGGAGACATGTTGGAAATATTTGTCCTTATGAAAAAGTAATTAGTGCCAAAAGGAAACTTCAAGAAGATGATCTTTATGACACAATATTAGTTCTACATAATCTTTCTATAATTATTTTCAATGGTAGAAAACAAGTTATAATGAGAAATAGTAGCGAGTTTACCATGATTTCCAGCTATAGGAGGGTTCTCTTCATTCATAGCTACTATAATCCACTACTTATAATTGTACAATTATCTTTTAGGGTTGCTAATTTTCAAGGGTTTCAAAAATTTAATAATATTTATGGAAGGATTATCTATTAGTATATGGTTTATTAGAGCCTCCATATTAGTAGTATTGTGAGTTTACTATTGTTATACCCTTTTCATATTCTTGGTTTTAATATTTTTTATGATAGATGGTTTATTGTAATCATGTGCACTTGCATAAGAGCTTATTTGTATACATTCATAAGAATTTCACCCTATAGTATAGTTGGGATTATATCCACATGATAAAGAGTATTTTCTAGTTTGTGACTACTAATGGGGAGTTTTCAATCCTTGAATGGTTTCCCGCCAATTTTACATTGATCACATAGATGACAGTTGAACATGTTTATCATATTTGCAAATGTTACATCATTTGTTTATTGTTGATTTTGATGAGTTTAATTATGAGCAACTATATAATGGTGCATTATGAGGAAGTTTAATACTTTCATGATGATGATAGTGAAAGGTTTCAACTATTAGTGACAATTACTCCAACAATTATAACTCTAACTTTGTTGATAATATTCTCAAGTTTATGCAACCATGAGAGGATATTTGTTAAGGGAATTTCTTAAAGGTTAGAACACCCTTAACCAAAATGACAAAGAAGGAGATTTTAAATGGATGTGTAGAATGCAAGAAGGCTTGGATAAGTTTAAAAAGGTAATTATCTCATCTTATGTATTTTCTATTTCAGTTTTCTTACAACCATTTACTACATAATGTGATGCTTTAGGAAAGGAAGTTGATTTTGTTATAAGGAAAATGAGGAAATCCATAGAAATTAAGAGCATGAAGTTCAAATATGTAGAAAAGAGTTTATCAATGTATGATTAGGTGGTACTTTCCACCATGCATTCTCTAGAAAAATCTAGTTTTCATTTAGTTTATGGTAGATGTATGGTAGAGAGAAATCACAAGGGATTGAAGTTCTTGAATCAACATGATTTAAATTATGAGTACTAAGAAAGGGAAATGAAAAGTCCACCCTTTCAAAATTTTCTTGTCCATAAGCAATTGGAACTTAGAAATTATTGTCACAATATGATGAGTCATGCTATATTTCCCACAAAGTCTAGATTATGTACTTGATAAATGATGAATCTCCTACCAAGGAATAATTTTCATTCCTAGATAATCAAGTGTCTCCATGTCAATATCATAATTTAGATTATAATTTACATGCAATATTTTCTCTATTTAAAACTCACAAGCTATCCCTTCTCTTTTACCTAATAAGAATAACAAAAAACCTAATGTTAATGTTAAAGGAAAGAATAAAATATATCATTCATTGAAGGTTCTTCTAACCCTACCTCATTGGAGATTATAGGTGACAAGAGCCATGTTCCCTCCCCTTCTACCGATAATGCTAAGAGAAAGATAGTTGTATGTCTCTATTGAGACTCCTCTATCCCTATCTCTAGAAGGAAAGGAAAAAAAGTTGCAGGAAGTCAATCCTTGAAGATATTATATTGTCTCTCAAAGATAAGGAAAATAATGTGAACCCCACTAGAAAGCCTAAGGGTTAAAAAGTTAGAATTAAGTTGGATTCAACCAAGGTGATTGTTGACTCTACAATTGCTATTTCTAATGAAGAGGTGACTAGGGATGACAAAGTTGTTCCTTGGGAGAAAGAAGGTCCATTAAGCTTGCTAAGGTGTCTATTGGGGCTAGTAATATGATTTTTGTTGGGAAGAATAATGTTTGTATGTGTGAGGAAGGAAATGATAATAAAATTCATTCTTTGTCAAATTTTTGAAAATGATAGTCATTATGGGGATACTACTTCTCTATCTCCACATAATGATATTGATGACTCTTTGTATCTTTATCCTATGAATATGAGTCTCATGTGGATGTCCTAGAGGACTTGAATAACAATGGTGCAAAGGAGAAAAATAATAGTATTGAGGATAATAACATCTCTAGTCTAGATATGGAGAATAATGAATAAGATAAGAAAAAAATCCAAGGCCCTCTAGATACTTACTATGTAGAGATAATTGAATTGTAGACTAGGGTGGATAGAATTGAGGAGGTATGAGATAATTCCAATGAATACTACAGTTGCAAAGACAAATGAGATAATATGTATGAAACAATGGAACTTTACCAACACAAATTGATAAAAATGGAAAAGACAATTAATGAAGAAGAACAAAAAGAAGTTGATTATGGGAGTTGCTAATTGGGATGAAAATCTAAGCTCCTTTACTAAGGATTGGAGTTCTTTACATTAGATCTTCTTTTTCGTGTCTTGTTTTTGCAACATTTTTCTATTTTTTGTGTTGTTTTTTTTATTTGGTCTAGCCTAGTGGTCGACCAGTGGACTTATATGATGTTATCTTTGTAGTTTCATTTTTTGTTAATAATTTCTTTTTGTAAGAGTTTAGAGCCCTTCCCTACTTAATAAATCAAAAAAATTAGATGTTATTGTGAGTCTCATCACCATAACTAGGTCACTTCATCGTATTACAATCATGATATGATGTCTTAGACAATATTTCCTACCCAAACATTAGTTTGACCGTATTTATTAACTAATTGGAAATGATATTAGAATGCATATTTAACTATATTTATTAATTAATTAAATATTATAATGCACCTTTGGCCATATTTATTAATTGAAAATTAAAATACACATTTAATGGTATTTATAGATAAAGATTAAGATGCATATGTAATTGTATTTATTAATTGTCTAGACATGGCCATTAATAATGTGTTTACATGTCAATGGAGTAGGCTGGATGTTGCGTTGGGCAACGTCTACCCAGCCGTCAGACTACACATTTGACTATGTTTATTAATTAATTAAAAATACAAAATGCATTGAATTCTTATTTTAAATAAATTAATAAACATAGTGAAAAATGCAGTCTGATGGTTGCATAGACAATGGTGTTGTGGGGCAACATCTACCCAACCATCGGACTGTACATTTGACTGTGTTTATTAATTAATTAAAAATAAAAAATGCATTGAATTCTTATTTTTAGCTGATAAGCTATTTGTTTGAAGTTTCCATTGGGATTTTCATTAGCCTAGCCGTGAATTAGATTTTCTGGCACTAGAGATGTCCCAGCTGATGGTGATTTGATCAGGTTTTCTTATGGGGATGTGGAGCTTCATAATTACGTGGGTAGGCAGTGGTGGAGTTGGTGGCCTTGGAGAACGAAAGTTGAATGGTAAATGTTTTCTCGCGTGAGGGTTAATGCATCCTGTCATTATTGTATGATGGCGGCGGATGAAGTAAATGCAATATTCAATGTTGCAGTGTGGGAAAGTATACTTTGATTAAGTTGTATTGTCAAAAGAGCCACTATGGTATTGGTTTGATAGCAGACTATTGTTAAAATCATCACCTTCGGCTCCATTTTATAGCATATTGGAGGGTTTAAAGACTGTTGTGCTCCAAAATATGTAAGCCGTTTTACATGGGTATTTTGTGTAAATGATTAATTTATTGTTCATGTCTTTCACTCTCTGCTTATTGTTCCTTGTTATATGTTTGTATCTTTTTTGTTATACCCATTTTGGAGACTTCAAAGAGAATATGGCTCTGTATGGATGGATTTATTGTAGTTAAATCTTCTTTCTTTAACAAAAAAATATGGTTAGGGTTAGTATTTTTTTTGCGTTTCATTTATTGTTTGTAGTTATTGTGCTCTAGAATCTATAAGTCATTTTTCATGGGTATTTTGTGTAAATGATTAATTTATTGCTCATGTCTTTCACTCTCTACTTATTATTCCTTGTTATATGTTTGTATCTTTGCCATTATACCCATTTTGGAGACTTCAAAGAGATTATGGCTCTGTATGGATGGATTTATTGTAATTAAATCTTCTTTCTTTTGTCAAAAAATATGGTTAGGGTTTGTAATTTTTTCCTGTTTTGTTTATTATTTGTAGTGATCTTTATGCATCTTTGGTGGTATACCCATTAACATAGGAGCAATTGCATATTAATATAGGAGTGATTGCATATATATATGCAAAGGGTTAGTATGAAAGCTGTTAAGTGTTATTCCAATAGCTCTTTTAGAATTTCTCTATTTGTGTAGAAGCTCCTTATAACAAACTATTATTTTCCATGGTTATTTTGTTTGGATGGAACATGTCATGTTTGTTGTATAAATATGTTTCATGATATTCTTTTTTTCTCGACTATTTGAAGTTCCCCATAACAAACTATTCTTCATGCTATTCTTTTTTTTTAGTTCTCCATAGCAAACTATTCATTATCATAGTTTTGCTCTTCTATTCTCCATATTTTAAAGTTCTACTTAATGTGGGTTTTCGAACATGTGTCATATTCTTGTGATTGTTAAGTGTTTTTCTAATAGCTCTTTTCCAATTTCCCTTTTTGTATCAACTGTTTGAAGTTCCCCATAACAAACTGTTCTTCATGATATTCATTTTTTTCAGTTCCCCATAGAAAACTGTTTATTGTTGTAGTTTTCCTCTTCTATTGTCCATATTTTAAAGTTCTATTTAATGTAGGTTTTTGAACATCTATCATTTTCCTATCTATAACATTTAGTAGTGAATAACTATTATTCTAAAACATCTTATAGAATGATTTTATTTAGAGATATTGTAAAAGAGCTATTAGAAAAACAATATAAGAATCTGAGGTAAATGATAGATTATTGAAATCCCACATTAAACATGGGTATGTACAGGATCATGATGGGCCAAAAAGTGGCAATATGATAGGCATGTGGCTGACGACTATTTTTTTACCCAAAATTGATGAAATGAAAAGGGTTTTTAAAGGATATTCCCATCTTTCCACCGATATAAACTATTCTTTACTTTGAATTTAATAAGTAGTTATTATTCATTTTCTATTCAAATTACGACTAAAGTCTTGATTGATAGGCTGATTAAAAAACATCTATAGTTTTCAAATAGTATCAGATTTTTTGAATCCAAAATATGGGTCACATTCTATGCTTTGAATACTATAGGATTAAAAAAATAAAAATTCAATTTCATGAAGTTTTGACCAAATTAAGGGTATGTGCAAGATCATCATGGAAAAAATAAGCCCTTAAGTGGCAAAAATATCAAAAAAATCAAAGTTAGGCAACTTGACGTAAAAAATTGAATAAGTTATCTATATTATTTCAAAAATATGTAAAAATAGAATTTGTAGCAAATTGAATGTAGTTTATAAACTACTAGGTTTATTTTTAAAAACAAAATCTATTTGGTGAAAATTTGAAATTTTAGTAGTACTTAGATTTAGGGAAAAATAAGTGTTGTTTGACCACCCTAACCACAATAAAATGATAATATTTTTTTATAATATTTATATATAAGTAGAGGACTCATGTCCTGATGTGATGCATATTTTTTGTATTTTTTCCAAGTAAATAATTAATTATTATATTTTTATTACAATTTTTAAAAATATAAAAAATCATGCCTCTAACCACCTTAACTTGGTCAAAACTTCATGAAATTCACTTTTTTTAATCCTATAGTATATGAAGCTAAGAATGTGATACATGTTTCAGATTCAAAAAATGTGATACCATTTGAAAGATAGATTTTTTCAATCAACCTATCAATCAGGACTTTAGTCGTAATTCAAATAGAAAATGAATAATAATTATTTATTAAATTCAAAGTAAAGAATAATTTATATTGGTAGAAAGCTAAGAATCTCCTTTAAAAACCCTTTTTGTTTCACTAATTTTGGGTTAAAAAAAAGTCGTCAGCCACATACCCTACAAATACCCATCATATCGCCACTTTTTGGCTCATCATGATCCTACATATACCCTTAAGGTGGTCAGACATATGAGTTTTTATATTTTTAAAAATTTGTAATAAAAATTCAAAATTTATTATTTACTTGGAAAAAATTATAAAAAATATGCATCACACTGGGGCATGAGTCCTCTACTTATATCTAAAATATTATAAAAAATATTATCATTTTATTGTGGTTAGGGTGGTCAGACAAACACCTACTTCTTATTTTTTCCTTGAAACTTAAGTACCACTGCATTGAAATTTCAATTTTTCACCAAATAGATTTTTTTTTTTAAACAAACCTAGTAGTTTAGAAAATACATTAAATTTTCTATAGATTCTATTATTACATGTTTTTGAAATAATATAGATGACTTATTCAAATTTTTACGTCAAGTTGCCTAACTTTGATTTTTCTAAAATTTTTGCCACCTAAAGGCCTGTTTTTTCCATGATGATCCTACACATACCCACATATTGGTACAAGACAACCAGTCTATGTAAGAGTTATCTTGTCAATTCAAAATTTCCCGCACGGGAAAACACTTACCGTTCTTCTTCTGTGTGTCAAGGCAAGCAACCTGGCCACTACTAGTGCATGCAAATAGCAAGGTCCACTGCTATCATAAGCAAGCCTGGGTAGTTTGTTGTAGGGAGCTTGAAACATATGAGAAAAAAAGAATATCATGAAACATATTGATATAAGATTTGAGGTACATTTTTTGGCAGTAGATATTGAAGAAAAATACAAAAATTGTATAAGAGGTGTTAGAATAACACTTATTGGGTATTCAGTATTATAGAAGAAATGGGAAATTGTATTGAATTCTATGATACATACACAGATACACAGATAAATACACACACACACACACACACACACACACACACACACACACACACACACACATATATATATATATATATATATATATATATATATATATATATATATATGTATTGAATTGCCTGATCCATATTTCAAAATATACATATAGGCAGATATATATATCCATATATACAGAGAAAGACCACTGTGGCTCATTTGACAATACAACATGAATTTATATATGGATATGTATATCTAAACAAATGTGTATACTATTCCTAGTTGTACTAATGTATACTATGATTTTAAAGAGTTTAAAATAACATATATACATTTTATATACGCCATGAGGAAATTGGTGCAATACAACGATATTTCACATACAATTCACATTGTATGTATGTATATATATATATGTATGCATGTATCTATATATATATGTATGTATATATATATATATATATATATATATATATATATATATATATATATATAAATATTTGTATACACACACACATATACATGTAATATAAATATATATACATGTGTATATATATGTATATATGTAATATAAATATGGGTTTTTCGAGCATATGTTATTTTCCTACTATTGTTAAGTGTTTTCCTAATAGCTCTTTTCCAATTTCCCTTTTTGTTTTGAACTGGGTTCGACAAAATAAATGTGAGCAATAGTAGAGGCTTTTTTGAGTATTTTCTATCCTATGAAATGGTAAAAAAATGTCCTCTTGATAGTGCATCCTATGATCTTCTCCTAGTCTAAACCTCTTTTTTGTGTCTCGAGTTCTGTCATTTTCGTATGGTTCTTAAGTGTTTCCCTAAGAGTTCTTTTTGCACTTTCCCAATTTGTCTTTAATATTTAGTGCCAATTATTTTCTATAATATTTAGTAGTGAATAAGTGTTATTCTAACACCTCTCATACAATTATTCTATTTGTCTTCAATATATATATGCATATATGTATCTATCTATGTTTTGAAGCATTGATTTTCACATACAGTTCACATTATATGTAAATATATACATATATATATGTAATATAGATATATATACATGTATATATATATATATATATATGCATATATGTATATATATATGTATGTATATTTAACTAATACTTTTTTTAGAATTTCCATGTTTGTCTATAATATTGAGTGCCAGATAATATAGCTTGAATTTAGAATTGAGAAATATATGTCCATATATATAGACCAAGACCATTGTGGCTCATTTCACAATGCAACAAAAATCTAGACAAATAGAGAAATTGTAAAAGAGCTATTACATGACAAATCCTATTCATGGATGGGTTGACAAAAATCCTGGTGGAAACTTCAAACAAATAAATTGAATAGATAAAAGAGATATTATAAATAATAATACTTAACAACCACCAAACTAATTTTATCTCCAATAATTTTATGCTTTCACACTAACCCTTTGCGCATATATATATATGCAATAAATCCTATGTTAATTTGAAATTTCTCCTACATTAATGGGTGTAATGGCAAAGATGGACAGAGATAATTAAAACAATAAATGACATCCTATGATCTTCTTCTATTTAATGTTTTTTTTATTTTTATCATTTGTCACTTTCCTTTGGTTTTGAAGTGTTTTCCTAATAGTTCTTTTTGCAATCTCCCTTTTTGTCTTTAATATTTAGTGCCAAATAATGTGGCTCAAATTTAGAATTGACAAGCCAACTGTTACATAGATTGCTTGGCTTCTATCAATATGTTTCAAGATATTTTTTTCCAATATAACAAACTGTTCATTATTGTAATTTTATGTTTAATGTGGGTTGTTGGTCATCTGTCAGTTTCTTGTGGTTCTCATGCGTTTTTCTAATATTTCTTTTACAATTTGCTTGATTGTTGATAATATTTGGTGCCAAATAATGTAGCTTGAATTTAGAATTGACAAGCTAGCTGTTACATAGATTGCTTGTCCTCAATCAATATCTTTCATCATATTTCCCCCCCTCATCTGCTTGAAGGTCCCTGTGAAAAATTGTTCATTGTCACAGTTTACCTCTTGTAAATTCTGAAATTTTGAAGATTTCTATGAACTGCAAACATGGCATTGATTTGTACCTTTGGGCCGCTTTCAATTTCCTACGTTTATGTATGTTTTTGTACCTGTTTTAAGGTTCTACTTAATGTGGGTTTTTGGTCATCTCTTATTTACGTGTCAGTCTTGAGTGTTTTTGTAACAACTATTTTACAATTTCTCTATTTCTCTATAGTATTTAGTGCCAGACAATGTGCCTCCAATTTTTGAATTGATAAGCCAACTGTTAAATAGATTTCCTGTCTTCTATCAATATGTTTCATGTTGTTGATTTCCCCACTTGCACATAACAAACTATTCATTATTGTAGTTCACCTATTCTATTCTCTTTGTTTCAATATGTTTTTCTTGGCATGACACTTTATGAGTTCCTTATTCCACATGGCGATCATCTTGATTACATGCTGCACATACGTCTACTTTAGCATGGCTGCTCCAAAAATAAATGTTCATCGCTACCAACTATATAATGTTCGCATATCAATAACTGAATGTTAGTTTCGATCATTTTCCTGTGTATGCTTTTATACTTTTTCATAGTACAAAATTGAAATTTTCATTTACTTCCTTCATTGTCACCGTACAACAACATGAACATGCATTAACTCTTGCATGAGCAAACACTTACCATTCATGACAGGAGGAATGAGCTTGATGCACAAAGGCTTTATGAAACAATTGATTTGATTAAGGACTAGGGTGTCAAGAGTGTGAAATTTTTCATGAAGCCTCTATGCATCAAGCTCATGGAATGTAATTGATAAACATGAAATTATTTTTCCCTAGTGAGCATGCTATATTTGCAGATAGAAATCTGGATAATTGTGATCATGGGTTATGCATTTCACTAGTCAAATATTTGTGAACCATGTATTGCACTTGAGATTGTGAGGATGAAGAAAAGGAGGAGCTATTTTTCCCTACAAAGAATGGAAGCAGATGCTATGAAATTTGTGGTGTTTGTCATGACTATATAATTCATGCCATTTTCCAAGAAAATACATGTCATACTATTCGCTATGGATTTTATAGCGCTTCTGACTGCATACTTTGCAAGGGAAGAGTTTTTTGGTGTGTGTGCATCATATTTTCCCACATGATAATTATGTGCATTACATGTTGCATATGGGTATGTGCAGGATCATCATGGAAAAAACAGGCCCTTAAGTGGCAAAAAATTCAGAAAAATTAGAGTTAGCCAACTTGATGTAAAAATTTGAATAAGTTATCTATATTATTTCAAAAATATGTAAGAATAGAATTTTTAGAAAATTGAATGTAGTTTCTAAAATACTAGGTTTATTTAAAAAAAAAAAAATCTATTTGGTGAAAATTTGAAATTTCAATGCTAGTACTTAAATTTCAAGGAAAAATAAGAAGTAGGTGTCCTCGACCACCCTAACCACAATAAAATGATAATATTTTTTTATAATATTTTAGATATAAGTAGACGACTCATGTACCGCTGTGATGCATATTTTTTAATATTTTTTTTCCAATTAAATAATTAATTATGTTTTTTTTATTACAACTTAAAAAAAATATAAAAACTCGTACGCCCAACCACCTTGGTCAAAAATTCATGAAATTCAATTTTTTTTAATCCTCTAGTATACAAAGCATAGAATGTGATGCATGTTTTGGATTCAAAAATAGTTATACCATTTGAAAGCTATATATGTTTTTCAATCAGCCTATCAATAAAGACTTTAGTCGTAATTCAAATAGAAAATGAATAATAATTATTTATTAAATTCAAAGTAAAACATAATTTATATTGGTGGAAAGCTGAAAATCTCCTTTAAAAACCCTTTTTGTTTCATTAATTTTGGGTAAAAAAAAGTCGTCAGCCACATACCCTACAAATATCCATCATATCACCATTTTTTGGCCCATCATGATCTTGCACATACCCATATACATCTACTTCAGAATGGGTGCTCCAAAAATATGTCCATCAATGCCAACTATATAATGTTTGCATATCAATAAATAGATTCGGTAAACCAATTGTAAATTCTATTAATTATTTTAAGTTTCACACTGTCATATTTTTAGGTGAAGTTTCAGGATGTATATTATTTTGGATATATTGTGAAAATGACCCACTGTGTGGTTGGTTTGATAGAAAACTATTGAAAAATGGTACCATAAACCTCTGTTAGATAGAAAATTGGAGGGTGCTACAAGTTTTGTGCTCCACATCCTAGAACATTTGGCCTCCTATTGTTGTTGTAAGTTGTGAACATTGCAATGTCTTTTTCTCGTTCCATACACATTTAACAAGCGAGAGACATTTTGATAGATTCAAATAAATTGTTGCTTTGTAGTAATATTTATGTTGGGGTCAATGCAAGCATAGATGGATAGGGAGATATGAAGCCCATCTGTGGTATAATTGTTGCCTAAAAAATGACCATCGTTGTAAGCATAAACAAGGTTTGTTTTATAAAATTATATTTTACTAAGTTATACATTCAACTCTTTTCTTCCTGCATGGCTAGATAGGCTCCAGTACATATCAAAATTAGGTATTCTTATAAAGTTATTTGTGTGCAATTTATGCTTTGAAGAAAAACTTTTCATATTCCTTTGATGTCTTTTTTTTAGCAATATCTGGCTATTTCATCCACAAAATTAGTTCTGTTTTCAAACAGGACCTCCCATATATTCTTCTTTCCCTATACTTATCAACATTATAGAAAATTCCCATCTTGCCCAATTCTTTATCTACATTCTCTTTTCCTTAAAGTTATTGCAGCAAAAAAATCACTACAAAAAAGGAAATCATCTATGAGAACACATATTTTTTTGCAACTTCGTCATTGTGCAATATATGATATACATGCATGCACATATTCTTACATGCACTAGAACACAATAAACATAGTCTATTATGCACATTGCATTTTTCCATGTCTCTACACTAATCTTTTTAGCTTATGGTGAAAATTATCTATAGGTAGCTCTTTATCAACATATCCATCTTTTTAAAGTAGTTACATGAAAAAAAATAGTACAATATAAGAAATCATATATGGAAACAAAAAAATTTCCCCTACTTCAACATTGTGTGATATATGATATGGCTCCATTAAATTTTTGATGGGCCTTGCATACTTTTCTTGCTTGGGGATTTGGCTAGAGCCCGAGAGGCTTCATGATGTCAATATGGCAGGGAGGAGAACGAGCATAGGGTTTGTGTTTTTTTCATTCACCATCATACATTGGCTGCTACAAATACAAAACATATTGTATTTTGTCGACTGCATTCCTCCATGCTTATAGAGCTATCTTTTCAGCTTGCTAATTCAACTATTTAAACCTGGTTCTTTATGATGATACCTATTTTCTTTAGGTTATGGTAACAATTATATGATGCAATCCTAAATGTTTTTGTGTAAAGAAAACCTTTTCCATCTCTTTAAACTTATACACAACTAATATTTTTTGAAACATATTGATACAAGATTCAAGCTACGTCCTTTGGTGGTAAATATTGAAGACAAATAGAGAATTGTATAAGAGGTATTAGAATAACACTAATTTGCTACTAAATATTATAGACAAAAAACCACATTAAATAGAGATTTAAAATATGGAGTATAGGAGAGGAAAACTACAATAATGAATAGTTTATTATGGGGAATTGAAAAGAAAAATATCATGAAGAATAGTTTCTTATCATGAACTTCAAACAGATGAGGAAAAAAGAATATCATGAAACATACTGATACAAGACATATAACATGTTCCATCCAAACAAAATAACACATACATAGGGCAACAAAATTGAAAGCAGTACAAAGGTATAGTTGAATGTCATGTTTGTAATTTATACCAATCTACAAAATTTTAGAATTTTGAAACTTAAAAACAATAGTTCTTTTACAATTTCTCATTTTTGTCTACAATATTTAGGGCCAAATAATGTAGCTTGAATTTTGAATTGACAAGTCAACTATTACATAGATTTCTTGTGTTGTATCAATATCCACTTGCCCATAACAAACTGTTCATTATTGTAGTTCACCTCTTCTGTTCTCCATGTTCTTAAGTTATATTTATTATGTATTTCCTTTTTAATGTTCAGTATGGGATGCTAAGACTTCTATTTTGCAAGTATGAATGTAATTTATTCATATGTTTGCATATATATATTTGTACATTCATTGAGCTTGTCCCACTCTCTGCACAAGGTATACTTACATCTTGTTTATGTGATCTCTTCTATTGCAGATGCATTACATATTATTTGTTATAAACTATACAACTATTTAGATTTCCTAATTTACATATTGTCTATCAATTACACATGTTCGCCGCACTAAACTTCAAATTTTCCTTGTGACTAACTATATCTGATTGAAACCATTTTAGATTGCAAACATTCTCAATTATAATTGCACATCTCCACAATACTAAATAGCTTTGTGAACACATGTTTGGCATGGTGTACAAGTTGCAACTACATTCTATTTATATAGAAGGTAAGGCTATATGTCCTCTATTCCATCTCTTATTTCATGACTACATGTCAAATTCTTTGTCATAAATAATACAACTATATATATTTTTAAAAATGTATAACACTGATTTCAAATAAAGAAAATTCTCAAGTTAATGCCATGAGATTTCCACAATCTATAATGCTTAAGATTTGTTATTTCTGTATATTTGATTGTGTTTCTATTTTTGGATGAAAAAACTCAAACACAATCAAATATCCAGAAACAACAAACTTAGGTGCCCAAACATTGGCTTCACCATTGATCATAGTGGTGGGAAATGTAAGTTCTTGCTCGGGGGTTTGGTGACATCCCATGATGCTGCATCACCCAATATGGTAGGGTGGAGAGCGTTCCTTCTTTTCTTCTATTCATACTACATCCAGTTGCACCCAAAAGCCATTCCTACATATTATCTAAGAATTTTGTTTTTCAAATATGAACATAATTTATTCTTATGTTTGCATATATATATTCACAAATTGATTGAGCTCCTATGCTTTTGATTTTAATATGGTCCTATCTCTGATTTCACGATGACATTTCAAATTCTTTGTCATAAATGATACAACTTTATATATTTTTAAAAATTTATAACACTGATTTCAACTAAAGAAAAATCTCAGGTTAATGGTATAAGATTTCCACAATCCATAATGCTTAAGATTTGTTATTTCTGGATATTTGACTATGTCTCTATTTCTGGATGAAAAAACTCATACCCAATCAAATATCTAGAAACAAAAAACTTAGGTGCCCAAAAATTGGCTTCACCATTGATCATATTGGTGGTAAATGTATGTTCTTCCTCGGGGGTTTGGTGATAGCCCATGAGGCTGCATGACCCAATATGGCAGGGTGGAGAGCATGCCTACTCTTCTTTTGTTCATACTACATCTAGTTGTACCCACAAGGTATGCACACATCTTATCTAATACTTTTGTTTTGCAAATATGAACGTAATTTATTCTTGTGTTTTCATATATATATTTGTACATTCATTGAGCTCCTATGCTTTTGATCTTAATATGGTTCTCACATTTTTTCTAGTCTTCTAAAAAATAGAGTAATTGTATAAGAGGAGCTGCATTATTTGGCATTCAGTATTATAGAGAAATAGGGAAATTGTAATAGAACTATAAGTAAAACATACATACATATATTTATGCATATATACATATATATACACATGTATATATATTTATATTACATATATATGTGTGTGTGTGTGTATACAACTCATAGGTTCTGGAGCACAACAGTTTTAAAACCCTCCAATATGCTATAAAACAGAGGTAGAGTGAACGATTTTTACAATAGCCTACTATAAAACCAATACCACTATCATGAAAAGGAAAAATAAAAGAGATCAAGACACAATTCTTAATTAAATGCACAGAAAATCTCTTTTACAGTTTCCTTATTTGTTTATAATATTTAGTGCCAAATAATGTAGCTTTAATTTTGAATTGACAACCCAACTATTAGATAGATTGCTTGTCTTCTATCAATATGTTTCATGATATACTCTTCTCCTCATCTGTTTTAAGCTCCGTGTAACAAACTGTTGATTCCCACAGTTTAGCACTTGTATTCTTCATATCTTAGGCTAGGTAAATATTTTTGTGCATTTAATTAATAATTGTGTCCTTGTGTTATTTTTTTTGCTTGGCATGAAACTTTAGGAGTTTCTTATTTTATTCTCCCTCTGACAAGAACTATTTTTTACTTTCAAAATTATGTTCAATTTTATGCTATTTTAAAGTCTTTTTATATTAAAATCTACATAAATAGAAATAAAGATAGCATACACAACTGTTTAGACATACATGTGTATATATAGATTGTTGTTGCATTGTGAAACGAGCCACAGTGGTCTTGGTCTATATATATGGATATATATTTCTTCCTATATGTATATTTTTAAATATGAAAGGGGGATTTCAATACATACATACATACATATATATATATGTGTGTGTGTGTGTGTGTGTGTGTGTGTGTGTGTGTGTGTGTGTGTGTGTGTGTGTGTTTGTGTGTGTGTGTGTGTGTATGTATCTTTGTATGTTTCAGGGAATTCAATACCATTTCCCTTTGTTGTCAATAATATTTACAATAAGTGTGCCTTTATTGCTTGGGGGTTTGGATAGAGCCCGCAAAGCTTCATGATGCGAATATGGTAGGGAGGAGACTGACCATACATTTAGAGCTTTTTCTTTCCACTGTCATATATTTCTTGCTGGTTATATACATGGACCCACAAATTCTTTGATGCGCTTGCCTATGAAAAACATACTCTACTCTATTGATTGCATTTGACATTCTTTCCACATCTCTCTTTTCAAGTCCCCGAATAGATCCCTTATTGAAAATTCTTTACCAACATGGAATGTACTAAAAATCTTCCATTTTATCTCTTTGTATTTAGAAAAAATAGTGCTAACCTCTTTTATTGTATATATATATTGTTTCATTTATAATGCTACACATATACAATAGACATTCAACAAAATTATTCTATTGTAAACTTTCTACTTGAAATATTTCCATGGTCCAACAGCTCGATCCAATGCAGCTTGTCTTTGTTAAACACCATCGACAGTGCATGTATATATATATATATGTATATATATATGTATATATATATATATGTATATATATATATATATATGTATATATCTATCTATATATATATGTATATATCTATTTATATATATATATATATATGTATATACACATACATGTATAAATATACACATACATACATATTTATATATATACATACAATGTAAATTGCATGTTCAATGGTTGGAAACATAGAAAGATACATATATGTATATATATATATATATATATATATATATATATATATATATATATATATATATATATATATATATATATATATATATATATATATATATATATATATTGAAGACAAATAGACTAATTGTATAAGAGGTGTTGGAATAACACTTATTCGATACTAAATATTATAGAAAATGTAGACATGTCAAATTGACATAATGCATTCAACTAGGTCATATTCATCCATTCGACAAATAAATCAAGTTTATTTATCAATCTCCTAAAGTCATTAGTTTAAATCAAACAAATCAACTTGATCCCATCACACTCATTTTAATTAAATAAATCAAACCTTTTATTTAATTAAATCCAAATCATTTTCCATCCTTTTCTGATTTAAATAAATCAAATATTTAAGTCAAAAAAAGTCAATGTATCCTAATCATCATCCTAGCTAATTAATCCTGATTAAATCTAATGCTAATCTCACCCACTTGCATTCTCTAGATTTAGCCACTTGCACATATAAATCAATTTATTGATTTATTAAAAACCCTCATTTTCCCTCAACATGGCAAGTTGATTTGTCCCTCCAACATTGCATTTATTGCTCATTTTCTTGTCCCCCACTTAGCATTTACTCTCAAATTTGAATTCAAATTCTCCCTCTCATGGGCACATTTCCCTAATCTTGCCTAATCTTGCACATCCATTGGCCTATCACATGATGACAAGTGTCCTTCTTTCATTGGTCCAATCTTAGTTCCACATTGGTCTATCTTCAACACTTAGCATTTTGAAAATCTTCAAATAGAGGCTTCATCCACAAGAAAATCCTTCACAATCTTTATGCAAAGTCATTCTCTTAAACTGAGAACTGATTTTGTTCATCCACTCCACAATCTTAGCATTTTCATCCACAATCTTATACAAGGTTACTCTCTTCAATGGAGAGCTAATCTTGTCCATCTTATCCTTATCATCTAAGCTTATCAATCAAGGATTGGGAAAGGGTCACTAGCACATGTGACACCAATCCACTATGAGATGAAATTGATTCATGTTGTTTGTATGCTTATTTGGTTTTTCTTGTTGTTTTAATATCTTACTTAGCATATCTAACATGTTTCATTATCTCATAGGGATGTTGAGGATTATTTTGGTTTTAAAATGCTAACCATATGCAGATTTTCACATCCACATTATGGCGCTAGAAGGAGGGCTAACTAATGCATTTCATTTGTATTTGAACGTTGTTAATTCACTCTATTTTATATCACATGAAATATGGATTTTAATTTTAGACTAATTTTGCTATGTTCTGCAATTTTTGAGTCTCTGTGAGTTTGAGGGAATGATGTAAATCTATTGCAGTTTAAATCTACCTTGCAAGAGATTCAAACTAAGCAGCCCATTAGATCTCTGAATTTTTGAGAAAGCTCTGTTGATCTGGAAATTCCTCTGTGATCATGTACATTGCTACTTTAGCCAAGGGAGCATGCTGGTCAAAGGCTATGGAGCATGTAAATCGACGATTCCATAAGTCATAACGAGGGTTCTTTATAAGTTCAATGAAAGTGTTGTTTGGCAACTGGCAAGTATCAACCTTCTTTATCTAGATCTGATATCAATCGCTAGAAAGTGTCCATGGGAGCACTCTGCATAGGTGATGTTGCTTTGTAATTTCTTTTTCTTTGTAATTGCTGCATTCTTGCATATTAAATCAGAGAATTAAAACATGTCAGAACTGTGGGGTCTACTTGATCATAGCTCAAAAAAGGATTGATCTAACGTATATTTTGTATTATTGTTTGGTCCTTAGGCTCTTTATCGTGCAACACTATAGGATTCCTCATAAGGTTTGGTTATCTGAAGTCCAACGCTTGCAGCTGATTTTTTCAGTTTCGATTTTAATTCTCCTTTCCTATTTACAACAATGTTGTAAGAGAATAGTAAATCCTCATGATGGTGGACGCTGTTAAGGAGTAGCAAATAGTTCTGTGCAAGCTTTAACTTTTGTTGAACAAGAGAAGCATCCTCAAGACCTATATTCTTTCTGAACTCTCCCACAATGCAATCTTGAAAGTGTGTTTTTCCATCACTCCCAATATGCATGCGCATTGCCCTCAATAGATTCCTATAAATTCCTATCGCTTCCATTCAAAGATACTTCAATAATAAAGCACATATGAGCACACTTACCTAGTAGTTGCACCTGTCAAATGCGTTAGATTGAAAGTCTTTTTTTGAAAAGAATTTATTGCTGGCAGCAAATATGCGTGTGGTGATGATTCAGTGAAAAGAGTAGATTGCGCTGAGGAGTAAATTTTGCTGACAGATTGTAATATTAAATCTGTTAGTCTATGGATTTTGCAGATCTATCTCTTAATGGTGTGATGTAGATTGGAAAAATAGGGTAGACTGTTCACCCACGTCTAAACTCTTCTTCTATAAGAATAGTATTGAAGAAGCACACTCCCATAATGGCCACCACATCAATAGAAAGGGCAGTCCCTTTGATATAATTACAGAAGTCGTTGTCTTTGAGTTAAATCCGAATCAAGTCAAAATCTGAAAGTACTCAAAATATTTCACAATTATAATGGCGTTCTGTTTCTGTCATTTAAAAAAAAAAAGTCTCTTTGATAGTGATGCGCAGAATAGAGTGTTGAGATATGTTCCCTTATAAAATCTCTTTGCTAGTCTTAAAATATAAGTGTCTTTCTGAGATGAATTTATTATCTGACACGTAGGTAGAGGATCGCTGGTGATAGGTGGCAGGTGTGCAAGTTCAAAAATTTCCATACAAAATATTTTTATTTGTTTTAGTTGATATTTTATCTATCTGAAAACTAATAATCTTTTGTTGATTGCCAGCGAAATCTTTCTGGAGGAATGTTGTAGGTTTTGACTTCATCATTGCTTGTCTATTCTTGCCCAGTGCTTTCCACAAGTCATCTGAAATAACCAGCTTGCAAAATATGACAACAACTAAAAATATTAAATGCCAAGTACCACAGAAGAATTTAGAACTACAAGGGATTTCGTATGAAGAGTTAGCAAATCTAGGCATGATCTTTTGCAGCTGGCAGCCACACAGTTCCACAATACATTTTTAAGTTTTGTTCTGATGCATTTATTGCCCTACCAATTCCATCAATTTGAAAGTTCCCTTGAATGGTTAAGCACAGATTTAGAGTTGATGATTGCATAAGTTTAGGAACTTTATTATGCGCTAGATTGAAGTCTTTCGTGAGCATTTATGGTTGATTTTCTTTACACCTATCAAATGAATTTGCTTGAAAGTTGTTAGAGCCCTCACATGGATTTAAATCAGTTTATACTATTATGGTACACATTTTTTTTATGCTTACCTAATAATATGGATAGGTTTAAATCACCATTGTGTATATGTTTCAACATTTAAACCTTGGTCATGAAGATCATCAAAAGAAAATCAATGCATAATTTAAGCTTTCAAGGAAAATGAACTTTTACGTTAAATGCATGCATTATATGTTCAACATAAATCTCATTTCTAATATCTTTTTTTTTTTTTGTGTGCTTATAGGTGAAGGGTGACATTGAAATCAAATATTGGAACCAAGTGAAAACAAAAGCAAGATGGGAGTTAAATTGAGCATTGAAACTTGAAAGTCAAAAAGCATTTTTTAATGCTTAAGGATTCCATCTTACGCCTTGGTTTTTTGTTTTAGGCTAACTCATCTTTTGTTTTGGGCTTTAAAACGAATATTACCTAAGCTTTCAAATTTCATTATGAAAAGGCTAAAACGAACTTTAAGCAACATTGACTAGATTTTGTTTAAAGTTAAACAAATTGAACAAATCAACTTCACACTTCATCTTGGTGCTTAAAACGAACTCACAATTGCTTTGGAAAGATAAAATGAATGTGCGTTTGCTTTGTTTTGTGGTTACTTACTTAAACTAAAGTCATTGAAAAGGACGTATGCGCTTCTCTCGCGCTTCCAAGCGATCTTGAGAATCAAAAGGCCTTTTTGGTGATTTTGGCGTAAGATAAAGTGATCACCTCCACACTTCGATTTGGGCTTAAAATTGAACAATATCTTGTGCGAGTGTGAGTAGGGGCATTTTCGCGTATATTCTCTTTCTTTGTGCCATCAAAGATTGATCGAGTTACGGATTTTGTCTTTGCTTGCTTTTGTTTATCCTAGAGGGCCTGCCTTGGGGAAAAAGTACTCACCCAAGGGAATGACTCAACCGGTAACACTTTAAAGCCAAGAGTATTTCCAATCGGGATATAAATGTGGATATTGGACAAAATGCCAATATCACGTGGTTGACTTCGACAAGATGGATCCGAAAGGGGACTCTTGCCACGTTGGGTCAACTCCTATGAACATAAAGTCCTTACTAGAACCCATGTGCTAGAATTTTCCAAAATCCTTAATCTATTTGTTGGTGCAAGAACGGTCATTCTGAAGCCACCCCACACTTTTACGGTCTTTAGTAGAAATGGAAAACATGCCATGGGAGTTTCATGGGTGTTGATGCTTGGCTACCCCGTATAAGTGAGTGTCGTGGAGGGGAGCCAGTGGGGTCAAGCATCTAACCATTCGCTAAAGATAACCATAGCTGGACTTGTCCAAGTGGGGATTCAACAAATACTGTCTTACACATCCATAGGATTTGTAGTTGTTCTTGGTTCAAAAACACAGTGCGTTTATCGAAAACATTGGAAAACTATCATTCAACATCATCATCAGAATTTCAAACCCCTTAGTTAGAGCAAATACCTTTGACAAAACCTAAGAACTATTGCTTACCCTGGGGATTATGTCCTTAGAGGTTTCTAAGTAATTGGGTTTACATCTTAATTTGCTCTTACAAAGGTCAACATTAGGCAACTCTTGTCCTAATTTCTTGGAACTTCCACATAGCACTTTGTGGGATGAAAAGAAGTTGTGACATTGGACATTCAGTTTGAAACCTAATCAAGAAGTATGTTTGTGGTAAAAAGAACTCATTAAGCAAAGATAACAAATTGAACCCCACACATGTGCTTGTTTATCTTTTTATCATCTTTCGAGAAAACATTGGTCTTTTGGGTTTGAATTACTCTTAGAGAAAAGCATGTTATTCAATTCCTTGGCCTAGTAAACAAAGTCTCTCTAAGTCTCTTAGGATCAAATCAATCACTTCATCCATTCCAAACATTTATCATCTTCATCCCATCCCAAACAACTTTAGAGCTTTGAAAACATCATTCTAGACTTAGGCACATCATCAAAATCAAAATCACCTCGTTTCTAAGTTAGATGTATGGGAATGCATCCTTTCTCATACATTTGATTGAATTATCAATCATTTGAACAAAGTTTATTGTAAAGATCACATCCAACATTTTAGGGTTTACAAGTTCATCATCCAAATCAAACCAATCAAAAATCAAGCCCTAAGTCTAGTATTGATCCAAAGTCGCTAAACGTTCATCATCCATATCATTTACACCTTTCATCCTCCATCTCGTCATTGGTCCTAAGAACCTTAGAGGTCACTTTTCATAACACGGTCAAAACACAAGAAGAACATGGAATATAAACTTGATCCATACATCTTGGGTAATCCAAATCAATTGAATCTTCAAAGCCTTACAATGCCTATCAATTATCAAAGTCCATGCATGGGATCATTACCTTTGACAAATGTCAATGGTACAACAAGTGTGAGTATGCCCAAGTCAAAGTTTGGAACACATTTCCCAATGATAGATCTAAGTTCAAACCTACAAATCCACCAACTGAACAATCAATGCATGAGCCTTCAAACGAACAACGTCATCCCACCAAATCCCTACATGCCAAAGGAGAATGCACCAAGTACAAGTTTTTGAAACATGAATCTGAAAAACTTTGGGATGGACACATATGCAAATCATACAAACATGAACAATGGTCAATTTCAACCTATCATGCCAAATCAAAGCATCATCCCAAATCAGAACGTCATCCAAAATCCATTCGTCCATGATCCCATTCAAAAATGACAAGCATGCATGCCAAATTTGCTTAAACAAGAGCCTAATCAGCTATATCAAGGGAGTCAAGATCAAAATCAAGAACAAAATTGGCTAGATCAAATTGCTGCACTTTCCAAAATAGTTGAGGCATTGCGCCAAGGGAAATCTCCACAACTATTACCAACATCATTCCTTGGTTTAGGGCTTCCCCCTTTACCTAGCACCAATCACTCCATCCAAATCAATCCACCTAACACCAATCAAACCATCACATCAAATCCTTCGAATATACCATCGACATCACACTAATGGATGGTATCTAATCAAAGAACATTGATCCCAAATCAAAACATGGTCTCCCAAAGACTTATCACCTCAGTCATTCGAACCATCCCTATCACTTCGATAATTCCAACCACCACTATCATGCCCATCACATCTCAAACCCTCACGATCACTCCAAGCATATCTCAACAACTCGTCACTACATCCAACACAATTCCAAATCCATCCCCACTACCACCAAAACCAAACGCAGCAAGACAATATGACATTGCTCTAAAAGCTCACCAGTCATACCAAAAGGCCATCCAACAATATCTAGCCATGCAATGGGCAAGAAAAGCTCAACAAGTGCAAAAAGCTTCTCAAGCTACTCAACAAACACAAGCACAAACACATAAAATAACATTTGTTGAAAACAAAGATGAGCACCTTGAAGATGTTTCCACCCCATCCAATGATCAAATCGCCATACATCAAGAGCCACTCTTTAGTGATCTATTTCAAGGAGTGTTAGGATTATTTGATCCTATTAACATAATGCACGATCCATTGACCTATGATCATGTTGAAAATGTCTCTACATCACCTTACAAGTTAGAGGACATATCTCAAGAATTCATTCCAAAGCATGATCAAAATCTTTCACCAAAGTCTAGCAATGGTCCTTTTCAAAACATGTTGATCCCCTTTGACTGCATGGTTACAGATACTGAAAGAACCCTGAACTCGACACTTGAGGATATTGAGTCACTTACCATGTACAATGATGACATCCAAGAACCATTTATAAGCAATCCATCCTTTTGAATTGATCCATGTCAGGAACTTGATCCAAAGCATGTCGAAAGCAACTCTAAAATTAATCAAGATCAAGAATTTGTATCTTCAAGATACTACAATAATTTAATGAACACTCTCTTATCCATGCAAGATGATCATATCCATGTAGCACATACTCATCCATCTACCCATGAGATGCTTTCTTTGGATGAACACGTCGATGATCTTCATTCAGAACAGGATCCCTTTACTCCTGACACTATCACACAAAAAGAGCAGGTTATTGATACATACAATCAAACAGAGTTTTCAACAACAGTATCAGATATATCATAAATTCATACTAAGGACATAATGAATAAAGGTATCCAACATTATCCGCTCAAGGAAACAAGTCAGATAGAACAAGATATTCCAGAGTTAGTAGAGTAGCAAATGGAAATAACATCACCTACGGTGGCCATTTATCAGAGAATTCATTCTAAACAAAAGCTCTCAGAAAAGGCAGAATCAAAGCATGAAGGTATTACTTCCACCATACTGGGGGCAACTTCGTCTCAAGCAAACATCAACATAGGGAGCATGAAGAGTCCTTATGATGAAGCTAGTGTCAATACTACAACCAGCCACATCATGAATCTTTATCCACCCATCACCCCATCCACGAATTGGGACCAACTTCGAAAGAAAGATTTGAATTAAAGTACGAAGAACATTATCAAAGCAAAAGAAGCTGAGAAGCATAATGGAAAAATCAAATACAAATGGATACCAAAGAATACAAAGAATGATCATCCCTATCAAACTCCATCAGTCAAAGAAACTATGGGGCAAAATAAAAAAGGGAAATATATCCATCAAAGACATCCACAAAAGAAAAAGTAGGCTTTTCAAGCAACGTACAAGGTATATCAAGCAGTTGGTCCTAATTCTACCCACACTTTCGTATCCACCCATCATTGCTCATCTTCCCAAGTTTGGAGAGTCAAAGATTCCAAGCTGTCAACCAATCCATCTCTTATCCCTAAACACACTCCATCCATGCCTCCACGCATAATATCCAATTCTTACATTGACCGTGTATTGGCAACAACCCTTCATGATAAGGATTCAGAAGGCAATCTATCACGATGTGTGCACAAAGAAAAAGCTAACTTTAGTATCGACAAAGCAGATCAAGAATCCCAAAAGTTGCATTCAAGTGCACGTATATTAGCAAAGCAGCTCCTTCAAGCAGGATATCGATGGCACATCATGACAGGGGCATCTACATTAGCAACACCAAGTTATGATTCAGCATGAGCTTAAAATCTTTTAGAAAAAATCAAAAAAATCAAAAAAATATGAAAATCCAAAAAAATCAGAAAAAGGATCAAAAATAGTAAAGAGAAAAAATCGTCCTCTAATGAAAACCACTACGGTGGCACTTTGGGCAAGACCATGACGAAAACCTGGCAAACAGGCATCATGTGTAGAATCGATCATTTGTGTGCGCCACTTCAGGAGAAAGCATCTCATCCCATCCGTACTAAATTGAGCATTCCATCCATCTTATCCATAATAAATCCATCCATCCATAAACCATTGATCCAATCCATTTTCATCCATCTTCATCCATAGTCCAAGTTATCTTGATCTTGATGAAATTTTGGGGCACACTTTACGCTTGCTTATGGTAAACATCTCGACATGGGCCGTTTTCATTGATCCCATCCTATGTAGCATTATCGGAGCCATGAAGAATTATCCAAATGAGCATCCTTTATCCAAACACCTTATCTTATCACAAGATAATCCATATCCATCCATCCATACACCTATCCAAGCATCCATCCACGACATTCCATACATTGCTAGACACTGGGGGTAGATTGTTGCATCTTGCTTTGAGAATAAATCTTGATCTATATCCTTCGCCTTATATGGTGATCCGAACATTGGAAAACGTAAAATCAAATGGGTCAAACCACTTGTAGGAAAAAATCCAAATCACTAGCCATGGCACATTTTGACGAGAAGACATTCCTTATCAAGCTCCATCTTCAATCGAACATGAATCCAAACAATCGATATCAGTCACATCTAATTTGCATGTCAACGTCACATCACATCATTCAAACATCTTTTGTTCCAAATCAAGCTTTAACAATCCTGATCAATCGAATCCAATCAATCCATCATCATCTTGGGGATATCATTCCCAATCATTGTGTTGCTTAACACTAGCCTTGAATTGTTGTGCATCCTCAACAATGCTATTATCATCAATCCCAATCAATCAATCCTTGCATTGTTGTGCATCCTCAACAATGTTATCATCATCAATCCTGATCAATCCAATCCTTGCATTGTTGTGTATCCTCAACAATGTTATCATCATCATCAATCCATTGATTTGATCAACCAACCTTATCTTGGTCTTTAACAAAATCCCAAATAAAGCGCTAATATCATCACACATGTCCATATCCAAATCGTCAAAATCAGCAAAAATCCAAAAACATCCAAAACATATTGAAAAATCCAAAAACACTCCATAAAACAGAAAACATCGAAAACATTGGAATCCAAACTACGTCATCTCTGAGCTTAAAGGTAGGCAAGGCTCATCTTTGATCAGCCCCCGAGACATCAAAATCCAAAAACATTTAAAAAAAATCAAAATCCAAAAAACATTCGAAAAACATCAAGATCCAAAAACATTCAGAAAATCAAAAATCAAAACATTTGTAAAATCTTGAAAATAAAAACAACCTCAAAACATTTCAAAACTCCAAAACATCCAAATATTTGAAAAAATCCATCTGTCTCATTTCGCTTTCACCCGCAATAATCAATCATCCATAATAAACTAATCGTCACCTTCATCCTTTGACAACATCAATAGAAACAATCACAACAATCAACAAAAGAAAACTTCAATCGTAAAATAAAAATCGAAACAACAGAACTCTAAAACAAAATCAAACTCTTGATCATTTTCAAACATGTCAATCAACCTTATATCAACAGCCTATCAATCAATTTATCAAACCATCCTCATCCTATACAATGCATGTCCTAGGATATATCGTTCCGACAATGGGCATCATTTTGGATATCACTTTGGATTCTTATCCTATCAAAACAAATCCCTTTGGTTGAAGGTATGAAGAACATTGGCTTATTTGCGTACTTGATCTTTTCTTTTGATTTATCTTATTGTGCTCATTCCAAGGACCTCTCGATGATATCTGAACGAAGGATTTAGAGAGATAGGAATGGGGCAACGATCATTATCTTTTGTCTGTTGTGCTTGTTGAACATTCTTGTAAAATAACTTGGTGAATACTTTCTTTGTTAGATATGTATAGAGGATGTTTTGGATGGCTTGTTGACTATTGCATTGATTGGTTATACCTCTCCGTGTTTTGGTCCGAGATGTTTAAAACTTCTAAAGTGCATCCTAGCAAGGTTTTCGTATGTCAGGTGTGAACAGGAATACTCCTATGTATTTTTTGAGTCAAAGTCCATCACACTAAGTACAACGCCATCCTGGTCCTTCATACCTTGATGCATCGTACTTAGGCGTGTTATCAAACATAAAGTAAGTGACCCTTTGAAAGTCCCAATCCTTGATAAGTGAATCATCATCATCATCATCTATTATCATCATCATCTCTAATAAAGCCTCGTCAAATGCATACCACATATCATCCATATCATACATCATAGGAAACATCGATCATTTCACATGCATTGCATAATCATCATCATAATATAGATTTGTTAGTCTAAGCATCTGCATAAATCATCCATTGCATAATCACAACATATCATATCATCATTCTCATCCATCTCATATCATATCATCATTTAAGTTGTTTAGGATAATATAGATTTGTTATTCTAAGCATTTTGAAATCATCTCATTTGCATCATCGTCCATAACTACCCATTTTGAACCTCTTTATCACGAGATCGACCCTCAAATCGAATCTTTTTGCTCGATCTCTCGAGGGGGTAATGTACTAGTGTACTTCTTTCCACTGGGGCATTTGAAAAATCAGAATTTTTTTGATTTCAATTGCAACAAGTTTATTCTTTGAACCAATGCAACAAGTACATTGCTTCAAAGAGGGGAAAAATGTAGACACGTCAAATTGACATAATGCATTCAACTAGGTCATATTCATCCATTCGGCAAATAAATCAAGTTTATTTATCAATCTCCTAAAGTCATTAGTTTAAATCAAATAAATCAACTTGATCCCATCACCCTCATTTTAATTAAATAAATCAAACCTTTTATTTAATTAAATCCAAATCATTTTCCATCCTTTTCTGATTTAAATAAATCAAATATTTAAGTCATAAAAGTCAATGCATCCTAATCATCATCCTAGCTAATTAATCCTGATTAAATCTAATGCTAATCTCACCCACTTGCATTCTCTAGATTTAGCCACTTGCACATATAAATCAATTTATTGATTTATTAAAAACCCTCATTTTCCCTCAACATGGCAAGTTGATTTGTCCCTCCAACATTGCATTTATTGCTCATTTTCTTGTCCCCCACTTAACATTTACTCTCAAATTTGAATTCAAATTCTCCCTCTCATGGGCACATTTCCCTAATCTTGCACATCCATTGGCCTATCACATGATGACAAGTTTCCTTCTTTCATTGGTCCAATCTTAGTCCCACATTGGTCTCTCTTCAACACTTAGCATTTTGAAAATCTTCAAATAGAGGCTTCATCCACAAGCAAATCCTTCACAATTTTTATGCAGAGTCATTCTCTTAAATTGAGAACTGATTTTGTTCATCCACTCCACAATCTTAGCATTTTCATCCACAATCTCATACAAGGTTACTCTCTTCAATGGAGAGCTAATCTTGTCCATCTTATCATTATCATCTAAGCTTATCAATCAAGGATTGGGAAAGGGTCACTAGCACATGTGACACCAATCCACTATGAGATGAAATTGATTCATGTTGTTTGTATGCTTATTTGGTTTTTCTTGTTGTTTTAATATCTTACTTAGCATATCTAACATGTTTCATTATCTCATAGGGATGTTGAGGATTATTTTGGTTTTAAAATGCTAACCATATGCAGATTTTCACATCCACAGAAAAAAAGAGAAATTGGAAAGAAGGGTTGACGATGGTTGAGCTGGTTGCCTTGGTGTGTGGAAAGAGCATGGTAAGCGTTTGCTCATGTGAGGGTTAATGCATCCTGCTATTGTTGTACGATGGAACATATTGTTACAAGGAAATTAGCCTATGTAACAGTTGTAATAGGTATTGGAATAACATTTAACAATCACATGTAAATGACAGATGGATGGAAACCTTTGGCCTTCTTTCAATTTCTTTGGTCTATGTATGTTTTCATATCATCTGTCATTTACCTATGACTCTTGTCTATTTTCCTAATTGATACAAGACAAACAATCTATCTGAGAGTTGGCTTCTCAATTCTAAATTCAAGCTACACTATTTCACACTAAACACTATAGAAAATAGGTAAATTGTAAAATAACTATTAGGAAAATACTTAAGAACCACAAGAAAATAACAAATGATCATAAATCAACTTTAAAATATGGAGCATAGAAGAGGAAAAATATGATAATGAACAGTTTGTTATGGGAAATTGAAAAAAACAATATCATGAATAAGAATTTGTTATCGCGGACTTCAAACAAATGAGAAAAAGAGAATATCATGAAACATAGCGATACAATACATATAACATTTTCCATCCAAACAAAATAACCATGACAAAAATTTTAGAATTTTAAAAATTGAAAACAATCCTTCTTACAAGAACAATAGAACAATTTATTATAGGGACTTTCAAATAGATGAGGCAAAAAGAATATCATGAAACATATTGATACAAGACAATCAATCTATGTAACAATTTGGTTGTCAATTCTAAATTCATAACTTTTTTGCAATTCTTAGTAACCAATGAGGCACATTTAGCAACATACTTTGTTCAAGAGATAAGCTCCACGTTGTCATAAAAAACCACAGGAAATTTTCCTCTATTTGTCTATAATATTTAGTGCCATGTAATGTAGCTTGAATTCACAATTAACTATGTGGTGTTGTAGCCATTTTGCACAGATTATTGCTACTCATTGCCTTTACAAGTTCTATTTAATGTGGGTTTACTGCCAAAGAATGTAGCTCAAATTTTCAATTGACAAGCCAACTCTTTCATACACTGCTTCTCTTGTATGAATATGTTTAATCTGGGTTTTTGATCATCTATCATTTACCTGTGATTCTTAAGCAATCTACGATAATGAACAGTCTACTATAGGGAACTAGGAAAAAGAGTACCATGAAGAACAATTTGTTATGGGGAACTTGAAATAGACACAAAGGCACAATTTCTATAATATTCTCCTATCAAACCAACACCACAATGGCTCTTCCAACAATGCAACCTAATCAATATATTTTCTCACACATTTCAGAGTATACTTTCTGTTACATACATACATACATACATACACACATACATATATATATAAACTGAAAAAAAGAATATCATGAAGAATAGTTTGTTGTGGGGAAGTTGAAATAGATGAGGAATAAATAATATAATGAAACATATTGATATAAGACACTGCCATCCCACGTAATTAGCAAGCTCCAGGGTATGTGCAGGATCATGATGGGCCAAAAAGTGGCTATATGATGGGTATGTGGCTGATGACTTTTTTTTACCCAAAATTGATGAACTGAAAAGGGCTTTTAAAGGAGATTCTCAACTTTCTACCAATATAAATTATGCTTTACTTTGAATTTAATAAATGATTATTATTCATTTTCTATTTGAATTACGACTAAAGTCTTGATTTATAGGCTAATTGAAAAACATCTATAGCTTTCAAATGTATCACATTTTTTGAATCTAAAACATGTGTCACATTTTATGTTTTGCATACTATAGGATTAAAAAAAATGAATTTCATGAAGTTTTGACCAAGTTAAGGTGGTCAGACATACGAGTTTTTATAATTTTTATAAATTGTAATAAAAAATTCATAATTAATTATTTACGTGGAAAAAAATTACAAAAAAATATGCATCACATCGAAACATGAGTCATCTACTTATATTTAAAATCTTATAAAAAAATATTATCATTTTATTATGGTTAGGGTGGTTAGGTAGTACCTACTTCTTATTTTTTCCCTGAAATTTAAGTACTACTGCATTGAAATTTCAAATTTTCACTGAATAGAATTTAAAAAAAAAAATAAACTTAGTAGTTTAGAAACTACATTCAATTTTCTACATATTCTATTCTTACATATTTTTGAAATAATATAGATAGCTTATTCAAATTTTTACGTCAAGTTGTCTAACTCTGATTTTTCTAAATGTTTTGCTACTTAAGGGCTTGTTTTTTCCATGATGATCCTGCACATACCCTCCACCCCTTACATACATAGAATTGAACAGTTTGTTCCAGGGAGCTTCAAGTAGATCGGGTAAAAAAGAATATCATGAAACATATTGATACAAGATTCGAGCTATGTTCTTTATTAATAAATATTCAGGACAAATAGAGAAATTGTATAAGAGGTATTACAATAACAATTATTTGCTGCAAGTAATTTTACATGGGTATTTTCCATAAGCTTGTCTTGCATCAATATGTTTCATGAATTTCTTTTTCCCTAATATGTTTGAAAGATATCGTTAAAAGGAAGACATCAAAGAAATATAAAAGGTTTTGCTTCAAAGCATACAATCTATACAAATAACTTTATAAACATACCTAATTTTGGTATGTACTCGAATGTATCTAGCCATACAGAAAGAAAAGGGGTGAATGTATAACTTTGGTATGTAGTGGAGGATATCTAGCCACACAAAAATAAAATGGGTGAATGTATAAGTTAATAAAATATAAATTTATAAAATAAACCTTTCTTATGGTTACATCTATGGGCATCTTTTAGGCACCAATTGTTCCATAGATGGGCTTCATATCTCCTTTTCCATCTATGCTTGCATCAAGGCCAACATCATTTTTCTGCAAAGCAACATTTTATTTCAATCTATCAAAATATATATCTGTGGTTAGATGTGTATGGAACAGAAAAAAAGACAATGGGAAAACAACATACAACAACAATACGGGAACGAGACAGTGCAGATTGCAAAACACAACACTTGTTAAACCATCCAATCTGCCAACTAGTGGAATAGTCTCCTATCAAACCAACCACAGAACGAAAGCCAACGATTTTTAGAATAGCTTGCTATCAAACCAACACCACAATGGCTCTTTCGACAATGCAACTTAATCAATATATTTTTTGGCACATTTCAGAGTATACTTTCCCACCATACAAAACCCATGTAAAACAACTTATAGATTCTAGATATATATATATATATATATATACATACATATATGTATATGTATGTATATGTATATGTATGTATATGTGTAATATGTATATGTGGGTGATCCCACAATAGTGGTTTACAATCTTTGGCCAAATTGGACACTGAAATATTTTTTTTAACTAAATCTTCACTTTCGGGCACCTATAGTAGCTAAACTGTGAGGAATTTGAAGATGATGCAAACTAGAGTTTCGTGACATTTTGTCTATACATTCTAAATATATTTTTTTCAAAATTTTTGGAATCAGATTGTACTTATTTTTCCATCTCCCTCGAAAACTAGTTTTTTTCAGAAAACAATATTTTAAAAAAGTGACGCTCATCATATAATGCATAACTTTTTTTCCATGAAGGATAAAATTATAATTCTTTCAAATTTAGATTCCTAGCTTTGATATCTAGTACTTCCACTTGGTTAGATAGTTTTTTATTAAATATTTTTTCTTTAATCAAGTTTCAAATTCAAACTAATTATAATTTAGATATAACGCGACCGTATAACGCGTAACTTTTTTTGTATGTATCAAAATTAATTTTTTCTTTCTTTTTTGGATCAAGGCCTTCAATACCTGGTGTACTAATATTTTTAATTTTTTTATTTTAATAATTTTCTATTTTTCCACATGTGTAGAGCAAAGAGCTTGATTTTCAGTGAAAAACCTACATTCACGAGAAATAAAAAATAAATATAATAATAAAATTAAATTTATTTAAAATTATACTTTTTGGGAAGCTTATAATAAGGACTACATACTTGCAAAAAATAAATTTTAAATGAATTTATTTGATTCCCCTAAAGGTAAATCAAAAGTGGTTTTTTATCAGCATTTTGATAGGTGTAAAGGAGACTCTGTTATAGGTATGGTTTAAAAATAGCGGGGTTCTATCCAAGGGGGTTTAATTTAAGGTAGTTTGATCAAGACCTCTTCAAATGGACTTCTTTAAATGGAACCTTTTAAGGCTTAAATCATTATATTTTCTAAAAATATGTGATTTAAGCAAAAATTAGTTCCTCCCAGAAATTGTAAACCAGCTTTGTGGGATCATGCATATGTATATGTATATGTATATGCATATGTATGTATATGTGTCTATATGTATATATATGTATATGTATGTATATGAATATGTATAGGTATATGTATATGTATGTAACACCATAATGGTTGTTTCAACAATGCAACTTAATCAAAGTATAATTTCACACATTGCAACATTCACCCGCATTTACTTCGTCTTCCCCCATCGTACAACAATGATAGAATGCATGAACCCTCGCGTGAGCAAATACTTACCATTCAACTTCCGATGTTTTGCTAATAGCTCTTTCACAATTTCTCTATTTATCTATAATATCTAGTACCATATAATGTAGCTCGAACCTTGAATTAACAACCTAATTGTTACGTACATTGCTTGTCTTATATCAATATGCTTAATGTGGGTTTCCTACCATCTATCACTTACTTATGATTCTTAAGTGTTCTCCTAATAGTTGTTTTAGAATTTCTCTATTTTTCTTACTGTGTGATATATGATGAGTCCTTGATATTTTCCATGGACCTTACCTGCCTTTCTTGCTCAGGGGTTTGGCTAGAGCCCATGAGGCTTCATGATGCCAATATGGTAGGGAGGATGATGGGCATGGGTTTAGTGATTTTGGCATCCACTGTCATATATTTGTTGTTGCTTATATACATGGAAACACAAATTCTCACATACATCTAGCATTCAAACCCATAATGTTGTGTTCTTGAAACTTGTCATTACTCACTTGTTATTCATGATTTTTTTCACAACTATACTATTTATGTTTTGGCAATGTGCCCCTATAGACAATAACAGATATTATTTACTTTATAGTGTTGCACATATACAATAAACATTCAAGAAAATTAGTGTCTTGTAAATTCTCTATTTCAAATTCTTTCATGGTCCAACAACTTGATCCAATGTTGTTCACCCTTGTTAAACACCAACAACAGTACATGTAAGTACAATTTTTTTGCATTTTTCGATAAATATACTCGGTGAACCAATTGTAAATATTATTAATTATCTTTAATTTCACATTGTCTATATTGATTTCTTAAGTGTTTCCCTAATAGCTCTTTTACAACTCCCCTTTTTCCCTATAATATTTAATACCAAATAATGTAGTTTGAATCTTCAATTGACAAGCAACTGTTACAAAGCTTGCTTGTTTCAATATGTATCACACTGTACATTTTTCCTATTTTTCCATTACAAATCTACTCATTATCGTACTTTTCCTCTTTTATTTTCCATACTTTAAAATTCTTAAGTTTTTTGCTAACAACTCTTTTACAATTTCTCTATTTTTCTATATTGTGGACAGTACCAGATAATGTAGCTCAAAGCTTGAATTGACAACCCAACTGTTAGGTAAATTGCTTGTCTTGTATCAATATGTTTAATGTGGGTTTCCAACCATATATCACTTACCTATGATTCTTAAGTATTCTCCTAATAGTTGTTTTTGAATTTGTCTATTTTTGTTACTGTGTGATATATGATAAGAGTCCTTGAGATTTTCCATGGACCTTACCTTCCTTTCTTGCTCAGGGGTTTGGCTAGAGCCCACGAGGCTTCATGATTCCAATATGGTAGGAAGGAGAATGAGCATGGGTTTAGTGCTTTTGGAATCCATTTTCATATATTTGTTGCTACTTATATACATGGACACACAAATTCTCACATCCACGTGTCCACCAAAAACATACTCTATTCTATCCATTGTATTTGTCATTGTTTCCACAATTCTCTTTTCAACTTCTTCAATAAATTACTTATACACAATTCTTTAGTTGGATCCCATGTATTTAAAATGTACTATTTAATCTCTTTCTATTTACAACAACTAATGCTAACCTCTTTTATTCTATATCTATATTATTTCCTTTATAATGTTGCATAGATACAATAGACATTCAAGAAAATTAGTGTATTGTAAATTGTTTATTATGGTCCAACAAGTTGATCCAATGTTGCTCTCTTTTGTTGAGTTCACCACCAACAGGAAATGTAAGTACAATTTTTTTTCATTATCAATAAATAGATTCAATGAACCAATTGTAAATATTATTAATTATTTCTCTCGCTTTCTTTGCAATGGAATGTAATTCCCCTAGGAATCTAGTTTACCAGATAGATAGATGAGCATAGTGAATGACATGCTATGTAATTCATAAACATGAAACTATTCTTTGCTGATGTACATGTTGCTTTTGCAGGTGGAAACCTACAAAATTGTAGTCATGGGATATGCAGTTCATTGGATAAATATTTGTGAAGCAGATATTTCACTTAGAATCACAGGGATGAAGAAACAAAAGCAACTATTTTGGCCTACAGAGAGTGTAGGGAAATGGTAGAAAACTTGTGGCATTTGTCATGACTTTAAAATTTAGAGAATTTTCCAAGAAATTATAAGTTATGCTATTTTCCATGGATTTTATAACATTTATGACTACATACTCTGCAGCCCAAGAGTGCTTTGGTGTGCATGCATCAGATTTTCCACATGGTCATCGTGTTGATTACATGTTGTGTATAAGCCTATTTTAGCACAACTGCTAAAAAAAAATGTTCATCACAACCAACTATATAATGTTCACATATCAATAAATAGATTTGGTGAACCAATTGTAAATACTATTAATTATTTTTAGTCTCACATTGTCTTTATTGGTTTTTCATGTATACTTACTCACTTTTAATCCTTCTTTTTCCATTCCAATGGGTTGACTAGAATATCTTTTTTGAAGTCAAATATATGATTGTTTTCCCACAAAACTAGGCATACCTTTTAATTCAATTATTTTAAAAATGAAAAATGTGTGTCGTGTCATCACATTCTTCTTTTCATGAGGTTTGTTTATTTGTTTTGGATCAAATATGGTGTAAGTTAGTATTCCATTGGAATATGAACATCTTTACTTTGTAAGTGCTATTTGCCCCTATATAATCCTTTTTTTCTCTCATCAAATTGTATAAAATTTATCAATATAATATTTTCACTTTCTTCTTGAATAAATGCATTTACATTTTTGTTTTTATTAGCAAAAAAATTCAAGTGTTATTCTATTTGGTCATCCATTTATTATTTTGTTTTATCTAAGTCCTTCTAATGTTGGTCATACACCAATTATAGAACATCTTCTTACTAGAATCAATCAATGATATTTTTTATTTTCAATATCCTTGTAATGGACTACTTTTGAATCCTTTCGACTTGTGACCATTTTATTTGACTACTACTAACCCATAAACCACATAGATAATAATGCTTTTATTTGCAAAATTATGGACTAATTACTACTTATAAAAAGTATTGAATATTAAATATCTTTCTTTTTTGAAAAAATCATTAGTGATGACCATCATAACTAATAGTCAAATAAGAAATAATCACAATAAATAACATGAAAGTAATAAGAAAAAAGTTATTGATGATTAATTTCTTGAGATTCTAATTAATGGATACATTGCAAATAATGAACACGACCTATAGTTTTATTTTACATTTTCATAATCAATTTCCAACTAAAAAATATTGATGTGGAAACACAAAGATCAATTTTTCATTTTATGCAAATGGTTCTTAATCTCCCATGCATTGCCTTATCTTAAGATAATTAAATAATAATCAATCGATTGATTGATTAACCTAGACAAAAACATCAAACATAGATGTGCATCTAGGCCTAATAACTATTAAACTAAAATACATATAAAATTATATCATACCTTAAATTTTGGAGAGAAATTATTATTATTAACAAAACTAATTATGTAAAAATTTAAATTGTATTCAATTTTCCAAATCTAATTTATTAAGAAAAATCATTCTCTTAAGATCATTAATTTAAATCATTTTAAAAAAATATTGTAATTAAAATTATTAAATGTTATATATTAATAAGAAATAAGTTATTGATGATTAAATGCTTCGGATTGCAATTAATGGATACATCACAAATAATAAACGCGACCTATGGTTTTATTTTGCATTTCCATAATCAATTTCCAACTTTAAAATATTGATGTGGAAATGCAAACATGAATTTTCTGTTTTATGTAAATGGTTCTTAATCTCCCATGCATTGCCTATGAGATAAGAACAAAGAAGTGGAGGACTATAACATGGGGTTTAAATTGTTTCACAATGCTCCAATTAAATGTAGACATATAAAATAATTTCTTCATCAAATTTAAGTGTTTAATAACATGTTTAAGTTAGGCGAGTCAAATTCATATCTTTTCATGCACACATAGTTTTACTTTAATTTATCTATCCATCTAATTATCCATAAGAATATATAAATTGATTTTCCAACATCTCATTTCATTACAATGTACTCCATGAATCTTCTCCTTGATAAAATGCAAAATCAAAAAAGTCACCCCCTACTATAAACTAACCTCGCGTTATTCCATATTGGCTTATTAACATGCTTTCCCTTTTTTGACTCATTCAAGCAATTGCAAATATTTCTCAGTATTTATACTTCACATTGCATTACAAAAACAAGTTTCTTCCTTGCTTCCTATTGAATAGCCATTTGCGGTGGACCCCTATTGTCTTTACATGCTGGTGTATGCAACTGCTAGTTAATAAATAAATAAACTGTTGGGAGACAACAGCTTTAATCATAATTTTTTCAACTGGAACATGAAAAGTCAATTAATGTGTTTTGCACTACCAAACGAGGCAGGAATCTGCTAGCTCGGTGTAGAATGATACCTTAATTTTGTTATCATGCAATATACTAATCGGCAATAATAACGTAGTACCTGTCCGATTCAAAAGCAATGAAACGGATGTTATAAAAAATTCGATGCGCCATTGTCACCAATGGATGGAAATTCAACGCCTAGTGTCCTTATATAGGATATCGCAGTGGAGGCAACTCTGTGCTAACAAGGGCGGCCTGCCATGGCATCTTACGAGTGCGAAGCAAAGCTTGACGATATTCCCGTGCTGGATCTCTCTCTCTGCGTAGAGGAGGAATGTTTACAGACGGTGAGAGAGGCTTGCCAACAATTGGGCTGCTTTCGTATTGTAAATCATGGAATCGCACCCGATCTTCTCCGCAAAGCAGATCTGGCATGCCGTGAAGTATTCAAGCTACCCACAGAGACGAAGAAGAGAAACGTCAACCCCATTGATCCTTTTGCTAGTTATATAGGCGGAAGAGATCGGATACACCCCCTTTACGAAAGCCTGGGCATGGCCTTCTCGAGCACTAGTGATCCCCAGGCTATCAAACACTTCTCTCATCTCATGTGGCCTCAGGGGAATCAAAATTTCTGGTATGGGTTCCCCCCTCTTTATGCTTTTTAGAAGGCTCTTTATCTGATTTTTTATTTTCCTTGCAAAATGAAATGAAATATTTTAAAATGTTCATAAGGTCAAAGAAATCTATGGGATCCAAGAATAACACATGATCCACCAACAGAAAAGTTCTAAACAGTTTGTAAACTTCATTTTGATGTTGAAGTTTGCAGTTTTCTTCAACCTTGCCTTCTCAAACAAGTCATTTAAATTATCAATTTGTAAGATGTCTTCATAACTAATCTAGATGTCTTTATACGCTGAGTACTCCATGCCAAAGTGCCATTCCGTCTCCACCATTCCCTTGTTACAAAATCGGCATATTATTTTTTCCCTCTATTCTTTAAGTACCATCCATCTACCCATTTCACATCTAAAATAATAAGAACTAGTTCATAATTGAAGTATCAACATTTTTTCTTTCCATTTGATGTTTGTTCTTATATAGACTTTTTCATTATGATCGGCTAAAATTAAATTTCTTGATATAATAAATTTTTTTTTTGCTCTATTTATTTTGTCCATATAACACCTTTTTTTTTAATGAAAATTTAAATTCTGAATTTTGAATGCCTCTGGAATAGCCAAACTATGGAAGAGTATACGTGTAAGATGATGGAATTGAATGATAAAGTGCACCAAGTAATTGTTGCGAGCTTTGGAATGAGTGGATACTATGCCACTCACTTTGGCCATCGGAAGGTGTACCTGCGTATGAATATGTATGATGTGTCGTCTGAGCTGTCTACCGAAACGATCGGTCTTCAAGCTCATAGGGATACGAGTAGCCTTACCATTCTCCATGAAGATGATTGTGCCGGTGGCCTTCAGGTTTGCAATAGGGCAGGCAATTGGATTGATGTGAAAGCCATTCCTAACTCGTTCGTGGCCATAATGGGCGATTGCTTTCAGGTATCATTTATAACTCGCTTTTCCTTCGATTGATTGGGATTCAAAGGCCGCTAGAGTATTTTATGATCATTTCTTCTTTTTAAATATTATTAATACAGATATGTTTTGATATGGATTTTGAAAAATCAGGCATGGAGTAATGGAAGGATCCTTAATGTAAAACATCGAGTGATAATGAAAAGACAACAATCTCGTTTATGTTTGGCTTTCTTTAATGGTTTTGTAGATGACATAAATATGAAAGCATTCTCTGAGTTTGTTGATGATGAGCACCCACAATGTTACAAGGAATTCACATATGGAGATTTCGTTAAATATTGGATAGGAAAGGGAAGACTAGAGGTAGAAGAACGTTTGCAATCATTCGCAAGAATTGCTAGGTAGTAGGGGAGGGAGGCTCTCCTATTTTCTATCTATGTTTTAGAACTTCAAGTTTCTAACTCTTTTTTTATAATAAATGACAAGTATAATTTAAATGTATTGTACAAATTCTATCTTGCATATTTTGAGTGAATATGTTTATTGAAATTTTGGTAAGAATATCGGTGCATCTCTCTTTTGAGGTGTCTATATATATGAAAGAAGAAGTTTGATGTGTACTCTAGATCAATTACATTAGTTTAATTGTAAAATATAGACTATGTACATGTTTCAAGTTGATATATTAGATAAATTTTTATACCAAAATTTTATCTCTCTTGGGAGGATTGGAAGAAGAAGTTTGATGTGTACTCTAGATCAATTACATTAGTTTAATTGTAAAATATAAACTATGTACATGTTTCAAGTTGATATATTAGATAAATTTTTATACCAATAAATATTGTATTATATTTCTTTCAAAATACCTATGTATATATATGAATGACGAGATTGTGTGAATTTTGATCCTACTAAGGGAAAAATATGATATGAAAGATGCCTATCATATCATTTGGAAGGGAACTCTTTTAATTCAAATTTCAAGTTTATGATATATTGTGTGCTAAGAAATTATTAAAAATTGATGATAATGCATTAAGATTTATCATTAGCATGCTCAAAATCAATGGATTGATAGCTAGAGTTATGTCTGTGATTGATATTTATCTGGTAATTAACTCAACATAATAAATAGCTTTGCTGATTTGAGGTTAGTCCATACATGGTGGCACTCCCTAATAAACACAAATGGAATCATGGCTTCAAGGTCTAGATGTGGTGGCAGGAAGGAAAGTGGAATAGGTAAGAAGAAACTAAGAGTAAAAGTAAAGATTCTCAAAGCTAGTAAGCTAAGTGCAGCTAGGGGTTTTGATCATTTTGCATACTACACATCTAAGGACCTAAGGAATTTGGAGTTGTGTACATGGAAGATACAAATATAAGCAATGCTAACTTTAAGAAACCCCCCTCAAAAAAAGATATAAAATCCTGGTGAATCTTTCATTATTTTAGGGAAAAAATATTAATTTCTATTGGTGAATCTTTCTTTTTTTTCAAAAAAAATATTAATTTTATTGGTGATTTTTTTTTTACATCACTAAAATTTTGTAGAAAATTTTAGCGAATCTTGAAAAATAATAGGAAAATGCATTAATTATGATGACGAATCTATCCAATCTAAAAATAATTCTCATGAAAAAGTAGGGGCCCAAGGGTGGAAATTATCGATGGGTTGAAGGGGTAGACTATAATATTTACTTTCCACCATTGTTTTAAAATATAATATAATGGACCTCATTGTATTCTGCAAGGTAAAATGTGCCCATGATCTGTAATTCTCATGGGGCTCAAAATTGATTTTAGAACATTGATCTAATGACCTTCATTGTACTCTATAATGTAAAATTTATCCACAATCTGGGCCCCATGAGCATTACAGATCATGGGTACATTTTACCTTGTGGAATACAAAAAGTTCCATTAGATTATATTATAAATCAATGGTGGAAACTAAAGATTAGAAATATGGTCATAAAGCAACTAATAATTATGATATACTATTGGCGAATTATTATAGATTTCTACTATAATTTATAAAATTTAGGCAAACCCGATCTAATCATGTATCGAATACTGTGACAAATTTTTGAGTTAAATGTTTTTAAAAAAGGAATTATTTGGTGATTTCAATAAGACTATAATAAATTTTTGAAAAAATGTTGTGATTCAAGTCACGTTGTAGCTCAAACTATTAGCCAGTTTTGGATTCCAAAATTTCAACTATTAGCCAATTTGCGAATATTAGCCACTAAAAAAATAACTGAATATAAGGAAGGGTAAGAAAATTGATAGCAATGATAGTGTAGATATCTAAAAAACTATGGATGAAATTATGTTAGATCCTAGTCAGTTGATTGGTAGGAGAAATATTTTTGATGTGGTGTAGTCTTTCAACAATACCTCTATCTTGTGAATGGTAGTAAATATATTCATGGTACATGAGAATTTTGGGGCCATCAAGGAGTAAGGTGATGTGCATTTATATTTCCTCGAAGAGAATCTCCATACCCTCATTCATAATCAAATTAAAATATATTGGTACCTTAAGATAAATTGGGAAATTTTTTAACATGTCAATTTCCTTTATGGCTTGTTTAAAGTAGAGGAGGTCAACTATTGCAAAGAAGATCTTCTAGGTGACACAAAGCACTCAGCTTTACACAAAATGTATATGCTCTTAAGTGGGGACCCCAGATGTAATTTGACATTCCCCCTCTCCTTTATATACTAAATTATTTCTTTCTAACAATCTATTGTAAGACCTTCATACTATTATTTAGTGGTAAGAATAATTGTTTGGTTGTAGGATTTTTTTTTTTGTATTGTGATATGAAGGAATGACATATTCAATTGTGAGAATAAAAGATATATAATAGCATCTATTATGATAAAACGATCTAGTTAATAGGATAATCTATGTTTATATATAGTTGGATCTAGTGAACTTAATGCTACTAGAATCTAGGCTTCAATGCTCCTTTTCTTCTAGCCTCTAAGTGTTTAACCTAATTCTATTAGCAAAATGAAAAATATAAATTTAAGTTTAAAATGTAATTTATGTTAATTATAAATTAAATTGATTTCAAATAATTTATATGCCTTAACATTTTGAATTATCTCTTCTATACCATTTTATTAATGAACATTTTGTATGAAATGTTCACCATAAAATTTAAGAAATTTATACAAATGAAATCAATATTATGTATTTTTGTTTTTTATCAAATAAAATTATCTTGTGGATTTAATATAGTAGTATATATGTATTTTGTGTGTCATTTTAATATGAAGTGTATCTAACATTAATTGAATTTAGGTAATAATTGTACCAAATCTTAATTATGAGTGAAAAATTACATTTCTTTTCTTAATATAGATTCAACGAAAAAGAAAAGTTAACCTCACCAATATATAGAAATAAAAAAAATTGGAACAACACCAAGATCTACAAAATCTAATTTTAACTAAAAATAAAAAAATAAAAAATAATATAATCAACATAATAAAAGTAAATTCAATCTATATATTTTAAAAGATCACATTACCTTTAACATATTAAATCCAATAAACGAAACTTACTCCGAATCAAAAGAACCTACACATGACTTTCTACCTATCTTTAAATTTTTACTATTTCACTCTATAATACACAAATAGATATATCATCCACATCACCAATAAAAAAATTCTTAATTGCTTCATGCCCATCCAAATTTATTTCATTCATAATAAATATTAGGATATCATTTTCACAACCATTCATCTTCATTCATTATAGCCCATGCTCCTTCCACATTATATTATAACAATTTTTTGATCTTTAGCTATCATCTCATTGAATTTGATATTTTACACAATAAAATCCACCTACATGTTATGTCCTCATGAATTATCAACACGTTGTTTCCCCGAAACATTCCATTATGAAAACAATAAAGTGTGGAACCTTCAAAGTCTTTGGGTAAATGATAGAGTACTAACCTAATTTGTTACATCATTTTGAAGTAAAATCTCTTAATTTTTTAGAAACAATATAATAAATCACATATTATTTCATAATTTTTTTAATTTTAATATATTTTAAGTGTTAATTTAACTATTTTTTATATAATACCAAAAAAATTATTATTGTTTTACATATTTTTTAAAATCAATATAATTTATAAAGTAAAATTGTATTTCATGTGTTCGTGTAAATATCTAGTTATACTAAGAATGTTGATAGATTTCTACTTGTATAATTAAGCTCTACATCACACTTTGGTTAATTCAATTAAGTGCTCATCATAATTTGTTTAACTAAGTTATGTCCCTTAAATATGATTTATAAGAAGAATAATCAGGTGAATATAACTAAGAAATTTAGATAGTGTAGTGTATGAAAAATAAATTGCTATGTGGGTAAAAGCATGAAGTTGGGTACATGAAGAGAGAAAGTTTCAACCAAAACAAAAAAAATCGCATGAAATGTGTACGTGTTTTTAAAAAACGCATATGCGTTACGGATCGGGTACCCGAGCCTAAATCCGAACATGTATACATTCTGCATCGGGTATGCGAGCTGCAACGCATACACATTTCTTAGATGTATTTATTTTTTTAAATTAGTGACTATGTATTCATTTTAACTACAAGTTTTTGTTTGTGCTAGACAAGGAGAGACCAGATTGCGTACGCGTTTCAAAGGCCCTAATCGAGGAAAATTTTCATTGCCACCTCCTCCTATTGACACAATCGACCTTAGCAACCTCTAGGTTGGTTGAATTCTACCTTTTTTTTTCTTTATATCTTGCATTTTTGTTTTTTAATTGGTATTTAGTTTTTGTTTTTTTAGTATTTTTTAGTTCAATATTTTATAGTTTTTAAATTGCATTTTAAAAACCAAAAACATCAATGAAACAAAGAACGTTAAATTGTAAATCAAAAACCATAAAAACTAAACCTAAATTGGACACATTTTTAAAACTTAGAAATCAAAACCCTAGAAAACCTAGGTTCCAAAAAACATAGGTCCCTAAAAACTAATTTACCCAGGTTAATCCTTGGACCTAAACCCTAAAACGTAAACCTAAAACATCCTTATCACATTGTGTAGTGTCATAAATTAGGGCTCCTTGGAGGTTTCTTACATTTTTTATTTGACATATAGATATGTTGAAATCATGTCATCAAATCTCTAAATCTAAACCCTAAACCCCAAAGCATTCATTTTGTCGTAGGACCTTAAAATGAAATTTGGTTGCCTTAGGAAACTCTGCCAAATTTTATTCCCTTAAGCCATGGACCATTTTTTCCTAGGACCTTACTAGACATAGATTCCCTTAAGCCATCTTATCACCCTAAATCATAAATCAATGTCTAAAGGGGTCCTAATATGACATTTCTTAAGGGGATCAAACAAGTTCTCAAAATTTGGTGAATAGAGCTCAAGCTCAACTTTGTTTATTTTGTACATTTCAATTAGGTCACTAGTATATATCTATGTGTCCCTATGAACATGTATTCTATTAATTTTTCATTCTTATCTTTAGTATTCTTTGAAAACAATGAATGGCATTATGAATTAATGTTAACTTGTTAAACTTATAATTTCTTCTTAACTACTTTGTCACACTATAGAGAACTTGTGTCTCTTATCATGAAAATTTAAAATTTAGATAAATCAATTTATGTCCTCGGATTTAATTAAATTCTATGTCATACTTGATTAATAAATGTATTCACAATTGATATACCTTAGCTCTATAGATAAACTCTTGTTGGGAAACACGAGCTATTTCAATCAACTATTCCACAAGAAAATGTTGCTCACTAACTTGCAAGTCCATTATTCCAAGGGCCACCCAAACTTCACCCTAAGTTCCCCAAACCCTAAACCTTGAAATCTAAAGTCTAAACCCTAAAGCATTCATTTTTTCATAGGACCTTAAAATGAAATTTGGTTTCCTTAGGAAACTCCACCAAATTTTATTCACTTAAGCCATGGACCATTTTGTCCTAGGACCTTACTAGAATGTATAGATCCCGTTAAGCCATCCTATCACCCTAAATCATAAATCGATGTCTTATTGGGTCCTAATATGACATTTCTCAAGGGGATCAAACAAGTTCTCAAATTTTGGTGAATAGAGCTCAAGCTCATCTTTGTTTATTTTGTACATTGCAATTAGGTCACTAGCATATATCTATGTGTCCCTTTGAACATGTATGAACTATTAATTTTTCATTCTTATCTTTAGTATTCTTTGAAAACAATGAATAGGATTATGAATTAATGTTAACTTGTTAAACTTATAATTTCTTCTTAACTACTTTGTCCCACTATACAAAACTTGTATCTCTTATCATGAAATTTGAAAATTTAGATAAATCAATTTATGTCATTGGATTTTTAAATTAAATTCTATGTCATACTTGATTAATTTACATGTATTCTTGTTTGATATACCTTAACTCTATAGATATACTCTTGTTGGGAAACAACCACACCTATGAGTAAACTTCCCCTCACCCCAAAAGATAAAGCTCTAGACCCATAAAAACTTAGAAGAATAAATTACTTATTAATGAATTAGTTAATTAATGATAGGCTTGATATTTATGAGCTCCATTGAGCACCCTTGTCTAGAACAATAATCCTAATATATAAATAGAATATTGTATAATTTTTACTTGAATTAAACTACATGGTTTTCATCATTTACCCATTTTGACACTCATTCTAGAGTTGTTCATAACCTAAATTAGCTTGGGGACCTTTCCTTCTCTTTTTCCATTTTTATATATGTAATAAATGCCACTCTAAACAACCCCTAACCTCCTATTTTAACACCCAATTTTACAAATCAAAGTTATATATCTACACATGTCTTATTTTTCATTATTTAGTCCTTTACCTTAATCTTAAGTCTTTACCTTGATGGTGATTTATTTAAATAAATCTCAATTCTTTACCTTAATCCATGTGGTTTTATTTATTTTTAAATAAATCAATTAATGTATAGATAATCAAATTTGGCTATAGTTTAATTATCAAGTGATATCTAGCTAAAAATAAGTTTATGGGGACTTATTTTAGGGGATTCACTTAATAAACCAATGACAGTGCATGCATTTGAATAGGGTTCTAATAAAACCCCCTAATTTCATTTCTACCCTTCATATTAACAACCACATACTAGATCCCCCTAATAGATGCTACCTCTATAAAAGCAATGCTGAATCGGTTAACCACCTCTTTATCCACTGTCCTTTCTCCTCTATGGTTTGGGACAAGCTTCTGAAATGTTGGCATTTTTCTTGGATCCCCCCGGAGTTGGTTGAAGACTTTTTTGTTCAATGGAAAGCCCCTTCTCTCAACCCCTTTATAAAAAAACTTTGGTCTTTCTCGTTCCCCCATGTGACTTGGGGAATTTGGAAAGAGAGAAACAACAGGATATTCAAGGATAAGGAGTCGTCAGAGGAAATTTTTTTTGAAAGAATTCTTAGGATGATCAAAGAAAACTTCTCTGTTGTTCCCTTCAGGGAGGACAAGGTTGAGACTGTGGTTTGCTCTCCTTATGACAGCCTAATTGCTAGGGAATGGAGAATTAAATGGGATATTTCCAATGTTCCTAATACGACCAAAAAGTCCAGGGAGGGAGTTTGCTGGAGTTTTCCTATGGAAGGCTGGGCCAAAGCCAATTTCGATGGCGCGGCAAAAGGAAATCCGGGGAAGGCTGGGTGTGGTTGGGACCTTAGAGACTCGACAGGTAACATATTGGGAGTTGTTGCCACCCCTTTGGGGGTCCAAACTAATCACGTGGAGGAAGAGGCGGGTGCTTATTACATAATCAACCTAGCAGTGGAAATTAAATACAAAAATTTATGGCTTGAAGGTGATTCAAAAAATATAATAGATAGCCTTTGTGGTAGGTCCCAGCCCACATGGTCGATTAAAAACTGGATTGAAGATGCTAAGGTTTTACTTAGTAAGTTTGACAGAATAAAAATCACTCATGCTTACCGTGAGGCGAATGCTGTTGCGGATTTCTTTGCCAATGAGGGAGTTAAGAACGATAAAATCCTCACGTGGCACAAAAGGATTGACCTCCATTCTGATGTTCAAGCTTTAATGGTGCTCGATGCGGTGAATGGAAAAGTGGCGGCTTCTTGTAATAATGAGGAAGGTACGAGTCATGACTAACAAAATAAGTAGACAATATGGGGATGTGAGGATTCGACAGATAAATTATTTACCTTGGCACACTTTGTGGGTCCTGTGAAGCAAAGGAACTATCTGGAACAGGTTCTCCGTTCGCAACAGTATTCGCACCCAGATCTCAAAAATGGGCGGGGAATGGAAGAGGGTTGAACCTACTAGTTTTGAGTCACACACCAAGAACACTAAAGCGTGGAGAAAAATAAGAAGGGGTGGCTTACTTCCGTTCATCGAGAAACTCCATGGCCCTCAGGAGGAGATTACTGATTTCTTCAAGGAAAATTGGAATAATGGGGAGGTTCTCCTCTTCAGGAGGAAAGCTCAGATTGATGAAGCTTTGATAGCGGAGGTGATAGGTATCCCGATTGAAGAGCATAAATTTTTTAGAGATTGGAAATTTTATGACGAAGCTGTGATGAGGTTTCCTAAGACCGAAACGGAGAAGCAAAAACTTGTCAAGATGACGAACAGTTACTATGAAGTGGACACCATAAAAGCTTTATGGAGAAAAGTGCTAAGGGTTATTATGGAGTACATCACTCTTGACGACCACTTCACTAGGGTTTATGGATATCACTTCATGCTGCTCAATCACTTTCGGCATAAGGTGCGTATTTCCATCCCTTTCTTCTTGCTCTATTCCTTGAGAAATAGATTTTCTGACCACAGTAGGAGCCCTAAAAGATACCTAATTCTTCACACAGGTCTTTTAAGGCTCATCTATGAGCACTTTCAGAATATGCCTGCCCTATCAAACACTATAGCCCCTTTGGAGCATGATGAGAACGATACTGAGCCTAGTTTATCTGAGACCAAAGTTTCTTCCAGCCGTGTCAAGCTCTCCTCGCTTCCCCTGCCCCCCCCTTCTACCTCTGTCTGATCCCCCTAGCCCTCTGGTGCCTGCTCTGTTCCTATCCCTGGCCACACAAACCCTAATGCTAAATTGGTGGGCTCTAGTTCCTCGGTTAACAAGTTAGTTTCCTATCCTGATGACTCTCCTGTTGTTTCTACTAAAGCAGCCGAGGCCAGTCTTGAGGATCCCCACTTCCCCCAGAATATTCAACAGGAGAATTCTAGCCCTCCCAGAGGTGCGGAGTCGGTTAATTTTGGGGTCAATTCTGATTGTGACCCCCCTTTTGACTTCGTTGAAACTGCCAAGAGATGTTCTGTGGACCAATTTAATTCTACCAAATGGTTATTTTATGAAATCAGTGAGTTAAAGACCAAAAATATGTCTCTTCATAGTAAGTTGGGGGAAATTGAAGCCAAAGTTGTGGGGTTAATGCAGCTCGATGTGGAGAAGAATACCGTTGTGAAGGATAACATACAAAAGGACAACACTGTTGAAAAAGATCTTGATAAAATTAAAGGAACCATGAAAAAAATTGCTGATAAGAACTGCAGAATTGCCAGACATAACTCTTTAATCATCAAAGCCATGACCGAAAGATTGGAGAAAACCCAGAAAAGAGCGTTGATTGTCGACCTTGATCAGGAGAAAGACCAGGATGAGGAAGCAGGGATCTCTAAGCGAACCAGATCAAGTATGAAAAGAAAAGTCATGACTACCCCAAATATGACTCAGATTTTCATGGAGGGGGTTCAGGATATGGTGGACCTGGAAGAGATTGTTGATGAGCTTCTGAAGTCTATGGATTAACTATGGCTGGGCCCAGTTTTGTCTGTTTGCCGACCGTCTGATGGCTTTTTTGCGGCTTTTTGTGGCTGCCTGTTTTAGCTGGTTTTTATCTCTTTTGCAGCCTTTTTGTCTTTCAGACCTCTATTTTGGTCTTTCCTTGTAATGTTACTTTGTGGTTTTGGGTCCCTGTAAAACCCGTTTATCCCTTTTATCAAAAACAACCACATACTGGACTCAATTTAATGTGTGTACATGCTATGGATTTTTAATGTTATGTATTTTTTAATGTTATAAATTGAATGTTCTTTCAATGAAATGTATTTTGAATTTGTGCACATTCAATGTGATTTTTAAATAAATTTCAAATTGTATGTGTTATTTAATTAATTTTTTGATATATATATTTTTATTGTTTAACATGTAGTTGCCATTTAATTGCTCTCATGGATCTAGAATTTAATTTAGAGGATTTTATGCCCGATCCACAAATTCTTCTAGATGATCTACCACCAGAACAAAACCCCACACCTCCAGAATCTCCACCGCGTAACCCCCCACCCCCCCTCTAGTAGATAAGGATCAATTAAGAGAGAGCATCTGAGCAAACCCTAGTGTGATTCAAGCAAATATAGATCTGATAAAAAATGAGCCTAGAATCCCTCCCCATCTCGCATGGTTTGCATCTATGATGCAAACTATTGTTGATTTTGTTTGATCCATTGATGCCAACCTAGATAGGTTCCATCAATGGGGAGAAGAGAGGAGACAATTCTATGCAGATGGATTGTCCTACAAAGAAATCAATGACCTTAAAATTACAAAACAAGCCATGTGCCAATATTTTATTAACCCCCAAACAAACCAACCAATTCCTCCAACCAAAAAATGAATTTCAATTTTATGGTGTAGGCACTCGTAGATAGCTACACATTTTTGGGATAAATGGTGGATGGTGTTTGATAATCTACCTCATGGAAACTATGAGGTGCCCCTATACTTTTTGAGAAAGTTATGGGCTGAGTTTGAGTTGGGTAGAAAACCCAACTATTTTGATATGAGGTCATTTCAAGGAGTTGGGCATGACATGCCCCAACATAGACTAGGAGCACATGTCGATCCTCAGCGGCATGCTCCGATTTCTCCTATTGTTCCTCCTCCTTCTCCTAGTGTTCCCACTACATTTCAGTAGCAAACCATGTTATCCACATTAGGAGTATTTAGTTCGCTTTCAAGACATCTCACTCATCAGACTGCACACACGGTGACTGAAGTGACCAATAGAGAGCATGGAGGCTCGGGTTGTAGGGATAATCAGACATTCACTTCAGGTGACCTACATGCATCTGAGATAGAGTCATACATGAATTTACTATATGAGGATCATCCTACACAGGTATGTTCATTTGTTGAACTTAAATTTAATTCAAGTTTGAAATGTGAAAAATTCATATAAATAATAACATCAAATTATATATATAATATAATATTAATTCAATAAGTGTTTGGTGTAGACACATGATCACACGAAGCCTGAAACTCAATATGATCGTCATTTCTATATGTCGAGTGTTGTAGATATAGGCTCACCTTTTGGACAGGTACTTGAACCAATATATATTAAATAATTTGTGTGGATATATCTAATTTTTAATTTTAATTTATACACATGTGTGAATTGATATAATATAATATTATATCTAGATGTAGGAAGGTCATACAATACCTATTACTAACCAACCACAAGTTTCGATGAGTGCTCCTGAGACATCATCAGCTTAGGTGCGTGCTTTCAAAAGTTTGTTAAGTTTAAATTAAATACACATCATAGATCTAATTTAATTTATTCATTTACATAAATGTGTGAATGATCTATACAAATTGTTGTACATCTATACATGCAGGGATTTCATGAGATACCCATGGCAGGTGCACCTGAGACATCATTGGAATTTCTGCATGGGAAATCTCAGGTGCGTGATCATGAGGTCATATCATTTGAGGTTGTAAACTTTACTAAATATCCTATACAATTTTTACGAAACTTTTATATATATATATATATATTCGAGATTTTAACATATTGTTTGCTTTATATGAATATGTGTAGGATATAGTAGATTAGGCATTTGGATCTTCTCAATTGACAGTTATGCTACTTATTGAACAAAATGTGTCAGTAGATTCACATGATCATATGGTAATTTATGCATACTAAAAATATTTTTTATTGTATTTACTAGTTATATTTAATTAAATTTATTTTTATCTAAAATTTTATAGTTTCAAATTTAAATATGTTTAATTATATCAAAATTTCTAAATAACATTAAATCTAATTTCAAGTTTCTTGTACTTTTTTCCAGCATGATGCGGGTACATCTAGTCGACATGGAACAAAGAGGAGACTTGATATGACCAATCTGCCTGATAGTTAGATGGTTTTAAATTTTATGGACTATAGATCTCTAAAGCTTTATTTAAATATATGTTTTGGACTTGACATATACATCTTGACATTTAAATTTTATGGACTATCTAGATCTCTAGTTTTATTTTGAACATGTTATTATCATATTTTTGTTTATTTATATCAGTTGACTTTAATACACGATGATTATATATACAGTCGATTATGATCATGTTATGTTCATTTTGATGATTATATGCACTCATGTTATGTATAGATATCAATTATCTAATTTTCAAGTAATACATGCACTATATAAATTCTTATCTAGAATCAAATTATATATATATATATATATATATATATATATATATAAATAATTTATCACATGGTTAGGTGAAAAATTAAAACATTCCTTAAATAGTTTAGATAATATGTACATAATAATTTAAGGACAAGTAATTTTAACTATTTTCCAATTCTAGCAAATATTTGAATCAATAAACAAAAATCTATCTCCTTGTATATATAAAATGTATAATCTATATAATTGAACAATTATATACAATGTGGTAAATACAAGATATGAAATGTATAATCTATAAAATTGGAATAAGATATTTAAAAACTGACTAATAAGCTCATTGAAGTTCATACATCAAAAAAACATATATAATGTATATTGATGTTTAATACAAATATATAACATGATGAAACATATTTGTGCATGTGCATACAATTAAAGCTTATCAACTTTTACGTGAAGACCAAAAATTGATATTTACATAGTCTCTTTCTTAAATAATTTTTTCAGTGACAATCACATGGTAGATTGACTTGATGAGAACCTGCAAAAATAATTAATGTACAAGTAAACTAACTATAAGTTTTATGAGTCATTTAAGTAAAAAATTAATGCGAGAAAAGAATAATATATAGTAAATTCCATTCAAATTCAAATGATGTTTTCCATAGGATGGATTAAGGGGACCTAAGAGGATATATAGCTTAAGGGGGGTCTTAAGAGAATGCCTTAAGTGGAGTTAAGAGGATGGCAAGTTAAGAGGATGCATGTCATGAACCCTAGGGGATTAACGAGTCCTAAGAGGATGGCTTAAGGGGAATTATGAGAGTGACTTAAGGGATGCAAGATTGTGGATTTTAAGGGTATGTAAGAGTATATGACTTAAAGGTCCTTTAAGAGGATGGCTTAAGCGGATGCAAGAGGGTGGATTAAGAGAAGTTGATAGAATAAATTGAAGGGATGTAAGAGGGTGGATTAAGGGGAGTTGATAGAATGAATTAAAGGGATGTAAGAGAGTGGATTAAGGGGATGTAAGAGGGTGGATTAAGGGGAGTTGATAGAATGACTTGAAGGCGTGTAAGAGGGTGGATTAAGGGGAGTTGATAGAATGACTTAAAGGGATGTGAGAGAGTGGATTAAGGGGATGCAAGAAAGTGGATTAAAGGGAGTTGATAGAATGAATTGAGGGGATGTAAGAGGGTGGATTAAGGGGGGTTGATAGAATGACTTAAAGGGATGTAAGATAGTGGATTAAGGGGATGCATGTAATGAACCTTATGATATGGCTTAACAGGCCCTAAGAGGATGGCTTAAGGGGAATTATGATAGTGACTTAAGGGATGCAAGATTGTGGATTAAGGAGAGTTGAGAGAATGAATTTAAACCCTAAACCATATGACCTAAATCCCAGGAGATAAACCCTAAACCCTTAAAACCCATATAGATTTGTTATTCTAAGCATCTCATGAACCCTAGAAACCATGAAACCTAAACCATATGACCTAGAGACTGGGAGATGAACCCTAAACCAGTAACCCATATAGATTTGTTATTCTAAGCATCTCATGAACCCTAAACCCTTACAACCCATATAGATTTGTTATTCTAAGCATCTCATGAACCCTAGAAACTGTAAACCCTAAACGATATAACCTAGAGATTGGGAGATGAACCCTAAACCATTAACCCATATAGATTTGTTATTCTAAGCCTCTCATAAACCCTAAACCCTTAAAACCCATATAGATTTGTTATTGTAAGCATCTCATGAGCCCTAGAAACTGTAAACCGTAAACCATTTGACCTAGAGACTAGAAGATGAACCCTAAACCATTAACCCATATAGATTTGTTATTCTAAGCATCTCATGAACCCTAGAAACCGTAAATGTTAAACCATATGACCTAGAGACTGGGAGATGAACCCTAAACCATTAACCCATATAGATTTGTTATTCTAAGCATCTCATGAAACCTAGAGAGACTTAAGGGGATGCAAGTGGATGGATTAAGGGTAGATATACGAGGATATGGATTAAGGGGTGTTGAGAGAGTGACTTAAGGGGATGCATGTGGATGGATTAAGGGTAGACATACGAGGATATGGATTAAGGGGTCTTAAGAAGATAGCTTAAAGGGTGTTGAGATAGTAACTTAAGGGGATGCAAGTTGATGGATTAAGGGTAGATATACGAGGATATGGATTAAGAGGTCCTAAGAGGATTGCTTAAGGGGTGTTGAGAGAGTGACTTAAGGTGATGCAGGTGGATGGATTAAGGGTAGATATATGAGGATATGGATCAAGGGTCCTAAGAGGATAGCTTAAGGGGTGTTGAGAGAGTGACTTAAGGGGATGCAAGTGGATGGATTAAGGGTAGAAATACAAGGATATGGATTAAGAGGTCCTAAGAGGATAGCTTAAGGGGTGTTGAGAGGGTGACTTAAGGGGATGGAGGTGGATGGATTAAGGGTAGATATATGAGGATATGGATTAAGGGGTCCTAAGAGGATAGCTTAAGGGGTGTTGAGAGAATGAATTAAGGGGATGCAAGTGGATGGATTAAGGGTAGATATATGAGGATATGGATTAAGGGGTCCTAAGAGGATTTCTTAAGGGGTGTAGAAAGAGTTACTTAAGGGGACATAGGTGGAAGGATTAAGGGTAGATATACGAGGATATGGATTAAGGGGTCCTAATAGAATGGCTTAAGGGGAATGAATAGAGAGACTTAAGGGGATGTAAGAGGATCGATTAAGGGTACATAAGAGGATGGCTTAAGGGGTTTTAAGAGAATGGATTAAGGGGATATGAAATCAATTATAAACTTTTTATAAAATTACAATGAATTAAATTTAGTTTTACGTTTATACTATCAATTAAATGTACATCTAGAACTATATATATAGTTACTTGTCTCTAGATTCAAATTCCATTGTAATATATGTATCTTCTCTCTTTTATGTAAAGCGTCTAATTTTGGGAGACCTGAAACAAAAAATGATATAAAACTTTAATTAGGAAATGAATATTAAAGAAAAGAATATGTATAAATTAAATATATATACAACTATATACTTAACAATATTTATTTACTCTGTTGTACCATCCACATCCTCTCTTTTTTGTAATGCATCTATGATTGTCTCATGATCCTCCATTGAAAGTTTCCATAGAACTTTATTGGCATCCGTCCCTTGATATCTAACTAGTTTTATATTGGTTTCCAAAATCAAATGTGAATAATGTATAATCTTCTTGTGTCTTTCACAATCTTCAAATGTAGGCAAGTCATTCTTTCTCATCAAATATTTTCAAATCCAAGTGCCAATAACAACCATTGAACTAGTTGGATACTTAAAGTTGTCATCATCCACTCTAGGATGTACCAACTTATGTTTTCTCTCAACACATATAGCCAACTAGTACTCGGTTTTCTCTTCATTCCCCTCAGGTGCAACAACAACATACACATGTCATGGAAAAATAAATAAAAAATTCAATAAAGAGTGACTTATATTTAATTCACATATATTAAACTTGCATACATATAAAATTAAACTCAATAAATAATGTACCTTTTTGTACAAGATCCGAAACACGATCATAATCATCTAATGCGAACACTTGATTATCTTCAATTGTCATTTCTTGTTGAACATGTGTCAATGTAGGCATTAAGGCTCTTTGCTGCCATTGTTTGACCCATTCTGTATTTTCACATTCCTCCCAATCACCTACAATACAAAATTGACAAAAGCATGCCAAATCCCTTGTCCATATTGTCTATGTGTTTGCATTTGAACTCTTAAACGAATGCCATTTTGCAGATCCACTAATTATTTCACAATCTTGTCAAGAAAAAATATCATTTTCTTCAACTAACCAAAAGAAGCGTCAAATTATTGAGCTCTCACTTGTTCTTGTAGATAATTTGGTATTGCACCAATCTACAATTGCACGTGCATCTCTAAATTTCCCAGCATCCTCAAATTTTAATTGCTCTCTAGCAAGATCTCTTTTCACACATGCACGTGCTCCATCGTGTTCTCCCTTACCATGACCAGCTTCAAAAAAACTCCATATGTGCTGGATATTATTTTCTTTATGAAGTCTACATAACCAATAAAACATTCTATCATTTTTTATTTGAATCGTGCAATTATTCGACCATATGAGATGTTCTAGCATTTGAATTCCTCTCTTTTAAATTTTTATAAAATATATCAAAACAATATTGAATAAACTTAGATGAATGTAATCGATTATCACTTACATAAAAAATGTAATCTCTCAAAAAAATTCTATTATCTTCTGTACTATCATCTACATGTCTGTAAACAATGTGAAAAAATATAGCTACTTGCACTAAATTATAATACTGTGATTGAATTTCTTCTTGTGGAGCAAGAGTATAATTTTCAGCAAAAATCAACAATTGACAATATAGTTCTAATTGGGAATGTGTTTTTACATAAACAAAATTGATTATCAAGCCAATGAGCATACTAAGAGTGTTGAACATATTTAGGTACAATCTTAGCTTTAAATTCATTAATAAATGCATGCACACTAAATTTTTCCACAATTAGCTCACAACGTTTTCTAGTTTTTCCATCTTTCAAAGAATACTCAACATTTTTAATTTATTTTACATCCACTAATTGTTGTCCAAATTCATCTAAACCACTTTCATGCATACATTCTCCTAATAATGAAAAGTTACCACATCTATCGCATTCTCTAGAAATACATGTTTTTAAATAAAATAAGTTTCCATTAGAGGGTTCACAAAACAAACCTACAATAAAATCTTTGATTCTTTTAGGTGGCATATGAATACCACAAATGTCCTGCATAATTTGGTTATCATGCAAAGTGCATCGTATATATGAAAAAATATCATAATAATAATGAAATTGTACATGGGTCTTACAAAAACAAGAGATTCATTGCTTATTAATTCTAACATACCAAGGTTTACACTTTTCGAATGCTCTTTGACTTATATTAATATTCAATGGTAAGATTGAAGCATCTAATTTTTTTTTATATAATTCAGTTTGAGTCATATCTAAGAGATGCTTTGTATGAGGTTCACAAATTTTTGAACCCACCCTTAATTTTAAGACATCTCTAATGTTAGGTGATACTCTTGTATTATCATGCCAAAAAATTTTGATTAAAGATTTAATTTCATTAGTTAATTTCATGTCTGATCTTGGGAGTCTACCACTAAAAATCCAACATTCATTAATTGGATCCTTTTCAATACTTTCTCTTCTTTTAGTATCTCTTATCAAAGTTCTAGGATCTACTTTTATACATTTACTAATCTTACTTAACATTATTTTATTTCAAGTTGCTTTATCAGCTAGAGCAGTTGTTATTGCACGATGAGTTGCATTCTTATCTTTTGATCAACTTTTCTTACCTCTAAAATCAATAGCATTAGCAACACTAGATATGACTTGTTGTATTGAATCATCTTTCTTTTTTCGTTTTACAAAAACACCTAATTTTTTCATCACTATTCTCATTTTCAACATTATCATCAATTGCAACATGACTTGACATTGGAATCCTAATTTATTTCTATAAAATAATATTTTGCATATTCTATTTCCATAAGTTCTAATTTATCTACAAGAAACTTTACCACAAAGTTTATCTAGCACATCTCTTTCAATTGTAATTTTTTTTTTTTTTTAGGTTCATACATACAAGGGGTTTCATTTTCATTCACACAAGGGGTTTCATTTTCATTTTCATTAGTATGATGGATTTCATTCTCATTTTCATTCTCATAAGATATAATTTCATCATGTTTTTGTTTTTGCATTGTTTCAACCCTATAATTATTGATATCATTAATGGTGTATCCAACTTCATCTAAACAAGCAATATAAATATAATCAAAACATGGGTTTGAACACATACCTAGATGGATTGTATGAATAGGTGCATTTTCCATATCATTGGGAGGTGGATTTGAAGACATACCCGGAGTTGTTTGCATAGAAACTATTTCCACATAATTCAAAGCTGAAGTTGAAGGAATAGTTGGGTTTTGTCTCCATAATTGTATTTTCTTCCATATTCACAATCTCTACATTTGCATCATCTACATTCATTTCATCATTCATTGCTTCCTCTTCAACATTCTTGGAACTAGATTCTTGCAAATTTTTCATTTGATGAATCCTTTCTCTTCTATCCCTTTGTCTTTTTGCCTCCATATCTCTATTTGCTTGAATTTATTCGGGTGTCATTAACTTTCTACATCTATTTCTTTGTCTTTTCTTATCACCCATGGTTACCAAACTCTCTTTGATTCAAATACAACCTATTTTCAAATTACTATCTCCTTCAAATATTCAAATAAAACTATGTAGTATGAAGATCCTTTTTCTTTAAACTCTGAAGTGCAAAAACTTCGTGAATGCATCCAAAAATTCTCTTTTTCCAAATATTCTTGTAAAAATTTCTTGTACTTTATTCCACTTCAGAAAATTCAACCTAAAATTTGTCTCTTCCAACAATTTGAATAGAATATGCCCTGCACAAGACAAATTTGCAATAAAAAAATGCAAAAAATGTTGCTTTTGGTCTGTACTACAGAAAAGGAATGTTGCAAAAAAAATGTGTATTATAGTATTTACCAAATTAGGAAAAAACGGCTATATCAAAAATGCGTACACGTTATGAAATGCATACACATTTTTTTCTAGGAATGCGTACGCATTATATAATGCATACGTGTTACCTTTACCCAATGGGTAATTAGATAATGCATACGCGTTTCATTTAAATAACGCGTACACATTTTAGTAACACATACGAGTTATTTAAAAATTGAATTCCCAACCCACATGCAGCCTTGGTTTTAGGCTTGGGAAAGGCTTGGCAATCTGAGCCTTAGCCTTTGACCTACAACTAAAAAACTAAGGTAGATTGAAGAAGAATGTCCAACTTTGGCAATGTGGCTGATGGACTTTTTTTTTGAATCAATCTATAAAATTAAAACCCATTAGAGAACACAATTTATAATTTCCAAATATATATTTTTTATTAAAATTGGATTATTTTTTCTATTTTTTAATTAATTTCTAAGCAAACTAGTCCTTAAACTTGAAATATCAGGCTTTTTTAATTAATAACTTTTTTTTGGTTAAGTTTCTTGTAAAAAAAATTATATGGCATCAAACTTCAGACAATTCTCTACAAAATGAAAAAAAAAATCAAAAAATGTTTAGTTTAGGTCTAATTATGCTGTCCGTACACGTTGATTTTTAAAAACAACAATTAAGGCCAATAAAAAATTAATTAAAAAAAAACATTCAACAAAAAATTACAAAAAAAAATCCACATCATCTTCATGTTGTTAGCTCTCTTTTCCCAAAATGAATTAGAAAAATACTTTTATTTGGGTCAAAAAGTGGTGTCCGTATATGTGCTTGGTATGGTAAAAAAATGACTTTTAAAAAGCGGTTTTTATAGATCCCTATCAAAATTTAATTTCTATAATCTAGGTATTTGAATAATTTACATATTTGGAAACTAGATTCAAAATTCTAAATTTCATATTACTGATTTTTTTTAAGATTCATTGTGTAAGTGCCTCAAATTTTCAGTCCAAGTGTGAAAAATTCTAAAAAACAACAAAAACACTTCCACTTTTTGAGCTTTTTGTGTACCCAACTTCTTGCATCAGCCCATCAAGAATAATCAAATCTTTCACAAATTCAAGTTTTAACCCTCCACTGAGGTAAGCCTTCAAGTAACTATGACCTTCAATTCTACCCACTAATTAATTGATTGTGTGTTTTAATAGAGCATAAAAATTATCTAAAATCTTTAGACTTTAGAAACTGAAAGTATAGAGCACAAAGGTTTCTAAGGAAGCTTAAAAAGCTCTCTCTCTAGGATGAGCACTTGGCTATCAGATGACAACACATCGTGCTAGCATCCTATATGGAAATATTAAAAAATCTACCACAAAGAAAGATAGAACGTTCCATACGATATTCTAGATATTAATGACTTTGAATTACAACTACACAACGAGCATGGAATAACTAGAATGGAGATTTTAAATGAAATTAAATAATTTAAATAATAAAGGGGAGTTCAAAATATCATTGAAGACATCCATCAAGATCAAATAATCCCTCCAAACAACTCCTTCACATGTACCTACACACATAAGACCATAGAGAGGGGTTGGGTGGCTGTATAGGAGTTTACCTCAATCAAACCCCCATTTTAGTGTTCCCACCTCCATTAATGACCTTAGAAAAGATGATAAAAAGAGACATAAAATAATGGAAAAAATGATATGCCAACAAAATAAAGACAATATGCTCAATAGAATATCTCAAAGAGTTATCACCCCCAAGCTTAAAAGAAAAGTAGCTTATTGGTGCAATGAAGAAGTTGCAAGAATCCTCAAGATGAAACTGACCTCTTCAAATGATAACAACAAAGTTTTTCAAGATGTCACTGTGATTGTAGCAATGGTAGAATGATGGAGTTTCAGAAATTTGTGCATGAGAGAAAGAGAGAGAGCTGGAGAGTGTTTGTCGTGTCCCTTTTTCAAATTTTTTTTAAAATAGTAAGTTGACAGGATCAAAATAGAAAATTAAGAAAACTTGATATATTTTCAAATAAAATTAAATTTGGTGACATCTGGAAAGTTTCTATGTGGTATGAGTGTCAGTTTGTGAATGATTAGTTGGTGTATTTTAGTCTTAGTTCACTAGCGGTGCCGACCTAATGAGTTTGGGGTTATGTGGAGATAAAGGAAGTGTTGATCAAACTTATGGGAGTTATTATAGGTCCCCTTTTACCTATTTGGATGGGTTACAAGTTTTTATTATGGTGTGAAGCATGGTTTTTTGAATCTTGAGCTGAAATTTTATTATACTGCATGTTTCACCTAATCAGGCTGACCTAATTTATGTTGTAAGTGTTTGTGGATGTAATGGTTATAAATGTAAGATCATTTTTATTTTTGATGTGATTATGTATGTAATGTAATGTGAAGTGTGTGAATATAGTGTAAATGTGACGTGAATATAAAGTAGAGTATAATGTGGATGTGTTGTAGTATGAAGTGTGTTGATTTAGTATTTTGAGCTCAAATGGAATTGCATCTCCTTGCATATTGTAGATGCATTATCTACAGTTCAAATATTGGTAGTGAGCCACTCCTCTTTTCTAGTTCTCTTCTTCTTTGGATAGTGAGTCCTCCAGATAGTGATTTCAAAAAGGTAGTGAGCCATTTTGTAATATTTTATGACCGATTATAATATATTGTGAGCTAATCCTCACCATGGTTTTTCCCTTTTTGGATTTTCCACATAAAAAATTTGGTGTTCATTGTTATGTGCACTTTGATGATTACTTTCGTGGTTTCTTTCCTTATTGCAAATTGAATACATATGATATTTCAAATAGATGTTTAAATGTTTAAGTGGTTTCAAAGAATATTGATTCACCCCCCTTTTAGTATTTTGGGTGTTCAACACTTTGAGTTTTGTTAAATAATTATTAATTGATAATTCCCAATTCAACTCTATTTTTCCATAAAACTCATAAATTAAAAGCACAACTAGATCTAGGCACATAGAGGGGAGCTAAAGCTAGTGCAAAATTGTCAAGGTTCACAATTTACAATGTTATAATATGTACTTTGAATAATTAAATATTGATAAATGTTTTTTTAATGAAATTATAATTATAAGATTTTTTTAGTGCTATTTATGAGTAAGATGTAGTATTTATTGAATGAATGTATGTTTAATTTATGCAAATGAATTTCATAATATTCTAAATTTTATATTTATTTATGAGTAGTAATCATGATATATTTAGGTAAGCATTTAAAAAAATGATTGTGATTTTCTAGGCAATTTTAATGTGATTAAAGAGAATGAACTAGTGGTTCACAACATTTCCCCTCCATATATACTAGCATATAAGACTAGATAAATTTTCTAGAGCCTCATAATTGGACAAACCCTTCCCTCAAAACCTTCCTCACGTGCATAAGACCATCAAAAAAAAAAAATTCATGCCAATTCTAAAAAGTAATGTTCATAACTACCTTGTCTAATCCTTAGTGATGAAGCCTTTCTTCTTACTATTTGCATGAGGTTAGTTCATGGGGTTGACACCCAAAAAGAAAAGTTTTTTTAAAAAGAAATTTTTTAGATAACATCAAAGTCAAAATAAAAAAGGAAAAATCATGCAATCCTTAGAGATGAATTATAAATATATATCAAAATGACTAAAAGTTTTTATCAAAAATTTAAAAGAAAAAGCTCTACTAAGCTTGATGATTTAAAATTTCCCCCTTCCCTTTATTTTCCAATTCCCAATTTTTTGTCCACTAGGATCCATTCTATCATAAGCCTTGACCTAGGATTCCTTTCTTCCCATTTTATTGGTACCCATGATCTAATAAGTACATATGCACAACAACATATTTCCCTCCCCTCCCATATCTACTTCATCATCTCTACTTGATTAAATCTTCCCATATTCCATCAAATTTCAAATATAAGTATGATTAAATATAGAAATATATTAATGGGGAGTCCTCATCCATTTTACCACTTAACGTCTTATCATTATCTATGTGTACCACACCTTACCTTTTCTCCATAATGACAAGCATACATGGAATTTTAGACCATGAAAATTCCTTACTTATCTTGGTGTATCAATATTTAATAGCACTTTAAAATACATTTATCTTTAATCCTTGACCTTGAATGTCATTAGGAAGATCCTTTGTCCCATTTCCCCTTTGTTGATCACTTGTGCTCTTTTTCTATCATTTTTTAAATTTTCACCTCTATCCATGTCTCTTTTTCATCATCCACTCTTGTCATCTTTCACCACCCATTATCCTTTATTTATTTTTATCCTCATTGTATGTTTTTTTTTTTGTCTAAGTCACATTCTACTATCAAAATTTAGAGAATGGTAATTAAAAAAATTTAGTTATTAACACAATTATGGCTTAAAGAAGGAGACCAAAATACTAAGTTTTTACATGCCTTTGCACAAATAAAAGTGTCGCAACAACAATATTTTCAATTCAAGTGATGTCTTATGGTAATTGGCTAACAACAAAAGAGGATATAAAGAAGGAAGTTGTAAGATTTTTTTCTGATCTCTTGACGGACCCACAAGATAAAAATAAGCAAAGTAAGGAAGATTAAAAATAACTTTAGGATGTGATTCCCACACTTATTCAGGATATGGAAAATGATAGTTTACTAAAGCCTTTTACTTTGGATGAAGTAAAGCATGTGGTGTTTTCCTTACCATCAGATAAAGCGCCTAGGCCAGATGGATTCATAATAATATTCTTTCAAAAAAGTTGGGATTTCATATGCTATGAATTGTTTTGGGCCTTAAGAGAATCAAGGAGAACGAGATCAATGCTTAAGTAGTTCAATGTTACTTGTAAGCATAGAAATTCCAAAAGTAAATAATCTTAAAACTTTTATAGAATTTAGGCCTATCTCATTATGCAACACAATTTATAAGATCTTTACCAAGGCCATATATCTTAGGTTGCAACTGCTTATACCAAAAAATATATCTCAGGAGCAAGGAGGTTTTGTTCTGATCCGCGAAACATTTGAAGGTGCCATAACAACTCATGAAACTCTTCATTCTATCTCTACTACTCATTTTCATTCCCTTATTTTCAAATTGGATATGATGAAAGCCTATTATCATGTAGATTGGGGTTTTTTAGACAAAGTTCTTGCAAATTTTTGCTTTAAAGGGAAATGGAATAGACAAATTCATTCTTGCTTATCAAGGGAAAAATTTGTAGTTATGATTAATGGTTCTCCTATAGGTTTTTTTGGAGTTATGCAGGGAGTGAGGCAAGGGAATCATTTATCCCCTTTATTCTTTATTATTATGGATGAGGTGCTCAATAGGTTCATTCTTCACAATAAAAATCAAAGCCTTTGGGGTGGAATAAATATTCCAATCATAGAAATTTTAGTGACTCATTCTCTCTTTGTGGACGATACCCTCCTTTTTCAGAAAGCAACTATAGATGAAGTTGTTCAATTTAAAGAGTTTTTAGACAAGTACTGCTCAACTTTAGGTCAGAAATTTAATGATGCTAAATCCAAAATATATGTCCTTAACACAAAAGAGGTAGTCAAGAAAATGATAGACAGATTACTGGGTTTCCAACAAGTAGATTTACCATGTGCATATTTAGGCATTCCTTTTTTTAAGGGCTCAAATAAGGTTGTGTATTGGGTCAAAGTGATAGAAAGACTAAAGGAAATAATTATTATGTGGAAAGCACATTGACTATCATTATCAGATAGAATACTATTAATAAAATAAGTTCTATCTACAATTCCCAATTACTTTTTGGCAGTTCTCAAAGCTCCAAAATCTGTTATTACAGAAATAGAGAAGATTATGATTTTTTTTTTTTGGAAGGGAAACATTAATGATAAAAAAATTTTCCTTTAATATCCTTAGATAGTATGGTGATGGATAAACCTCAAGGAGGAGCAGGAATACATAATATTTCAGCTAGGAATAAGGCATTTGGAGCTAACTTGGTTTGGATAATGTATACAAAACCAAGAGTGAAGTGGCACAAAATAATGCAGGCTAAGTATCTTGACAATGCATGTCCCTCAAGAATTCCCACTATTTTAAATTCGCCAATAGACTTGGCCATGTGGAAATTTTTGATTTCAGGTAGAAAGATCATCACTTCATACATTACATGGGAGATACATAACATTTGGGGAAAGTGTGAAATTTTGGGAAGATTCATGGAATGGTAAACCTCCACTACAAAGTGGTCCGGACTTACAATCAGTCACGACAGTCTTGATAGAAGATTGGGATACAAAATTCTTAGACTATGTTCATTCAACGAATGGTTTGATGGGTAAGGTGGTTTGGAAAAATTGTTTTGCTTCTCCACTTTCTGCCAATCAAATTTCATTGTTTCAAGACATGTTAAGGAATAGAATTATTTTTCTTTCGAGAAAAATAGGTAAAATTTTGTGGGATCCTTCCAAAAATGGTAATTATTCAGTAAAGCAAGGATATAAAGCTATAAGCCAAAATAGGGGTTAGGGGGTTACACATAGGGCATATACATTTTGTTGGAATACTAAAAATCTTCCTAAATCTAGGAGTTTTTCATGGTTATCATTAAGAAAGAGGATCTTAAGAAGTGATAGGTTGAAAAAGTTGAAGATAACTGATCCTTTTAAATTTTTGTTATGTGAGGAGGTCATAGAGGATGTAGATCATCTACTCGTGCAATGTAGTTTTGTGCAAGAGTGTTGTATATTTGTGAAGAGTAAATTAAATTTATATAACCCTTTCCAAATACTCTTTGGGATATTTCTCATAGTTGGCTTCTCTTGTTTAAGACTTCATTTTTTTCTTCTATTTAGCATTCCATTCCATCTTTAATAATATGGAATATATGGTGGGAACGTAACAGGTATATTTTTGGGAAAACAACTACTTTAGTTGATCTCATCAAAATAAAAATTGAAAAAGAAGTTTTAGAAGCTGTTAATGCATATGTTCTGAAGCATAAAAATACTTCCTCTCATTTCACAAGTTGGGATGATCCCATTCTAAAAAACTAGAAAATAATAGTGTTTCCCTTTGCAGGGAACTTGTTTCAAAATGGAAAAGTTAAGGTGAATAGAAGTGCAATCAAATAGAAACCTCCACAATCAGATTTCTTAAAGTTCAACTTTGATGGAGCATCTAAGGGAAATTCGGGTGCTTTAGGGGTAGGTATTTGCATTCGAGATTCACAGGGAATAGTAATAGCAGTGAGTTCTTTTTGTCTCCCAATGGGTACAAATAATATAGCAGAAGCACAGGTAGTATTGTTAGGGCTAGAATTTTCCTTGAAGTTAGGAATTTGAAAAATACATGTTGAAGGGGATTCCTTAATAATTGTCAACGCATGAAAGGAAAGAAATATTCAGTGTTGGAGTCTAAGGTATGTTTTGCAAAAAACTTGGAATTTGTTGGATAGATTCTAGTCATTCATAATTTCACATACTTATAGAGAGGGAAACTACATGACTAGAAATTTGGAGAACATGGGATGTAATGGAAAGGAAGTGGCCTTGTTCAATGATAATCAATTGAAACAATACTTGTAGCTAGCTACAATAGCTTTGAAGGAAGCTATGAATATGTAAATGTGTGAACGAGTTTGAAGTATATTGTTGGAGGGAACGCTAAAGGTGATTGCAGGAAGAATAGGGAGGGAGTTGCAATAAAAATTTCAAAGACAAAGGTTGTTGTAGGAAAAAATCATTGTATCATCAGTTCATGGAACTCAACAAGTTTTGGCCATATAAATAGTGGAGCCAACATCAGCAAATTGTCAATGTTTTAAAGCTAACATGTATTTTCTTGTGCAGGTACAAAGATAGACTTCTCATCATTACCTCATAGCTATCCGCATGATTTTTCACTAAATACAAGTTTAAAGTGAACAAGTCAAGAGGAAATGGAGTTATTGGAGTTCTTGATCCTATTTTTCTACAAACAATCATTTGGAAGTGACACCCCACCAAGTAGTAGCTAGCCTCTTCATTCAGGAAACCTATTGTCAGACACCCCTCTTTCATTAACCATCTTAGTCCTCTACATTGTATTCTACACATCATCATGTCTCCCAAACATGGGCAGAGAGTGTTGGAAGGTCCCTAGGAGTAGCACTACTTGGGAAGGGTTCCAAAACCTCACCTTTATGGATGCCCACTCTAGGGACAAGGAATGGAAAAAATATTACAGAATGGGATTTGTATCTCTCACACATTTGACTGAAGAAATCAAGCCTTGTGTTGAAAACCCTATTACAGTTTTTTCAAGGTATTCCTTTCAGCTGCATCTTCCAGTGATGCTTTGAAACTTTGTTCTTGCATTCTGGCTGCATTTTTTAGCAATGCTCCAGAACTTTGTTCCCGCATTCTAGCTGCACCTTTCAGCGCTGCTTCAGAACTTTATTCTTGCATTCCGGCTGCATCTTCTAGTGATGCTCCAGAACTTTGTTCCTACATTCCGGTTGCATCTTTCAATGATGCTCCAAATCTTGGTTCCTACATTCTGGCTGCATCTTTCAGCGATGCTCCAGAACTTTGTTCCTCCATTCTAGCTACATCTTTCAGTGATGCTCCAAAACTTTGTTCCTTCATTTTGGTTGCATCTTTTAGTGATGCTCTGCAACTTTGTTCCTCCATTTTGACTGCATCTTCCAATGATGCTCCAAAATTTTTATTTTTTGTCCCGACCACATCTTCCAATGATGCTCTAAATTTTTTTTCTTTTGTTCCAACAACATCTTCCAACGATGCTCCGAAATTTTGTTCTTTGAAAGTAACATTGGTAGATTTTTCCTTATGAGTATTGACATATATGTAAAACTCTTTTATATAATATAAATATATATAGGCTCTTATGCCATTTGATTAAAAAAAGCAATTTAGTTATTAACATACATACTACTAGTAATATATACACTAACAATCATTATGTAACATATTTTATCTATTGTTGTTGTTTGTTCACTTACGTACTTTTCTATATTTTGACCTCTGATGCATCCATGAATAAATTTTACAGACATCTTTCTTAACATTCCTATGAAATTTACTTGCGACCTCATCTTTCCTATCATTTGAGTCTTAACCATTGGTGTTGCTATCTTATTCCTTTCTTTCCTATGATAGCCATTTGTTGACCATGGTTCCCTCTTCTTGTGTCATCATCACCACATCTTTTGATCACTTAGTGATTCATCATTGAACCACCTCTTCAGGAATTGACCATTGTTTCCTCCTTGTGCCTCATCATTTGACCTATCTATTGATCATATATAAGTATTTTTTTATCTCATAGGATTCTCTAAAGCTTAACCATTTCCATATCTTATAATCATCATCACTTTCCATCCTTTGAGCCTTATTTCTAAATCTAATTGATCCTTTTTTATCATGTTTTCCTTATGATCCTTCATCAATTTTCTATCCCTTATTATTTGACAAATCTTGGAGGCCTGACATGGTATGCACCCCTTTCTCAATGCTTCATCATGTCATAACTTGGGGGAATTAAACCCGCTTCCCTTGTGATCCTTTGTAGATTTTGACCTAGACCCATGATTTGACAAATAATCTTTTCCTTTGGAAACCAAAATATCTAAAAATAAAAAAACATATTGCAATCATTAAAATAAGAATTTAGTATAACATAAAAAAAAAAACATAATAGAATAATTCAAAATACACATGGGATATTTTATAATCAAACATGTAAAACAATCATTCACCCTATGTTGATTGAATCTCTCCACTAATATTTTTCATGAATCAAATTAATGAGAGGAAATTGTATCCTTCATAGTTGGCTATTTATTGCCCGTTTTGACTTCAACTATCTCAACCAATAATAAATTTCAAAAAAATTTCCAATCCAAGCCTATCCTACAATTTATTGATTGGCATGAAAAAAATGTAGTTCCATCTAGGTTTGCTAGAATCATTAGCCAAGGGTGTGATCGCACCAAAATTCTATATCAATGCAACCAATTTCCAATAGGGTGGCTCTCACCATAATACCACATAAACCCAACCAATTTCCAAAATGATGGAGCTCCCACCAAAAATGGAACATCAACCAAGAAAAAAAAATCTAATTATCATATAACACTTTGTTATTGGCTTGGTTTAGCCCTTTCTTTTAGTTCTCAATATTGTTTCTATCTTGAACTTTTAATAAAATATTTTGTAAGGTTTTATATTTTTACTTTCCATTATTAGGTCATTGTTATTTTTTTCTTAATTTATTTTAGCAAATAGTTCTCCATATTTACTTCGACCAAAAAATAAACGAGTTAGAAACAAACAATCTATAGGTAATCCAATCACATCCATCTATGTTTTAAAATAAAGTGGGCTACACTTTTCATATTCCATCATATACTTCTAGTTATTGTCATGATAAATTCCCAACTATCTCTATTTATGTTTACTTGAGTTTTCTTTTATTAGCACACAATGACTACTTTCCTTGGGTAATTTGTATGAATAGGTAAATGAAGTAGTGAAAGAAAATGAAGATCATTACAGGAATGTATCTCTCATTCAATATCAATGTATCCTTTATGTTTTATGATTAATATCACTATATTATTTCTTTTAGAAAACTTCCTATAGAACTATTCATAAGCCTAGTAAATTAGGGAACATTGTGATGATGAAAGTTGCATACCTTATCAAAATTTTGTCACTATTTTAGCATATTTTCTATGTGTTCATTTTGTGCTATATTTTAACCCATTTTACTTAGCATTTTTTTTCTCCTATCCATGTTTCCCCCCTCTCCTATGTTCAAAGACCAATTTATCCTTTTCAAGGGATGTGTTAAGTTTAATTGTTCACCCCTTCTTATTCCCTAACCTTTATCTTATGTGTACCTATGTTGTTGAGCTCATTACCTCTTGGTTTACCTATAATTTACAATACATAGGTTTTTTTTATGTGTTTGACCCATCATTCCCCTCGTTAAATAGTATCTAAATGAGAAATATCTCATGAAAACACCTGTCCAGGCTAGATAGCTTCACCTTGTATCATAATATCCCTTAGAAAAATTGTCTCAAAAATTCGTTTGAAGTCATTTCCCACACCCCAATTTATAATAAGAACTATCCAAGTATTTTCATCTTCCCACAAAATCCTTCAAAAAAAATATTACTAATTATAATATCTACCACATTCCCATCTCAAAATATCTTATCAAATCTATGAAAAAGCCTATCCTTTGTCACAATTTAACATACAAAAGTAAATTTATACATTATTAATCAAGGTTTTCCTTTTATAGATTGAGCATGACAATTATTAAATATTTTAAAAAATAGATTTAATTAGCTTGTAGCTCCAACCATCAACTTTTTTTTCTTACTTGGATAGTTTTCCCACTTTGAATCTTCACAACAAGGTCATGAATTCTAAAGGATTTGAGCTAGGTACTCTTTTTTTTGTGGATTTTGTATGAATATAATTTCTTTTAAAGTACTATATAATTTCCTTCTTCATCCATCCCAATATATCCTTCCAAGCCATCACCGCTCATTTTCTATTCCATTTGATTCTATTTTTCATCCAAACCTCCCCTACCTAGTTTGCACCCATTCTTAGTGACTAGAGATAGAAAAAAACCTATCCAAAACTATCATTACCGTCACTTTTTCTTTAGAATATAAGTCCTTTATATCACCCTCTTTTATTCCTCTTTGATCACACAAACCTCGTTTGTCCATTTTTACATGTTTACCATCCACCTAATGAAAATTTGTATAATGTTTTATGCTCCTTCAAAGGTTCTACCCAAATTCAAGTAAAAAATGCAATAAATATATTCAAGAAAAATGTTTCAATTCCACATAACACTCACATCTCAACCCCATATATTAATTTTTGTTCAAACCCATTTGTGTTTCCTCAACCTTTTGCCTACCCTATATTATTTATAGTATTCCCAAAAATCCTAAATATTGGTTGTAAATATTTAATGACTTGAATTTCCTTCAAACTTATTTTCCATACATATCATTATTTCAACTTATTTTACTCCATATTTACATCATGTGGTTCCATGTTTTAAAATGCACAAATAAAATGAATGAGGAAGACTCCACTTCTAACCATTGTTTTTATAGGGTCCACCATTAGGGGCTTTGTGTTTACATGTTTATTTTTGTGGACTTTATAAACTATCAAATAAACTGAAAAAAGGAAAGTAGCAATCAAATTTGATCATCCAAATGCACAAAATATTGTAGGCTTATATATGTTGACCCAACTATTGAAGGAGGATATGACCTTCTTACTAGTCATATATCTTTGGATCTATCAACCTTGTTAGCCACCTTATCTTGGATGTGGCTACCAATTCTCATTTCAAGCCCTAAATGAATTCAATTTTTAACCAAATTAATTATAGATGTCCCTAACACCTCCTTAAGGCCATTTAAGTTAAAAAATCAATTATTTAATAGGTATAAAATTCATTTTTTTAATTTTATATTAAATTTTCTACTTAAGCTTTGTAGTTTATTTGTAGGACTAACTTGTAGGTATAACATTTGAATATTTGGAGTAACTTATTTATGGTGTATACAAGCAACCCTTCCAATCCTGTGCCCCCATAAATTCATTTATCAATTGAACCTATTCTATTGGTCCATGACACTCTTATCATTTTACTTTATATATTGATAGATTATAGGTTTTCTATTGATTAGCTATATTATTCTACTCATATAAATAGATGTTTTTTTATCAAAAGGTGTATTACACATTGACCTAGCTACATAAAAAAATTGGTATTCAACATTTACCTCAATATGGTTGCCCCTAGTCCTATCATACTTGCTAGCTATTCAAGCATCTGGTTGTAGCATTTAAAATTGTTACACCTAACAATTTCTCACTATGTTGACACCCTATTTTGCAAATATAATTGATTATATTTATAATTTGATCATTTTGAGTTTGTATTGGTAAAATAATTTTTTAATTCCTAGAAATTTCTATAATTTTGGCCCAAAAACACCTAGACAATAGTGTGGGCACCCTAGTCATAATGGTGTACTATTTAAAAAATTATCACTTTCAGTGTCAGCCTTGAGTGTTCCTAAAAGACCCTAAGTTGACACATGTCTAAGAAAATCAATTTGGTTGTATATATAAACAACTTTCCCTCTCATTTGAATATTAAGCATGACTATCTTGAACTATGAGGAAATTGTGAAGATAAATGTGACTTATTCTCTACATACTTTCTATAAAAATATATTGTGTTATGTGACTAACCTCTTGCAAATATTCAAAGAAATCCATACATTCTTCATCAAATTTTTGTGGAAACTTATGGTGTGACATCACTTCAATAGGGTTTTCATGCCTAGGGTAACATTGTCTTATGCCCTTACATTTATTACAATCATTTATTGTTTACTTTCCCTCTATTCTTATGGGGGAACTCAATTTATACCATCATCATTTTTTGTTGTGTAGGAGGAAATACCAACATAGGGGTTTGATTGAGGAAAAATCCTATACAACACAACCTTTCCCCTCTTTCTATGTGTGTAGGATAGGTTGAATTTTTTTTCCAAAAATAGGTTATGAAAGATCAAAGAGTAGATTGTGACATGTTTTCTAGACTTCTGATCATCCCAAAAAACCTAGATTAGGGTGCCCATGCCCCTATCCCTCCATTTCAACCTCAAAATTCATATACAAGTGCCCTTCTATCTGCATCTTCTAGATCTTCCATTTCTATAATTTTTTGTCCTTGTCTATGCAAATATTTGTATTTTGAGATCTAGGGTTATGTAATGCCCAAAATTTACACTAGGGAAAAAAAAAACACACAACCAACAATTTTGTTTTTATAATGCCACAAATATTCATAAGAAAACTTTACCATGTTCCACATGGTGACTAAACTATACGCATTGGATGCCAATACCCTTGCATTGTCAGCAACAGCTCATCGCTTGAGAGTAGGGAGTGGGGTTAAAGAAGGAGGGAATTATGAAGAGTTCATTGTGTACGCCCTCGATCTATGATGAGAAGGGGCCTAGTTTCCAACATTAACATTCCAAAGCATGACTTTATCATACTTGGGATTATTGATAACGATACTATCACTCATGACACCCGGTTACCCCAACCTATGGCCTTCAAGCTAAACCCCACAATTAAAGTAGCAATATCACGTATTACAAATGTTCATATTATTTCCCTATGTAAGTTTTAAGGAAGATCTTTGTTATCAATGTTACTTATGACCCCATTATCGATATTAGCATTTTAGATTAAGGTAATGTTAACCATAGTATCTTCAAATGATATTATTGTTATATACACATAACTATTGTATGAACTATAAACCTAATAGCCAACTCAAGTATCTCGTATTGGCTTCCTCATTTACTATAACACCGCTACCTCGACATTGCATTAGTACCACTCCTTTATATTGTTACTATCAACATTATTAATTTTATTATTGATACCCTTAATTTTTTTTTTCTAAAAAGATGATTAAAGATGCTAATGTTTCCTCCTTCTCCTTTTTTTTTTCTTAAAGATATGATAACTTATTGTTGTTTTATTTATTTATTTATTTTCTCTTTAATTTATATTATATATATAACATATGTCCTATTTACTTTAGAAGTAATTAAAAATTACAATAATAATAATTATCCTACTCCCCTAAATATATTATCTCCTATGTATATATATTCTATGTATTTTATTTATTCTAAAAGAAACCTACTTTAAAAGAGGATATTCTTTCTCTTTTTATGTAAGACCTAACTTTTATATCTTAATACATACTCTTATATTAATATGATCTTTTTCTTTTCCTCTACTTTATTTTTAACTACTTGCAAGCCACGTAGCCCCCTTTTTGTTTTTAACTTTTAATATCTTCCTTATTAAGATTTACTTATGTTACGTAGGTCCTAACTTATAAGGATTTTGTTTTATTTGAATCTTATCCTAGTAGGATGTTTTGAGAATGAAGCAATAAGTAAAAATAGACTGGTCGCAAAACATTAAATTATTCTTACTCTCCTTGGATTTTTTTTTTTGGCAACCTCTACTAAGCTTGCACGTTACATCAAAAGTGCTTAATCTTATTCTATTGAGTGTAATATAATGGAATAAGGAGTTAAGTCTCTATTGAAATTTCAATCATGACAATACTATTTAAAAAGGTAGTCTACTGGCCAAAGACAGATGATGACCGTATGCACTTTTTTTTGAATACACTATTTCAGATTTTTCTTTTAAGGCAGTCCACGAACATGAGTATTTCCTGTCCCAAGGCTCTCTCATACCAGTTCATATTTCTGTGAGCTAACAAAGCATCCCAAATGGCACATATTTCATTGGACGCTCTGTTTAAGATGGCAGAATTTAGCAGGATTCGTCCAATCATTCCCTACGCTAGTAGTACAGTAATGCTATATGTTATTCCCGTTCCATCTTAGAAAGTGATTCATGACAAGTTGGGCATCAAACAAGGTAATAAAGTCATCTATATGCAACTTATTTTAATCAAAAGAGTCGTTTAATGGAGTGATCATTTAAGTATTTAAGTGACAACATTAATTTTGGGATATGCAACGGAAACCACTCCGTCAGGTGTAAGACCAAAACGTAAATGGACAAGCAAGATGCATTACCATTAGAAGAACATTTAGATGGGCGTGCAATCAAAAGAAAGAGGACGTTGATCAATTTACTACCATCAAAAGTGATTTGTCTTCCTACGCAAACCAAAATCATGGGGAGAGTTCTGACATTTCCAGATGATATGGGAAGTCTTGTCTGAGCATGACTAGATCAAACGAAAAGAAGAAAGGAAAGGAATGTGGGGTAAAATACGCAACCTACAATAGGGGTTTCCATGTACGTATAGAAGCAGGAGTCCACATTATTTTCTTGGTAGCCTATCATTATAAACTAAGTCAGGGATCAACTATTAACATTTCAGTCCTATTGTTGCTCTCTTAAAGAACTTCTCATATTCCACAACCTTATCCCCATGGAGAACAATACTGGGATTGTATACATAAGAAAAGACTCCCAACAGCAGTTTGAGTATATCAGGTTTGGCTAACTCTATCTTACAGGGGCTTCAAAATCACAGGAAGCTAGGATGGTGGTTGGCTTATGGTATGCCTGTACACTGTGTGGCACTATAGTACGCGAATTTCCTTCATTATGGTGAATACTTACAATTATAGGCACTCTCTGCAGTCTGTTCATCGGGTTGCAATATCATGCCCAGTTCTCTTTTTTTCTTTTCTTTTTGGTTTTCCTTCCACTTGGGTAGACTGTTAACTTATATCATTGAGGTATTGAAATCAAAACATCCTTTGCGTGTATGTGTATTCTCAATATCTATAAGTTTCCATATTTTACAACTTAAAATAAAATAGAGCAATAAAGATTATTCCATTTACATTCCATTTTACTATCACATTTAGTCACAATACCATTTTATTTATTTATTTATTCTTTTCTTTCTACGAATTCATACTTTCTAACAGACATTGCTAATTATCTAAATTAATATTGGATTCATTTTTTTATCAACCACAGTTTCCTACTGAGATTATTCATATAGCCTATGTTTGAACATAAAACAATTAAATACAGTTTTATTCTGTTGTATCTTATGGGTGTTGAGACTTGGTAATGGATATATATATATATATATATATATATATATATATATATATATATATATATAAATATAAGTTACAACCACATACCCTGAAGTCTAAACTTAACATACATGCAGCAAAGAATATTGAGAGTAGCTTTTAAAAAAAATAAAAAAATTCAGTGACTGTGTATAGAGAAAATTCTGTAAACAACCAAACATGGGAATGCTCTGTTGAAGTGAAATAAGTGAAACTGTTTACCTGTTCTTTCATGTTCTTATTTCAGTATTCAAATATCAGTAGCAAATAAGATAGGAAGAGATACCATAGTTGGAGGTACTATGCCTCCTTCCATTTAGGAAGAGAATGAAGGGAAATATTTCATAACAGACACTTTCAATATGTACGTTTCTATGTGTTCTATCTACTAACATTAGATCATATGCCTTGTATATTGTAGATGCATGACAGAATGAAGTAGCTGATTTGCATTTGTCTAAGCTATTAACTTTTAAAAGAACGCATATTATTTTTCTCAAGCTATTTGTTAGCCAATTTATGTACAAATCATTTTTATTTTATTTTTTGGCACAAATATCTGTCTTCACATACCAGGCATGCTTCGAGTGTCTTAAGAGTAATATATAAATTATCCCTTTTCTGAAAAACATATATACACAACTTAACAACAGACTAAGCCCCACATAGCAAACAAATAACAATGAAAACTTCTATTCCAACCCAAAAACCTTTAGCAAGTTTACAATTTTCTTTCTCCGAAACAATATAATGAAACATATATTCATTTACACTTACTTACAACCATGAAAACTCAAGAACTTATGTATATAGCAAAGCACATTACTTCCTTACATACAAGAATAATGAAAGATGCATTTAACAAGTCATAGTTTCACTCCCACATATAGAGTTGCATGATCATGCAAAGTATACAACACTCCCATACATATACACTTCTATCCTATCTCTACCAATATAGGTAGTTATATTTTTGTGAGGTTTTCTTCACCTCATAAACATAATGATATGACAAAATAGGTGACCCTCTTCAATCTTGAAATAATCTTTATAACTTTCTCCAACCTACACAAAACACAAAAATTTCTCCATAGCCAAGGTAGTGCTCACCTCCCAACCTTTGGTTGGAAAACCAACCACCCCCGAGCTAGGAAGCAACTGAAGGAACTGGGTACAAACAAAACCAAACAAAACATTATTTACACACACATGATACACATAAAATTATTTTCACACCCACCCAAGGGATTTTTCACATAACTTTAGGATTCCATCAAGAATCCAAAGTGGGGGATAGAGAGTGGACTACGCACTCCATATGGGGACTCATAGTAATAACAACAAGAATAATTCATATCATACTCCCATCATTTCACATGCAACCCTTCTTTAATATTCTCTTTCTCCAAAACCCATATCACCAAAACCATTTCTACCATTTCACAATTTCACATGGGTACTCATACCCTTTTTGAGCCTCTCCTCTTAAGGAGGAATTAAACTTCCCCATGGAGGTTCCTACTCCATACCATCCCCAACAAGGGATGCTCTTCCCAACTTGGGTGAGCCTATCCCTACACAACCCTTTTTCCCATAACACATAATACATCAAAAACACAAGAAGATATGCTCCAAGAGAAATTTGAAATAAACATACAAAGCAAACACAATCGATAAAGTTTCAAGCACATCTTTTCACCTACACATATAATCTTTCAAATACAAACATGAAGAAGAAGAAACAAAAGTGGTGAATCTACCTTAAAACCAAACTCAAGGAAGGATGGGTTGAGGATCAAGACAACTCCTCTTCTTCCAAGATTTTTCTTCAAACTCCTCACTCCCCCAAAATTCAACCAAAATCCAGAATGCAAAAGAATCCCCTAACCCTTGTTTTTGAGTTTGCTTTATAGAAACTCAAGTTTCTAATTCATTTGAATAGGGCGCTGACATTTGTCAACCTTCCATTCACCCTCCCAGGCACACTCACCCATGTGTTCTCACACATGTGTGAGGACTTGGGAGACTTCCAAGACAACATGGAGAAGTGGGATTGGAAAGGGACTAGTCCCCATCCCACTTCCCAAACCTTATTTTCGCCAAACATCTTTAAGGCCTCAAAAAGAGTGCCCTATCTTGAGACTGACCCGTGATTTTAAGCTAAAAAGGTACCTAACCCATGGGTACCTGCCCTAGGGACATTGAACCCATAAAAACACTTAAAAAATATCACTTTTCAATCCCCAAAAAGTGCCTAAAAGTTCAAATCCGAGTTTGTCCACTTGAACAGACAACTCACCTCCTGGATGGAATGACGTGGCAATAAAAACCAAATTAAAAGCACTCACAAATAACATCAATAATTACATGATGGAACTATAGTCCCCTCATATGGACTTAAGCTCAGTTTCACTGGTTAATTTACATAGGGTTCCCAAGAGTCACCTCCAATTTCCATTGGCCATGGAAAGTGTGCCTGCACACTCGATGCACACATTAATACATCCAAGTAAATCATATTCATATAAAAAATCAAACCATTGCATTTACACAAGATTCATAATCCACATAGCATAAGGATCCAATAACATAATTGAAAAATCATTAGCCACCTATCTTATCTCCTTTTCATTAACCATAACTTTCATACTCATCCAATTGGAGCATGATTGGTTCCCACCATTGGTTTCATTCATTCATCATTAAGTTTCTAGATTCAAAATAAACAAACTCAATAACTAGCATAAAATTTTATCAATCATCATATGAACTTAAACATTTAAATATCTCGTCATCATTCTTATCAATAGGCATAGATAATAACCAAACTCAAAATGCTCCAAGTTCTAGATGTAGCATAGTCATAATCAAATCATCACAAGAACACAAATGTATAAATCTCCTATCATCAATGGTATCATCAGGCATAATCAATAATTAAACTTAAAATAGTCTGCACACTGGATGTAACATAGAGGTGGGCCTCATAGGTTATTTCAATTAGGTTAATCAATTTCACACATAAAATATACTCTCTTTGCAACAAAGGAACCAAAACCTAGAAGATTGGGATTTTTTTTATGTAGTTAGCCAACCATCAAACCCTAGTTGGTTTGTGTTCCAATTTTAAGCCAAATAGGAAAGTTAGATCTAAGCTAATTCACTTATTGAATTATGGATCTCTTTCCCACTTGATATTTTAGTGAGCTTGACATATCCCACACTTGCAATTTTTCTTATTTATATAACATAGATTCTAGAATCTAATCAAACATTATGTTATTAGCCGATAGGCTATTTGTGTGAACTTTGGTTGGAATTTTCGTTAGCCTCCCCATTTTTTAGACTTCTGGTGGTTGGGAAAAAGGTGGCGGATGGGTTATAACATTTATCGGAATTTTTGTTAGCCCCCGATTTTTTAGGCTTTTGATGGTTGTGAAAAAGATGGTGGACGTGGTTGTTGGCTTCCTTGGGAATAGGCTGGCATTTTTCCCACTGCATGGATAGAGAAGGCTGCCAAAATTAAATGTTGCTTTGCAGCAACATTAATTGTTGTATGCTTTGCATGTACTGGTGATGGTCGTGATAACAACTGTCGTTTAACGCCTCAAGGAACAAAATGAATGTATGGAAAATTTTCAATAAGGAATTGTTTGGTGTCATTCTATTGCTATACTTGCTATAAGAGTTGTGAGTGATGAGGGTAAGCTTCTGTGAGGGTGCAAGCTTGATTAAGCTTTGTGCAGCTTCTGTGAAGGTGGGTGTAGTTTATCTTGTCTTTTTTGCATGGGTGGATGGTTTCAAAAGGAAAAATAAAAGTGTCGCTTGTGATAATATTTTTCCCATTTTTTGTACAAGAAAGCTAGCGGGAAGAGGTGTGTTTGAAGCAAGTGGGAAGAGGTGCATGTCAAAGAAACCGTTGGCGATATTGTTTGATTTGTGGTTCGCGGTTTGTGCCAGGCTATATTGTTTGATTTCAGATAAGGTGTTCTTGATTGTTTGAAATTTTGATAAGTTGTTAGGAAAATACAATCTAGTTTCTAAAAACAAAATATTGTCTCGTTTATGGTTCGCGTTTTGTGTGTATGGTTGTGCATGGATTTGATACTGTGATTTTTTGTGGGTTTTTTTTTATAGTTTCCGTTTTCTTGCTATGTTTACAGGCTTGGAGAAACAAGGCACCCTAGAGAAAGCTAGCAAAAAGAGGTTTTTTTGAAGCAAGCAGGAAGAGGGGCATACCGAAAAAATTGTTTGCCATATTGTTTCATTTGTGGCTCACCATTTTTGGGAGGCAATATTGTTTTATCTACAATAAGGTATTGTTGATTACTTCTAATTTTGAAAGGTGTTGTTGAGTAAAGACTATATTTTTTGTGAAAATGACTATTGTTTGGCTTAAGGTTCGTGTTTTGTGGGTTTCTATGTCTAGGTCATTGTTGAAACCAATGTTGGTTGATTTGTGGCTTCCGTTTTGTGGTTATGGGTGGAAGGGAATGAAATAGTTAATGAACTATACACTCCATGTTTGGTTACATTAGGTATTGTTGATTATTGTTCTTTGTCTTAGGCTATATTATATCATTTTCTATGAGGTATTGTTGAAAAAGTTGTATTGTTTCAATTTTCAACAAGGTTTTGTTCAAAAAGGAGTATAGTTTTTGATGGGTTTGTCACTGTTAATTTTTTAGAGGGTGTTGTTGAAAAGGCTATATTGTTTCTATTTGTGATAAATTTTTTTTGAGAAATGAGTATATTTTTACTTGGGTTGGTTATTTTGAATCCACCATTTTTGCTAGGAAATATTGTTTTATTTGTGATAAGGTACTGTTGATTGCTTCTAATTTTGATAAGGTGGTGTTGAGAAAAGACTCTATTGTTTGTGAAAATGACTATCGTTTGTTTTAAGGTTCACGTTTTGTGTCTATGGTTTTGCATGGGTTCCTAGCTGTCACTTTTTGTGTTTTGTGGGTTTATGCATCTCCGTCGGTCTTCAAACCAATATTGTTTGATTTATGGCTTCCATTTTGTGGTTATGGTTGCAACGGAATAAAATAGTTAATCCTACACACTTTGTGTTAGCTTCCATTGGGAATTGTTGATTATAGTTCTCTTGCTTAAGTTATATTGTTTCATTTTCGAGAAGGTGTTATTGAAAAGGTTGTATTGTTTCAATTTTTGATGAGGTTTTGTTGAGAAAGCAGTATTTTTTTGTATGGGTTTGTAACTGTCAATTTTTGTCGGGTTTCAGTTTAATGTTTGCGTTTTGTGGGTATGTTTGCAAACAAATTAAATTGTTGACATTATCTAGTTTTTGTTGATTATTATTGTATATCTTGGGCTATATTGTCCCATTTTCGATAAGGTTTTTTTCAAAAGGCTATATTGTTTCAATTTTTGATAGGGTGTTGTTGAGAAAAGACTATATTGGTTGTTAAAAGAAATATTGTTTCATTTGTGGTTGCGTTATGTGGCTATTGTTTTGCATGGATTTTATGGCTACGATTTTGTGGGTTTCTGTGTCTGGGTCACTGTTGAAACCAATGTTGGTTGATTTGTGGCTTCCATTTTGTGGTCATGCGTGGAACATAATGAAATAATTAATGTTGTACAATCCATGTTTGGTTGCATTAGGTATTATTGATTATTTTTCTTTGTCTTAGGCTATATTGTATCATTTTGGATGAGGTGTTGTTGAAAAGGTTGTATTGTTTCAATTTTTTATAAGGTTTTGTTAAGAAAGGAGCATATTTTTTGATGTGTTTGTCACTGTTAATTTTTGAGAGGGTGTTGCTGAGAAGGCAATATTGTTTCTATTTGTGATAAGCTTTTGTTGAGAAATAAGTATATTTTTACTTGTGTTGGTTACTATGAATCTTTGTTGGTTTCTCTTTATGGGTTTAGTTTTGTGGCTATGTTTGGAACAAAATATAATTGTTAACCTGGGCTATATTGTTTGATTCTTTCCAAGGTCTTGTTGGTTGTTGGTTGTTGTTGTGTATCCTAGGCTATATTGTTTCATTCTTTCCAAGGTCCTATTGAGAAGTGTTTGAATTCTTGTTAAGATTCTCCTCGGAAAAGACTATGCTAGCTTGGGTTATATTTTTGCATTGGATTGTTATTGCCCATTTTTTTGTGCTTTGTGCAATCAACAATGGGTTGATGTTATATAGTTTATGTTTTTTTCCATTATGGATTGTTAATTTCTATTATCTAGCTTAGGCTATGTTGTTCTATTTTCGATAGGTTCCTGCTAAAGAGGCTATATTATTTCAATTTTTGATAGCGTGTTGTTGAAAAGGCTAGATTCTCTCAATTTTTGATAAGGTTCAGTTCAAGAAAGAGTATACTGTAATATTAATATATATGTATATATAAACATGAATATATATGTGTATATATATATATATTTATTTATGTATATGTAAATTTCCTATCGGTTTTTGTTTATGGCTTGTGCTTTGTGGCTATGTTGGCAGCGGAATAAAATTGTTGGTGTTATGTAGTTTTTGATGATTTTTGTTGTCTAGCTCTAGCTATATTGTGCCATTTTCGATAAGGTTATGTTCAAAAGGCTATACTATTTCAATTTTTGATAAGGTACTATTGAGAAAAGACTATATTGTTTGTTGAAAGAAATATTGTTTTGTTTAACCTTGTGTTACGTGGCTATTGTTTTGGTTGGGTTTTGTGGCTACAATTTTGTGGGTTTGTTCAACTGGGTTGCTGTTGAAACCAATGTCGCTTGATTTACAGTTTTGTGGTTATGGTTGGCACATAATAGAATAGTTAATTTTGTACACTTTATGCTTCATTACATTGGGTATTGTTGATTATTGTTCTCTCTCTTAGGCTATATTGTTTCATTTCTGATAAGGTGTTGTTGAAAAGGCTATATTGTTCACATTTTTGATAAGGTTGTGTTGAGAAAGAAGTATATTTTTTGGATGGGTTTGTCACTGTTAATTTTTGAGAAGGTTATGTTGAGAAGGCTATATTGTTTCAATTTTTTGATAGGGTCCTACTGAGAAATGAGTATATTTTAACTTCGGTTTGTTTCTATGAATCTTTGTGGGTTTCTGTTTATGGATTCTATTTTGTGGCTATGTTTGGAACATAATAAAATTGTTGATGTTATGCAGTTTTTGTTGGTTGTTGTGTATATTGGGCTATAATGTTTCCTCCTCAAAACGGGCGTTGTTGAGCAACCTTCCATTTCTCGTTAAGGAGCTGTATTTTTTGTTGATTTTTGATGGCTAGCTTGGGTTGTTTTTTCACCTTGGTTTGTTACTGTGTAATTTTTTGTGCTTTGCAACAATCAATAGTATCCTTTGGAAAATAACATAGATTGTTTAAGAGATACTCAAGGAAATTTTTTCTCAATATGCACCTCTTCCCTCACCTCTCCCCGCTCCCTTCAACTATGCCTCTTCCCGTTTTCTTTCTGTGCGCTTTGTACTTTCCCCACCACCTGCAAAAAAATGGGCACAAAATTATCTCACACAATACTTTTGTGCTTCTTTTTCAGCCATGGAGCCATGCAAAAAAACACATACTAACCTGCAACCACCTTCACAAAATCTTGCCCTCCCTGCTCACAACTATTATATATATGTATATCGATATATATGTGTGTGTATATATATATATGTGTGTGTGTGTATATATGTATATATATGTGTATGTATGTATATATATGTATATGTATCTATATATATATATGTACATGTATATATTTATGCCTTTTGTTTTGTGGTGATGGTTGGTATGGAATAAAATTGTTGCTATTGTACACTTTATGTTTGGTTACATTGGGTCTTGTTGATTATTGTTCTTTGTCTTATTCTATATTGTTTCACTTTGGAAAATCTACTATTGAAAAGGCTATATTGTTTCAATTTATGCTACGCTTCTGTTAAAAAAGGACTCTATTTTTGGATGGGTTTGTTACTATTAATTTCCGAGGAGGTACTATTGGGAATGCTATATTGTTTCATTTTTCCATAAGGTTTTGTTGAGAAATGGGTATATTTTCTCTTTAGTTTGTTACTATAAATCTTTGTGGATTTTTTTTATGGCTTGCATTTTGTGGCTATGTTTGGAACACATTAAAATTGTTAACGTTATGTAACTTTTGTTGGTATTCTGATTTTTTGTGGGCTGCTTTTAATGGATTCCATTTTTTGCTTATGTCCGCAACATAATAAAATTTTTAAGATGATGCAGATTTTTTAGATTGCTGTTGGGTGGCTTGGGTTATATTCTTCCATTGGTTTGTTACTTTGTATTTTTCCCAGCTTTGTGCAATGAACAATGCGTGTATATGTGCATCTAACTTCATATATATATATATATATATGTATATCTATGTATATATGTATATATATGTATGTATATATGTGTGTATGTATGTATATATATGCATATACATACATACATACATACACACACACACACACACACACACATATATATATATGTATATGGGTATGTGCAGGATCATGATGGGCCAAAAAATGGCAGATGATGGGTATGTGGCTGACGACTTTTTTTTACCCAAAATTGATGAAACAAAAAGGGTTTTTGAAAGATATTATTAGCTTTTCACCAATATAAATTATGCTTTACTTTGAATTAAACAAGTAATTATTATTCATTTTCTATTTGAATTACAACTAAAGTCCTGATTGATAGGCTGATTGAAAAAAATTTGTAGCTTTCAAATGGTGTAACATTTTTTGAATCCAAAATATGTGTCACATTCTATGCTTCACATAATATAGGATTAAAAAAAGAAAAATTGAATTTCATGAAGTTTTGGCCAAGGTAGTCAGACATACGCGTTTTTATATTTTTTAAAAGTTGTAATAAAAAAATCATAATTAATTATTTACTTGGGAAAAAATTACAAAACAATATGCATCACATCGGGACTTGAGTCCTCTACTTATATATAAAATCTTATAAAAAAATATTATCATTTTATTGTGGTTAGGGTGGTCAGACAGACACCTGCTTCTTATTTTTTCCCGTAAATTTAAGTACTACTGCATTGAAATTTTATATTCTCACCAAATAGATTTTTATTTTTTAAACAAACCTAGTAGTTTAGAAACTACATTTAATTTGCTATAGATTCTATTCTTACATATTTTTGAAGTAATATAGATAACTTATTCAATTTTTTACGTCATGTTTTGTAACTCTAATTTTTCTAAATTTTTTGCCACTTAAGGGCCTATTTTTTCCATGATGATCCTATACATACCCATATACATATATATACATATATGCATATACATACATATATATATATGTATATGTATGTATGTATGTATGTATATATGTATGTATATGTACACATATATGTAATGTCCATTAGATTTATATGTATATATATTTATATATGTGCATATATATATATATGTATATGTATGTATATGTATATATGTATATATATGTATGTATATGTACATGTATATATAATGTCCATAACATTTTCTATTTTGTTGTGTTGCAACAATTGATGTTAGATAGAAGCTACAAATGAAACAATATAGTCTAAGATGGACATCAATAGGCAACAATGCCTTATACAAAACAACATGAACTGCATGACATTAACTATTTTATTCCATTGTAGCCATCGCCACAGAACACTGGATATCACAGTTACAGACCTATGCAAAACCTTTGCCACAAAGGTCGGACCATATACAACTCATGTGTATACATATTTATGTGTATATTTATATTTGTATGTATATATGTATTTATGTATATATATGTATGTGTATATATATCTATATATGTACATATGTATATATATATACATTATATGTGTATATACATTTCAGCCATTTTGGTTGGAATTTTTGCCAGTCTTCCAGTTTTAGAGACTTCCGGCTGTTGAGGAAATGTTGGCAGATGGGTGATAATTTTGGTTGGAATTTTCATCATCCTCCCAGTTGTTTACCCTTTAGATGGTCATGGAAAAGGTGGTGGTTGTTGGATACCTTGGGAGTAGGGTGGCATATTTCCCACCATTTGGATAGAGAAGGCTGTCAAAATTAAACGTTGGGTTGCATCAACATCAATTGGCGTATGCTTTGTGTGTACTGGAGATGGTTGTACTAACACTTGCTATTTAATGCCTCAGGGAACATAACAAATGTCTACGGAATTTTCAATAAGACATTTTTTGGTGTCAATTTTTTGCTATACCTGCTATTAGAGATGTGAGGGAGGAGGGTAAGCTTCCATGAGGGTGCAAGTTGAATCAAGCTTTTGCAACTCTTGCGAATGTGGGTGGAGGTTATTTTGTGTTTTTTTTCGTATGGTGATTGTTGCGAAAGCAAAAGATCAGTGTCGCCTATGATAATATTTTTCCTAATCTTTGTGCAGGAAAGCTAGTGGGAAGAGGTGTGTTTGAAGCAAGTGGGAAGAGGTTCTTTTCATAAAAATTCTTAGCGATATTGTTTGCTTTGTGTCTTACGGACTGTTTACTAATTCTAGTGGTGATTGTTGATTGTTGTTGCCTTCCCTAATCTGCATTGTTTCATTTTCGATAGTGTGTTGTTGAGAAGGCTATATTGTTTCAAGTTGCAATAAGGTGGTGTTGAGAAAAGATTATTTTTTTGCATGGATTTTTAACTTTGAAACCAATGTTGTTTCATTTATGGTTTCCGTTTAGTCATTGTGGTTGCAATGCAATGAAACAGTCATTGTTATATAGTCTATGTTGAATTTTGTACTCTATATTGTTAGCCGATAGTCTATTTGTTTGTACCTTGGTAAAAATTCCTATGAGCCTCCCCAGATTTATGAAGTTTCTAGCAGTCATGGAAAAGGTGGCGGATGGTCTTTTGTTTAAAAAAAACTTTGGCCAAAATTCTCATCTGCCTCCCAGTTTTTTATCCTTGCAGTGGTCATGGGAAGGGTGGAAGAGATGGTTGTTGGTTACCTTTTGGATAGGGTGGCATATTTCCCACTACATGGATAGAGAAGGCCACCAAAATTAAACACTAGTGTGCAACAACATTAAATTTAGTATGCTACCTGTGTCCTAGCGATGTTTGTACTAGTAGTTTCCATTTATTTACTTGTGGCTTCCATTTAGTGGTGATGGTTGCAATGTTTCCAAATAGTTAATTGTGTGTAGCTTATGTTATTTTCCATAAGGTATTGTCATTGTCCCTTGTCTATCCTTGGCTAGGTTGTTTCATTTTTGTTTGCACAACACTTGAAAGAGTATTTGAATTGTCCCTTTAACAGCTTCAAAAAGGTGTTGAGCACATGTATGTGGCAGCTAGTGTTCTTTAGTATGTTTAATACAAAGCCTATTGTTATAAGAGTTCATTTTCAAAAATGAAATAAATAACAAATTTGTTTTGAAATAAATATCTTCTCAAAACAATAAATTTGAATGCTTTGTTTCCCTTTTTAAATAATTTCATGTTTAATATATATATTTCTTATTAAAATTAGTTACACATGTAATTATCTATTTATGAAGAGACTGCTCTATCTAAATAGATGTGTATACCATATTTTTTGCTTCACTATGCAACTGGCTCGTTCAAAATTATAAAGAGAGAAAACATCCAGACTGAATTTTCCCTCATTTTCCTAAATGAAAAGGCTATGAATTCAAATCTTTTGTTGCCTATAATATATTGCCTAGCCCAAATCAAGGAATTATTATAGGAAATAGAAGGTTTGAATTCATAGCCTTCTCATCTAGTCAATTGATGGAAAATATTGTGTGGATGTTTGCTCTCTTGAATGTTGGATGGTATCAACATTAGTTGTTGTATGGTTTACATGTGGTGGTGATGGTTGTGATAACAACTGTCATTTATTCAATTGTTCCTACCATTTTGTGCTTATGGTTGTAGCATAACCGTATGAATGCATTGTTTTCCTTTCTAGATAATGTTTTCTTTAATATATGTCTTATTGAATTGAAGATGATTCAGGTAGTTTTGCTTATAATAATATGTTCATAATTCAATTATTGGAAAATAGAATAATTCAGAGGTGCATATTTCTTTCTGCTATTGGTTGATATCTTGCATTCCGCTTTTGTATACTTTGCATCTAATACTTGTTGAAGAACTAAAACACATTGTGCTATTTTCCATAGGGCATTGATGTTTGTTATTCTGTTGGATTGAATAAATTGTTTCATTTATCATTTCAATTATTATTATTGAAACAATAAAGACATTTTAAGGTTCAATCAAGATGATCTTGCCACTGGGTATGTGCAGGATCATCATGGAAAAAATAGGCCCTTAAGTGGCAAAAAAATTAGAAAAATCAGAGTTAGCCAACTTGACGTAAAAATTTGAATAAGTTATCTATATTATTTCAAAAATATGTAAAAATAGAATCTATAGAAAATTTAATGTAGTTTCTAAACTACTAGGTTTTTAAAAAATAAAAATCTATTTGGTGAAAATTTGAAATTTCAATGCAGTGGTACTTAAATTTCAGGGAAAAATAAGAAAGTAGGTGTTTGTCTAACCACCCTAACCACAATAAAATGATAATATATTTTATAATATTTTAGATATAAGTAGAGGACTCATGCCCCATGTGATGCATATTTTTTTGTAATTTTTTTCTAAGTAAATAATTAATTATGAATTTTTTATTACAACTTTTAAAAATATAAAAACTCGTATGTCTAACCACCTTAACTTGGTCAAAAATTCATGAAATTCAATTTTTCTTTTTAATCCTATAGTATACTAAGCATAGAATGTGACGAATCTTTTGGATTCAAAAAATGATACCATTTGAAAGCTATAGATGTTTTTCAATCAACCTATCAATCAGACTTTAGTCGTAATTTGAATAGAAAATGAATAATAAATAATTATTAAATTCAAAGTAAAGCATAATTTATATTGGTGGAAAACTGAGAATCTCCTTTAAAAACCCTTTTCGTTTCATCAATTTTGGGTAAAAAAATAGTCGTCAGCCACATACCCATCATATTGCCACTTTTTGGCCCATCATGAGCCTGCACATGCCCCAGTTTTACTTATAATAATATGTCCAATACTCGATTATTGGAAAGTAGGATGGCTCAAAGGTGCAACATTCAATACTTCAATTCTTAGTTTTTTTCTTGTGTGTTTAGAGATGCTTCTTATTTGTCTAGGCCTTAATAAGGATTTGTTAGATTGGCAATTTGTATATAAAGTGTGAGATGGAACATGGGTCTTTCTTTTTATTATACTTGATGTATGCGCTAATATGCATATCAATGTTGTTTGCATCTATTTTTTCACACCCGCATAAAAATAGAATCCACCATTATGCAATACATGCATATCTAGGAATTTGTTGTTTGTAAATAAAGGAAGGTTATATATATAAACTCAATCATATAATTTAGAAACGATCATTAAAACAACAATAGTCAAAGTTGCAAGAATGAAATTTGAAGGTAAGTGCAAGATGTTACCGTCAGATTTGTATGCAATTTTCCCTACCATGTAAAATCTCTAGACATAATTGTCATGCTGGCTTAAATGCCAAACACCTATGGCTAATTATGACTTTGGATTTTTCTTATAATTTATGTTGATGGGACATTTGTTTGATTTTGTTTATTTGTGTCTCTTGTCACATGAAAAGAGGGTTGTAATAACACCTTTCGTTTTTGTGTTTTGTGGGCTTTTGCATATGGGCCACTGTTGCAACTGATGTTGTTTTATATTGTGATTTTTTGTGGGCTTATTTTAATGGATTCCATTTTCTGCTTATGTTTACAATATAATAAAATTTTAAAGATGATGCAGATACAATAATTAATGTTGATAGGAACTAGAGTTCAATTCGAGTGGCCTTTGCTATCCATGTTGCATGAAATGAGCCAACCTATTCCCAAGGTAGCCAACAACCACCTCTGCCACCCTTCCCATAGTTGATGTTATATAGTTGATATTTGATGGCATTACATACTATTGATTATTAATCTCTAGGTTAGGCTATATTGTTCTATTTTTTATAAGGTGGTGTTGAAGAGGTTGTATTGTTTCAATTTTTGATAGGGTACTGGTGAATACATTTCTGTAAGTATATATATATATATATATATATATACAATAATTAATGTTGATGGGAACCTATGTGAAATGCACCACCCTATTCCCAAGGTATCCAACAACCTCCTCTGCCACCCTTCCCATAGTTGATGTTATACAGTTGATATTTTATTACATTACAGACTTTTGATTATTGATCTCTAGGTTAGGCTATATTGTTCTATTTTTGATAAGGTAGTGCTAAAGAGGTTGTATTATTTCAATTTTTGATAGGGTACTGGTGAATACATTTCTATAAGTATATCTATATACATACATATGTACATACATACATATATATATATACATACATACATACATACATATATATATATATATATATGTATATATATGTATATATATATATATATGTATATATATATACACACACATATATTGACATATATATCTCAACTTGGGTGCACATAAATACACATTGTTGATTGTACAAAGCACAAAAATATTGTGAGTAACAAACTAATGGATAAAAATAACCCAAGCTAGCAAGCAATAGGGCACTAAATAAAACTAGATTATCTTAAGAATTATATTCTATTGCAAACATAGCTAGAAAATGGAGGTCATAGAAAGAAACCCACAAAAAAATCACATTGACAAACCTATGCAAACTGCTAGCTTTTCCTGCAAAAAAGGATTGGCAAAAAATTATCGCAGGTGACACTTTTGTTTTGGTTTTGTAAACATCACTGCCTACAAAAAACACAAAATACCCTCTAACCACCTATACATAAGTTTCTATTATACAGATATATCCATAGGTGGTCTTCAAATAATAAAATACTGTGTGTGTCTAATGCCAGCAACACACAGACCTACAGATAGGAACTATAAAGTCAGACAGAACAAAATTTGGCCTGCTCTTGGCCCTATCATATTGGGTCATTAAGCATGATCAACTCTCACTAGACCCCTGAGCAAGAAGATACATTGTTCGCCACTCTAATCAATGGTCAAATCAATCTTTCTTATGACACTTACTATATAGTCTATCATTCTAACAACTCCTTTTTTGAGGCTGAAGAAATAATAACTAGGAAGGTGTATTCAATGCATGCTTGTCCTCCTTGTTGGTAGCTATCTTGAACAACAAGCTAAACCCAAAGAATGACACCCAACAATGCGGTATCAAAAATTGAAACAATATAGCTTTTTTCCCAACATGACCCTTTGAGAAATAAACCAATATAGCCATAAGGAAATTCCCTTTCAAAAATTGTGTAGGTATTTGCTATCTTCTTGACTTCTTGAAAAGGAAGCTACTACTTATAGCCATTGCCACTACACAGAAACCATACAACGATTAATGTTGATGCCATTTCACTGGCCTTCCCTATTGATGCAGCAAATACTTTTTATTTAAAAATATAAAAAAATTCGCCACCTTCATTTCTAGGCCACACTAAATGGAGGCAAAAAATGATATAATATATCCTATTGTAGACAACAACAGTGAACAGTGTGTTGTGTAAGGCAATATCAACTACATAACATTCATGATTTTATTGCATTGCAGCCATCGCCACAAAATGAAAGCCATAAATTAAACAATATTGTTACCAACTGTTAGCCATATGGTGAATTCCGCACAACCCTAGAAAACATAGTAACAAACCCATGCAAAACCAGCGCTACAAAAGCCAAACCATGAATCAAACAATATTGGTTTGAATAAACTATATAGTCTTTTCCCAATAAACCCTACCAAAAAGGAAACAATATACCCTAAGGCAGAGAATGAAAATCAACACTACGTTACAAAAAACAATGCAACCTGTATAACATTAACTGTTTCATTGCATTGCAATGATGGCCACAAAAAAATTACTTCCAATAGTGATGCATATCGAACAACGACAAAACACAAAAATCTTGCAGTCACATACTAATTCAAAGCTTGTACCAAAAAATACAAACCATAAATGAATCAATATTGGTTTCAATAGCAACCCAGATGGAAATACTCACAAAAAACACATGATATTAACTTTTTTTCAACCATTGGTGCAAAACAGAAGCCATAAATGAAACAATGTAGTTTGTAAATATATATATGCTTGTGGTAGGCTATATTATATGATTTGCCACCAATGCCTTATAGAAAATTGTGTAGAAATTTGTTGTGCTTTCCGAGGGATCTAAGCTAAAGTGTCCCTTGCACGCCAAATGCTTTTTATTTCAACATCATAGAACAATGCACCCCTGGTTTTGGATGGGTTTGTTGCTATGAATTTTTGTGTTGTTCAGGTGTTGCCATGTGATATAGTGATTCATTATACTTTTCTTGTGTTCACATATGTATGTATATAAAATGATATGTAGACAACATTCATTAATACCTAGGTTTACAATAAGCATAAGAAGAATCAATTTTCCTACATACAATTTTTTGAAAAGCTCTTAGAAGTTACTCAAGGAAGAAGTTCTACAGAGATGGTGGCATCAATGTTTGGTATAGCAGCAGAAATATTGTTTACAATTCCAACAATGCTTCAATTAGTGTTACTATTGGTTGTAGTTGCTATGACATACATCCAAATCTGCACGTGCCATTGTTCATCAGTGTTTCCTTTGCAACCATTCGCACCACATGTCAAGAAACAATTCTCTATGGAAATTGACACAAACTGTATATCATTACATCAGCATATCTACTTTTTTTGTTTACATATATATGTGCAATATGTTGCTACAAGTCTAGCGAGGAAGTACAATTTTTGTGTTATTCTAAAAAACACATAATAGGTTGCAGCCATCTTCACATAAATTCCACAATAGATAATTGGAGTTCTATGTTCACAACCATTCATCCTCCTCACTCGCACCTCTGATAGAAGTTGAGTCCACACAACCAGACACAACAATGCCTTGTTAAAAATTGCAAAGAAATTTGCTATGTTTTCTAAGGATTTTAATGGCAGATGTTACTTATAATGTCCATAACATTGACTATTTTGTTGTGTTGCAACCATTGATGGTAAATGGAAGGCACAAATGAAAGAATTTAGAAAATGGAAATATTCACCAAAAACATACCAGATTAACTATTTTGCAACCATTCACACAAAATGAAAGCCGCAAATGAAACAATATAGCTACATGGAGACTATAAGTGAAACAATATGGCCTAAGCTAGGAAACAAGAATCAACAATGGCCTATTCGATATAACATAGTTTTTTTTCCAAACTATACTAATTTCAATGGTTTCCCAAATGAGAAAACACACAAGACACAATAATTTTCTCTAACAATTCAATGCAAAAAAAACAAATAGTATTGCCCTGCAACCATCGTGGATATACCGGGTTGATTATTGGAACAATATAACCTAACCTAGAGAGCTACAATGAAAAATGACCTATGGAAAATAATATTAGTTGCTTGTAAGACTATGATGCTTTAAACAATGGCCCAGATGGAAAATCCCACAAAAGAAAGTAATTCATTGTGGCAATCCAACACAAAAAACAAACAATGTTGCCTTCCAACCATCGTGGTTGCATAGAGAACACAAATGAAACAATATAATGTCAACTAGACAACAACAATGAACAAAGACCTATGGAAAACATGAATCATCCTCACAAAACTCTAGAAACAATTTTCCTAATATGCACCTCCAACCACACCTCTAGCTGCTTGCTTCAAATGTAGTTGTCCCTGCTTTCTAGAACCAGTACAATAGCCTAGGTAATGGCACTATCACTAGGTAATAGGAGTTATGGAAAAATTTTAATCACTATGGAGAGATATGTATGTATTCCATATCAGGTGAAAACAACATTAATTCCATAGGACATTGATGATTGTTCTCATTTAGATTAGGCTCTACTATTTCTTTCTTGATAGGATGCTTTTGAATATCCTATACTATTTGATTTTTGAAACGGTGCTCTGACAACAAGAAAAAAAAAATAGATTTGGCTACCAGAGGAGAAAAGGTGAAGAGAAGATAAATACCTCATATATTCCTAAATTCTACACATAACCTCAAAGATACATATGCAAACTGCATATACAGACATAGACACTCAATACTTAAATCAAACAATATTAGTTTCAACAGCAACCCAGTAAATTCTATTTCTCAATAGCATCTTATTGGAAATGAAATAATATAGCCACATCTATAGACCAGTAACTAACAATACCTTATGGAAAACATCATATATTCTATACCATACACTATTGGATTGTGAATCAAATATGGAAGGATATTGCAAGACCCGAAGACATAAAACAGTTTATGCTATTCTCCTAACTTCCAAGAGATTTTCAACACATTGAATGTGGGAAGCAATCTTTCTTATTGTGCTTAATATGAAGCCTATTATTGCAAAAATTCCCCTTAAGGACAAAAGAAATAAGAGCTATCCTAGAAAAGCAATAAACAAGGGGAAAAGTTTATATGAATGTTGTCTACATCTTACTTTTCCCACATACATATGTGCATAGAGGCAAAAAACAATCAAACTCAACAAAAGAAACCCATACTTTAGTTTTTGTCTAGTCACGTAGAAATTTATTACAAACACATTTTCCTACATACAGTTGTATGAAGATGTTGTATGCACTAGGAACATTGAATTGCATGCATAGATGTTTTTGTATATGTATATGCAGATATATACATGTATAGAACCATGTCCACAAGTATATTTAGATAATGGTGATATAGTTTTTCACCTAACAAAGTTCTAGATTTTGAATCCATTGATATGATGGAATATAATTATGTAGCAAACATCAACGGAAAACAAAATCCACTAAAAGCACCCCACAAAAAATCACAATACCAACAAAAGTTGCATAACGTTAATAATTTTATTGCATTCCAAACATAGGTACAAAATGCAAGCCATAAAGAGAAACCCAAAAAGATTCAAAATAACAAACCAAAGCAAAAATATACCCATTTCTCAACAAAACCTTATGGAAAAATGGTCAATGTGTTCCTCCTTGCGGGAATTATGTAACTAATTGTGGATGCAAAGAACATTGATATATACTAATCCATAACTTTGTTTTGTTGGGACATCTTTGGAATCATATGATCTATTTTTCACTATTCTATAGTTATGTTTTCTGCAACTAATATTGTATATTTAGATTTTATGTGGATAGTCAGTAATGGCTTCTGAATAACAACATAAACTCTATAATATTAACTATTTTATTATGTATTGCAAATGAGGGAATATAACCAAAGCTAGCGAAAAACAATTAGATTGCATTATGGAAAACAACGTAGACTATTTTAATATATTGCAACCATTTCCACATAATGGAAGCCATAAATGAGACAATATTAAATTTCCTTGCCTATAGATTTGTATGTATGTCAAAGGGGATGTGAGCCATGTACATATGTGCTCTTCCCAATATTTATTATTTTTTGAAAATAGTTATTTGTCTAAAACTTGGCAGGGCATACTTTGAATGATATACTTTATATTAACTGTTATATACAACATTGAAGCCTTTTTCCTAATTATATATTTTCCTTTGTATTCTTGGTGTCTCTAGGAAAAGAAAGCAGGGAAATTAAAATTGAAACAGTAAACTTGGAATAACAAATTGTATGTTAAGTATTATTTGAATCATTGAAGCCCTTTTTTTTTATTAATCCTTTCCTCTCATATTCTTAATGTCTATGCAAAAAATTCGAGTGCCCATGTTGGGTTTTGAAGTCATAGACCTTGTAGTCAGTCATCAGCATTGTAGCTCTCAGCTTTTAAAAGAGCAGACCCAACAATGTCGGTGGCCTCTAGCTTTACTGAGGTTGGCGAACAATCCTCAAGCACTAGTCTTGTAAGTCTATTTCTTGTTTAGTTTTTTGCTATTGCCAATTATATTGACACTTTCTCAAGTGCACCAAACAAATCGAGAATATGCTTCACTTGAATTATCAATTTCTATGATATATGTTCTAACTCATTTATAGTTGTAATCTTTTTCTTTTCTTTCCCTTTCAATTTTTTGGCCTTTTGGGAGTGACTTATGTCCTAGAGGGGGAAATGTGACAGCTTCCAAATGTGTCAATATTGTTGTTTTATTTTAGAGTTGAGTCATAGTCATAAACATCTCATTGTTGCCACTATGCTAAGTTTAATTTCCTTGTAGGCTAAAAATGTGAATCCATCCTTAACAACACATGTGATACGATCTATAGATGTTGGAGATACTGTCCCATCTCCAGTCCTCCAGCTAATGTCTTTCCAAAAAATAGGAGGTGATCAAAGCCCAGTTGACTGGTAGAAATTTTTCCTCTCTTATGGAACCCGCATGTAGATAGGAACTTTTCCTACAAAATACAATGACCTTTTGTTAACAAGGGCATTGAAAATAGGTTCAATTTTGTGCTTGAAAAAATATTTGTGTAGAAAGTTGTGGGAATCAAGGTTAGATATAGTTCTACCGTACTTTTACTTGTAGTTTTCTACTTCCTTGTTTGTGGGGACTACCTTTTAAAGTATTTAATGTTCATTTCATTCTAGGGAAATTTTCATACAGTCCCTATATGTCAAAATGATAGATTTCCAACTAATTGGAAAACTTAGATATTTGTTTAGAGATCAAGAAGAACAAATACTTGGCTACGACTCGCCCTCCCCATCCAAACAAGCCTTAACATTTGGAATTGATGCATCCCCAAGGCAGCAAGATGCTCCTGTGAATATCATCCCTATTAAAGGGTTGAATGTTTACCAAACTAAATGGATGCTAAAAGGTCGAGTAACAATAAAGAGGGATATGCACCATTACAACAAACAGGGGCACAAGGGCCAAGTATTCAACTTTGATATTATTGACAATGAGGTAACAAAAATATAAATTACGTGCTTTAATGACATAGTAGAATTGCATTATGATAGAGTTGAGGTGGGTTGTAATTATTATGTTTCAAAGGGATCAATGAGACAGGTACACAGGAAATTTAATAAGTTAAATAGCCAGATGGAAATCATTTTGGATCAAAACTCAATGTTAAAATGTTGTGATGTTGTGGACTTTGTGCCAAACAAAGTCTTTAAATTCATCCCATTAAATGAAATTGTGAATTTCACAAATAACAGTTTGATTGATGTTATTGGAACTATGGTGCATGTAGGAATAGTATCGACTATACAAAGAAAGGATCAGTCCCAAACAATTTGGAGGACTATTAAACTTAATGATTTTTCATCCTTTTCAATTGATGTTAATTTGTGGGGCTCAAATTTTGAAGCAAAGGGTGATGAGTTGGAGAGGTTATACACCCCTTTTCAACTCTCATCTGTACCATCAAAAATTGGACCTTCTTGAGAAAAGAGACAATTTCATGCATACTTAGACCCACTTTTGAGTTCCTTCATAGCATTTCCCCTTTAAAATAGAATTTATAGGCCCCTTAGACCTATTAATTTTGATCTAGAGGCCCATTTCATGTGAGAAATCACATAAAACCTGACAAACAACACTTACTAACATCATACCCTAACAACCCACCTTCAAATAGCAGTAGTGGGACCCATTTTCCACCCTTGGTGAATGAGTCCCCTCTGGTGGGACTCATTCTCCAAGGGTGGTGAATGAGTCCCCTTTGAGGGAAAGTTCAAAATCAATCTAGAATCTAATTAATTTTGTTCTTATTTCTGGTAAATGATAGCCTCGTAGGTCTAATTAATGGGAAAATAAGGCATTGTTTCCTATAAATATACATTTTAAGTCATTTTACATAACTTTTTGATCACTTTTTTATTATCGCAAGAGCAAAAATCATTCTGCAACAAGGTTCATAAGCAAGAGTTGAAGTTTTAGGAGAACAAACTGTGGTTTTTGCAGGTCTTGGAGCTCACTTACATTGTCAAGATTCAACATTGAAAAGGGTTGATGATGGATTCCTATGGTGAATCATGAAGAAAGCTAGGGTGAAGAGGTGCAACTAGCCACCAAATCATGCCTAAGGACTTGGTTTCCTATTGATTCCATCTTCCATTGTTACTCTATCTTCAGATTAAGGTTTGCATTGTGTTTATTTAGCATTTGCATGTTACTTCACATTCATTTTTTATGATTTGTAAGGTTTCTAGAGTAGATATCTTGCATCCTTTTTAATCACTTTTGTATCACCTATTCTAGAGCAATAGAATAGGGTTTTTGTCATGATTCAGCCTTTCCTAGTCTTTAACACATCTAAGGCTAGGGTTTATGCATATTTTTCTCTATTCAAGGTTTGATTACCAAAATAGGGGTTTGACCAAGGAAAACCCCCCATTAGACCAACAATTTTAATCTGTTTTGTAGGGATTTTCAGAGATCTAGAATCGAGACTCTATCATATTTTGTTGTACAGGTGTCAAGGTGCAGATTTGAACTTTGAATTTGCAGAAACCTAAAGGTGGACTAATTTTTCACCCTTGGTGAATGAGTCCCACCTAAGATGTAGAATTGAGTTTGAAGTTTTTTGAGGACCCCAACACTCAGAAATTAGATTCTGTGCAGAAAAAGGTTTGACCCAGGACTGATTCGCCACCCTTGGCAAATGAGTCCCAGTCAGCTAAAGTGAATATTTCTTCAGGTTTTCAATCTTTCATTCAATCCTCTACAACTTTCCAACTGCACATATTCTCATAAACAACTTTCTGTTTAGTCAAATATTCTATTTTTGTTCATCAATTCTATCTTTTCTCATATCACACTGTGTTTTCAAACAAGGCATAAAAGTTAGTTTTGCATTCATTTTCAGACATTTTAATCAATCAACTGCATTTATTTTAGTCCATATACATCATATCTTATTGTATACATCCTAATTTGAATGTACATAAGCATTTTAGGGTCTAATCTCTCTCCTTTTGGGTGAAAAACCCTATAAGTGTAAGAGAAGCATTAGGTTCCTAAAATCTATGTCACATCATCCTTGCTGTTAAAAATGCATGTGTTGGGTAGTTCAATGGAGCAGTTCTGAACATAGCCACATGGACTCTTCTATATATAAATCCTGGCATACCAAAAGCACATACCTTGATCCAATGAGGATATATTGATCCACCTACTATTGAGCCCCCCTGAACAGTACCTCGAAAGGTTGCTTTGGGAAATGGGATAGTCACTATTGCATATATCTTGGATCACTACCTTGGATTGCCAAAAAATTTGCAAGCTACTCTCAAGGCAATAGTAAAATATATAAAAACTTATGCATTTTGTTACACTGCATGTCCATTGCAGGTGAATGGCAGGCAATGCAAGAAAAAGTGTAAACAATCTGAGAAAAATACATGGTTCTACCCTAAATTCCATACAACAATAGCTAATTGTGACTTTTCGATATTTATTATAGCTAAAGATGGAAGATCACACATGTGAGATTTTGGCAATTGCTTTTGGCGAAGCTACGACAAGCCTACTGCAAATGTCAGCAAAACAACTTTACATGTTACAATATGAGTCTACCACTGCAATGACTGTTGATTTTCTTATCAATATTTTCACGTACACCTCATTTTTTTCACTATTCTTATTAAAACTCAAACTTAAAATTAAGAAACAAGACTCAAAACAACAATAGTGAAAGTTGCAAGTCTTAACTTCGTAGCTAAGTGCAAGTTTTTACTGTCAGATTTGTCTGCTATTTACCCTACCTTGCAAGAGTCCCTAGAGATAGTTGATGTACTTCCTTAAACACCAACACAACCATGCCTTATCGTGACTTTTCATATTTCTTATAGTTCATGTTAATTGGACATTTACTTCATTGTCTTCCCTCGCACTCCTTCTCAGATCAAAAAGACCTTTCATTTCGACTGTTATTGCTTTGTTGTTGGTTTGATTGGTTATATATTAAGAAAATGAAGTATAGCTTATAATATTTAAGAAAAAAAGATACACTTGTTTTCTTTTCTATTATTCATTTTGCTTATAATTTTGTTCCGTTTTAAGTGTGTATTTTTGATTTAATTTTATGTTGTTTATTTATATAGAGTTGTTGTCCTTTTTAAGAGATGTATCATTATCTACAACTATTCATATATCTACTTGTGTACATGGTTGTATGCATTTCTACATTTATGTACATGTACATAGATAAATATGCATGAATGCAATTCAAATTTCCCAGTGCATACAAATTTTCTGGTATAAATGTGCGTAGATATATGTGTGTGTAATGGATATCTATGTGTATATGCATGCACAATTCAAGATTTATAGGTATCTGTGAGTTGTTTTATAGAGAATATTATTTGCATCTTTTTTTCAATGTTCTCAATAGATACAATATCTTGACAGATTTTTGTGTAGATATATGTGTCTATGATGTGTTTGTCTAAATATCTATGTCTGGGTATCCATCTAACGTTTCCCGAATGTTATTGCTACTACTTTGTGATCCCTAATCATAGTGCCATGTTGGATATGGATGTGAAATGGTTCTTGGCTATAATTTTTCTTACCTATGTTCTACAGCTCAACCCACAACCCAACACTAAACAATGCCTTATTGAAAATATCATAAAATGCTAATTACTTTGGTGAGTTTTAAATGCAAAGTATTATTGCAACCATTGCCAATATATGTAGCACATACATGAGACAATGATAGCATGGAAAGCTATGCAAAGTGATGCTTGTTTCCTTTGTGCAAGAAACATACAAATATATGTGCATTTAAACTTATCTATATTTCTTTCACATGTATTGACAACTTTGGGTGTGCATATGTATATATGTCATTTGTAGAAACAATCATCACCATGGTGGCACAAAATTTTCATGGAAGCTAAAGCTATAGACAACAGTCAAGAATTCCCTATGGAAAGTAACATAAACTATTCAATTTCTTTGGTAACTTTAGAACTCTAAATATTATTGTGCCCATTGCCAGTCTATGGAACGTATATATGAAACAATGTTGTTATTGGTTTGTTTTTATTCCTATGCAATGCTCACCCCTATATGGAAACGATAAATGGAATATAATTTATTGTTTTGCAATAGTTGCCTCTAAATGGAAAATTTTACTCGATATGCTATATGTGTGAACTTTGGATAGAATTTTTTTTAGCCTTACCAGTTTTAAAGCTTCTCAACAACAATCACCAATGCAGATATATTTGCATCTGTGCCTACACCCACATATATTAGTGTACATTTTTTTTCACCACCTACATCTTTATCAATTTCATTCATCCAATGCATAGATAGGGATCTAGTGCTTCGAAATAACTGGCCATTAAAAAGTATGTAGCTCTTCTATTGCACAACAATTTCCTTTCTATGTATGAAGATATGTATGTATGTCATATTAATTGAAGACAACATATACTTCTTCCTTTGTTTACTATTTGTAATAACAACTTCCATTTTTGTTTTTTGTGGGCTTTTTCATTTGGGCCACTGTTGCAACTGATATTGTTTTATTTATGGCCATGGTTTTGTGATGATGGGTTGAAACACAATAGTAATGATGGTTGTGAGTGACACCTAGCTATAAAATCCTCTAAAAACATACCGAATGTCTACACAATCTTTGATAGTGCATTGTTGCATGTCATTCTCTAGGTTTTCCTTGTTCCCCAACAACGCTGTTAGTAAGGAGGGTAAGATTCTCTAATGGTGCAGGTGCGATCATCAGCTGTACAATTTTTGTGATGGTCGTTGGAGGTTATTTTGTGTTTTTAGCATCGAGTGATGGTTGCAAAAGCATTATTTTGCAATGGGTGATGGTTATTTTGTGTTTTCTTTGTTCTCTATACTTAAACTTCTACACGAAAATTTATTCCTGCTTCCTAGCATGTACCCACTTGTCTATTGGTTGAGAGTTTCCATCACATGTAATACAAGAATGGGTACCTATGTTTCAATTGATAGTTGCAATTTTTTTGTTCGAGATCCACATCATGTGTTTATTGAAATTGCTTTTCTCAACTGAAACATGTGGTACCTATTCTTCTGTAAAGTAATTGCTTTGAACCATGGAAACTACATGGAAAGCATACAACAATTAATCCTAGGATACAAATCCGAACAAGCATTTCTTAGGTTTTGTGGAGTTGGTTAGATGTTACTTTGTGTTCTTTGCATGAGGCGATGGTCACAAAATTCTACAAAAGTTTCGGTTGTGATAATTCTTTTCTAATTTCTTTCATGCATGAATCTTGTATACAACACTTGAAAATAAAATTTATCATTCCAAGAGTGTCCCATAAAGTAGAGATAGGGATTAGTATGTATTAATGGTATTTACATCTGCAATGACATGCATACATACCTCTGCATAGCACATATACATTTCCACCACTATGAACAATCACGACATAAATATTCCTTCATGTGCTTGAAGACAACTTATGGGTATATTTTTGTAGCATCCTATGACGCTCTAATTGTAAATTTGTTAGTGTTGGAAGGAGCCTCAAAAAGAAATTATTTGAATGATAGATTGTATACGAAGTCTAATTAGGGACATTGATTTCAGTATTCATCAGAGTAGTGGCCACCTAATATTAGAGAGCATGCCTCATTTTTTTCTCTTCCATTTTATATTTGCTATGTGTGCAACTGACTTCCTCACTTGAACTTGGTTTTTTGTGATTACGTGTAGATCTACCTTTGTATTTTGCTAGATACTACAGGATACATACCAATGATTAGAGTGCACTATAAATCAAACAAGTTGATCATCTCTAACAAAAATGTTCATTGGCATCATCATCAAAATTTTCTCTTCTTTATGGTAAGTGAATTGCTTCTTCTTTCCTCTTCAACTCTATGCATATAGAATTTGCACCATCTCTAAATTCGCTTCCTTATGATTTTTTATATGTGATATGTAATTGTGGTATTACATATATTTCTCTTATAAATTATAGAGCCATTTAAATTTAGTAATTTACATACTACTTACCAATAAAACATCTTCATGGCACCAAAGCTCACATTTCCCTTATGTGTAGGTATATTCCACTAAAACAATTTTAGATTGTAGCTACATTGTATTCATATACAAGATGCACAGATCTCCAAAATGCTAAATAGCTTTATGATTCCGCATTTTCATGTTGTATGGCCTTCACCTACATTCCATCTGTATACAATCTAAGCCTATATATCTTTTTTTACATTTTTCATTTCACAACTCTATGTCAATTTATTAAAAATGTATAACATTGATTTCCACTGAACAGGTTTTCTCAAGTTCCAAAGCATTTCCTTCACCATTGATCAAAGTGGTGAATAGTTAACGTTACTGCTTGGGGGTTTGGTGAGATCCCATGGTGCTCCATGACCCAATATGGTAGGGTGGAGAGCATGCCTCCTTTTTTGTGTCCAGATTCCAATCCATTTCATGCACAAGGTATGCCTAGATTTTATTTAGTTACTGTGCCCTACTACAACTGCATTACATCTTATTTGTAATTAATTGTACAAGTCTTTATATTTTCTAATTTATCCATTGTCTATGAATGGTATGTGTTTATTACACTAAACTTCAGATAATCCTTTCATGCTTGCAACTAGACACAACCAAAACAATCATCCTTCACGGGCCTTCTAATGCCATTAGATCTTGTATTAAGTCAACAACGGCTGAAACATTACTTTCACCATTGATGACAGTGGTGGAAAATTTATTTTCTTACTTGAGAGTTTGGTGAGAGCGCACGACGCTCCATGAGCTAATATGGTAGGGTGGAAATTGGGCCTTGTTTTGTTGTGTACATACTACATTTTGCCACATGCACCAGGTATGGCTAAATTATGATTTATTTATTGTTTTCCAATGGTACGTGTTTATTACACTAAACTTTAGATAATCCTTTCATGCTTGCACCTAGACACAACCCAAACAATCATTCTTCACGGGCCTTCTGATGCCATTAGATCTTGTATTAAGTAAGTAGTGGCTAAAAAATTTCTTTCACCATTGATCACAGTGGTGGACAATTTATTTTCTTGCTCGGGGGTTTGGTGAGAGCGCGTGACACTCCATGAGCCAAAATGGTAGGGTGGAAATCGGGCCTTGTTTCGTTCTGTAAATACTGCATTTTTCCACATGCACCAGGTATGGCTAATTTATAATTACTTCATTCATCCCATTACAAGTACAAATAAAAGTATGTTTTATAGAATATAGAACTTTGATACCTCCTAATTTACATATTGTTTATTATGGTCTCACCTTTGAAGAAATTTTTTTGCATAGGACTGTAGCTATGAGTTTTAGCTTTCTGTGGCGATGGTTGTAATGGAATAAAATATTTAATGTTATGCAATTCATTCTATTTTGCATAATCACCACACTAAACTTCACACTTTTTTGTTATTCTTCCAGACCATACTCCAGCCATAATCTAGAATTTGATGAACTAATCTATTGCAAACAACCTTTCAGAACAATGGTAGCGACTACAAAATCAGTGACAATGGTCAAATAGAAAATCAAATCCTAATGTACTCTATATTGGTTCTAATAAGCAATATTCATTTCACCATTGATCAGAGTGGTGTGCAATGTATATTCTTTCTTGGGGGTTTGGTTGGAGCCCATGAGGCTGCATGAACCAATATGGTAGGGTTGAGAGTAGGCCTCATTTTGTTGAGTTTTATTTTATATTTTTTTATGTATAAATCTCTATGTTTCTGACGTAAGATTCAGAGAAAATTCATATGTTTTAGGTTATGGTTGAAACAAAATAAAATAGTTAATCTTATACACTTTGTGTTAGATTCCATAGGGCATTTTTTATTATTGTTCTCTTGCTTAAGCTACATCATTGAGAACGTTATGTTGAAAAGGCTACATTGTTTCAATTTTCGATAAGGTTTTGTTGAGTTGTTGTTAATTCCCTTTAGGTCTCTCTTTATGCCTTGCATTTTGTGGCTATGTTTCCAATAGAATAGAATTGTTGACGTTATGTAGATTTTGTCGATTGTTATTGTCTAGCTCCGGCTATATTGTCTCATTTTTTATAAGCTTTTGTTCAAAAGGCTATATTGTTTGAATTTTCAATAGGGTGATGTTGAGAAAAGAATATATTGTTTGTATTAGGTATTGTTGATTATTTTTCTTTGTCTTAGGCTATATTGTATCATTTTCGATGAGGTGCTATTGAAAAATTTGTATTGTTTCAATTTTTGACAAGGTTTTGTTTAGAAAGGAGTATATTTTTTGATGGGTTTGTCATTGTTAATTTTTGAGAGGGTGTTGTTGAGAAGGTTGTATTGTTTCTATTTGTGATAAGCTTTTATTGAGAAATGAGTATATTTGATTATCGTTGTGTTATCTACCTACTGTTTTGCATGGGTTTAGTGGCTACAGTTTTAAAGTTTGCATATAATGTTTTGAGAGATATTCTGATCGCATGTAAAGTCAATGTCGCTAACAAAATTTTAAAAATGTAGCTCACAATTAATATCAACAGAAATGAATGAATGCTATTATCTTTTTCTTTCTTTTTTCTTATCCATGATTTGTTCAAATATATACTTATTAGAAAATTGTATCTCCTACACCAAATCAATGATATAATAACCTTTCAGATAATTTTATTATGTCTGCCATTAGTATCCATACAAATCTATACATAGGGGTAGTAAAATATAGCAGCAGTAATCATTGTTCCAATTAAAACTTACAATATGTACTGCCATTTGCTACATTGACATTTCCAAGCACCTTTTGTTGTCTCTTGGATTGCATTCCAGCCATTTGCACTTTGAATTTTCTATCAGCTCATCATTGCATGTCACTACACGCAACTGTTAGTTTTAATATTTTGTTGTTTACATGTACTCATTTAGTTTTGAAAATCAAGCATTTATACTTATTGTTCACTAAACCCTTAACACTTTGGTGAATTCAATTTAGACCACATTTTCTAAATATTTTGATGTAATAACATAGCTTTAGATCTAATTTTTCCTTTTTTAGGTCATTAGATCTAAATTATTTCATTTTCATTGGAAAAATTTGTATGCTTACTGTGTAACCCTTCTAATTTTTCTTATTTTTTCCCTCCTTGTGCTTGATTGACTTGGTTTTCCCTTCATTTAATGTAGCAATGGGGCCCACACATTCACATTAGCTCTTGAATTCTTTAAATTAGTAAGACTTTATGATGTCTTGTAAAGGTGTTGTAATGCATTTACACACTTTTCTAAACTCTTCTTATTATAATTCATCTAAATATCTCCTTTTCATCCCTTACCAATTCTTATTCTAAAGTTTTGTAAAGTCTTGTAACAAATTTTCACACTTTTCTAGGCTTGTCATCACTAATTACACCTTTCTTATGACTTATTTGGCCCCTTTATGAACCTACAGGCCTTAATTAAGTGTATTTTTGAATCTAAACCTGAAAAACATCATTAAATGTAACCTAATCCCCAGCACCCACTTACATGCCTTGAGTGGGAACCATTCGCCATGGGTGGCGAATGAGTCCCTCTTGGCACAAAATTCAAAATAATTTCAAATTTCTTTAAGTTTTTTATTCATTTAGACCTTAGGTCGGCCTGTGATGTTTTTTCAGGAAATTAGGGCATAAGTGTGTATAAACAAGTGTTTTTCTACTCATTTAACATCCTAATTCATTCACGCATTCAATCCATCATAGCATTCAAGCATTCTAGCATTTTATCATTCAATCAAGTAATTATCAAGCGTCTTGGAGCAACCATTGACATATCTTCAAACTTCAACAACAAGGGTTTGGTGAGTGTATGACATTTGCATGTTATTTTTTCATCATCTCTTCCTTTATTTCATTTTATTATTAAGGGTTTGATTACCAAACCCGGGTTTGACCAATATACTCTAATAGTTAACCATTTTCCCCCTCTTTGCATGTGTGTTTGCAGGTCTTGTAGGAAGATTTTTCAAAGAGATAGGTGTTGAAAATTGGTCAACAAGTCATCAAAGTTATTTAAGTCAACAAAGACCTAATTCAAGCTAGGAAACATCATTCAACCCATTTTCTGCAGATTTGGATCCGTCAACCCGACAAGCAGACAAGTACAAATCTGGACCCACAGAGTTGACTTCAAAATTTGCATATTTTTGTAGGTGGACTAATTCTCCATCTATGTTGAGTCAATCCCACTTCCATGCTAGAAAAAGTGTTTTCTATGGATTTTAGTTCTCGGTACCCTGAAACCTATTTCAGTAGAATTTACTATAAGTAGGACTAATTCACCATTTGTGGTGAATGAGTCCCAATGGTCATCAAAATTAATTTATAAAACATTCCAGAACCTTCTAGAATCAGCAATATAGCTCTAGGTGCACTCCATTCAATCTCATTAATTTTTGTTTCAGTTTGTTTATGCTTCTAGTTCATTTTTGCATATCACAATGTGTTTTCAAACACTTCATATTTCTTAGTTTTGCACTCATAATCAATAGTATATTTCAATTTTCTACATTTATTTTATCTCATTTAGGAATTTTAAATCCATATTACCTCAATCTTGAGTGTGATCATAGCGTTTTGTACCCTATTCCTTCCCTTTTAGGTGAAAAATCCTAGAAGGACAAGTGAACACTAAAGGTTTTGAAACCCATTTTTTCATTTTGGTGAATCCGAGTTTAGAGAATATTTCCTTCTAATTTCAATTTCATTTACATCCTAGGTTTACCTTACATCAACATTGCATTAGGTTTTGTCTTTTTTTTGCATCCTAGGGTTTACAACATTGCATTAGTGAATATCTCATATAGATTTCATTTTTTCACTTCAAATAATTAAAATTACTGAAATTCAGCATCCACATCCTAGTTTTGCATCTAAAAAGCATATAATTCATCTTTAATTTTCTAAAAAATAACAAAAAAATATCATCCCTAGACTCATTCGCCACCTTGGGCGAATCAGTCCAGTTGCACTTTTTGTACATAAATGTCTGTCATTTTCACAATGTTTTCTGCATTTTTGTTTTCTATTACTGCATTCCTATTTTATTTTATAGAATTTATGTTATTCGCATTTTCTTTTTCCTAGTTTTCATTTGCATCCACCCTGCCTTTTTTGGTATTTGTATGAGTGTTTGGTGCCCTATGGATAATACTTTAGTGAGACGAAGTTCTCGACTCATGGCTTCTCACAATAGCACATTTGTTGTGGACCTTAGGTTATCTATAGCTCCTTCTCTTGGTATTGAAAATGGTGTATTAGGCATGGATACTACCATTAGTACACCTTTACCTTCCAATACAATGCATGTTGACAGACAACCTAATTCCCTCCTACAAGACAATGTAGTTAATAGTCATGAGGAATTAGCACATCTTCAACATAACTTATGTCTTAAAAAAATTTCAACCACTTCCATTCTTGTTATAAACAATATCCATCAAATGCTTGAAATTGATTAAGGCTTAGATGTTATGAAACAAATTGTCGAGATATATCAAAAACATGCCTCTTCCACCTCTAGCACATCTCAACCAGTGAACACTATGGTTAGCCAAGGAGGATCCCACATTCCTCCTCCTTCAACTATAGCATCTATACCCACCTATACCACCCCTCAAGTTATAACCATGCAACAGGTTAGTCATGTGACTCCTTCCTTTGCTATTCCTACTAGTATTCCTAGTTCTTTTGTGGCATCGAATGTTCCATCCTCCACCACCTTTACCCCTCTTAGTGTTCCCTTCACTTGTCCTACAACTACATACACTCCTTCACTACTCCCTCTTCCACCCCATACTAATTATACCAATCCCCTTATCACACAACTCTTTCACATTGTTTCTTTTGTGCAACAACAAATATCTACCATAAACCAAAGCCAAAATGCACCACCCACCTATTATGTTCGTAGTAGTCCATTATCTTTGGAAATCTTAAGAACATTGATGCCACAAGGAATTGAGATGACTAGGTTTGAGAAGTAAAGAGGGGAAGGAGACCGTACTAATCACTTCAATTCCTATATCGCCTTATGCAATGATTTTTCCCTAGACGATAAACTATTAACTAAACTATTTCTGAGGACTTTAAAAGATACTGCCTTGGAGTGGTTTTCCTCTTTACCAAATAATTCAATTCATTCATTTAATGAATTTTTTGATGCCTTTATAAGTCATTTCCAAGTTCACATGACTCCCAAAAATAAAATGGTTGATTTGATGAGATGTAAGCAAAATGTGGATGAAAAAGTAACTGATTTCATTTCATGCTATCAGTCTTTGTATGCTCAAATAGATATCAAGGTTCTTGATCCACATCTCCAAAAGATGTTTATTGAAAACTTACAAACTTATATTCAAGATAAATTAACCATGATGAAGTTTCCCTCTTTCATGCACTTATGTACAACCCTTTGTGACTATCACAATTCAATTAGTAGTCGTGATGCAAAGTCCACTTCTAGTCAAACTGAGAAATCCAAACAAATCAACCAAAAAAATTCACAAAAATTTAGAAAATCGAACAAAGGGTTCTTACAATTCAATCCCCCTCCTCCACAACCAGCTCAAACCATTAATAATCAAGTGGTAGCTAGTAAAACATTCGTGCCCTTTAGCTATGGGGATCTGAAGATACAGTTCACCCATTTGCTTGATACCCTAAATAACACAATGAATCAATTGATACAACAATAGATGATCACCTTGCCTACTGTTAAACCACTTGATCATACCAAACCTTTACCTCCTTGAAACTTTAAACCAAGTGCTTATTGTCATTTTCATTGCCAAAATGGACATGACACTGAACAATGTAAGCATCTCAAACACCTAGTGCAAGACCTCATTGCCTCTAGTCGTTTGTCCATTGCGGGTGTTAATGATCAAGGCAATAAGTCCATTGCCCCTCCCAATAATAAGTTGTAAATATTTACCAATCCCATTCCTAAACACCATATTTCCTTTGTCAAAGCTAGTGAACCTTCAAATACTGATGTGATGAATGTTGATACAAATAATGAATAGCATGATATTACTCCAAATGCTACCCATATTAATCCTATGGATGAAATGGTGGGTACGATAGACGCTATCCCTCGTAAGGGCCAAACCAAGAAATATCTCGATATCACTTTTTCTCCTCAAGATATACTTAAAAATATTCCTAATGGTCCTCTTTACATAGCCAACTAAATCTATGATAAGCCCACCAATGGGATATTAATAGATCCCGCCTGTGGCGAGAACGTGATCATAGAATAATTTTTAGTATTACATGATCTCTATCAAGATGATTATGACAAACCAACAACATGGATAAAAACACATAATGGTTTTGCATGCCTTATGATCAAATCAATCGTCCTCCCATTACAGATAGGACCTAAAACATTAGACGTAACATTCTCTATTATTCCATAATCATATCAGTTTCATCTACGTCTAGGCCATCCTTGGCTTCGCTCAATGAAAGTTGTCCCTTCAGTCATTCATAAATTTTTGAAGTTTCTTCTTGAAAATGACATATTTACTGTTCACCATAACAACTTTAATGCATTGTCTTCTAAAGGTAACATTTCCTTGGAATCCTTTTGGCCTAAACCCATTGAACCCATAACTCCTCGCAAAGATTTCTTTTTCATTTCCTATGAAAAGTTTAAAGCCAAATGGATATTCGAATTGTCTCTTTACAACATGTCCCCATCCACTTCTGGCATTCCCATCCTAGATGAGACAATGCTTCAACCTGAATCGGAGCTTGAACAAACATTACAACTTCCACAACAAACAACCATAAAAATTTCCCCTTCCTCATCTAAATGACCAAGAGATAATGAAACCAATCACGTCCTAGGTATGTGCAAGATCATCATGGAAAAAATACGCCCTTAAGTGGTAAAAAAATTAGAAAAATTAGAGTTAGGAAACTTGACCTAAAAATTTGAATAAGTTATCTATATTATTTCAAAAATATGTAACAATAGAATCTGTAGAAAAGTGAATGTAGTTTCTAAACTACTAGGTTTATTTAAATATATATATATATATATATATATATCTATTTGGTGAAAATTTGAAATTTCAATGCAGTAGTACTTAAATTTCAGGGGAAAAATAAGAAGTAGGTGTATGTATAACCACCCTAACCACAATAAAATGATAATTATTTTTTATAAGATTTTAGATATAAGTAGAGGACTCATTTCCCAATGTGATGCATATTTTTTTGTAATTTTTTTCCAAGTAAATAATTAATTATGAATTTTTTATTACAACTTTTAAAAAATATAAAAAATCGTATGTCTAACCACCTTAACTTGGTCAAAACTTCATGAATTTTTTTTTATTTTAATCCTATAGTATACGAAGCATAGAATGTGACAAATGTTTTAGATTCAAAAAATGTGATACCATTTGAAAGCTATAGATGTTTTTCAATCAGCCTATCAATCGGGACTTTGGTCGTAATTCAACTAGAGAATGAATAATAATTATTTATTAAATTCAAAGTAAAGCATAATTTATATTGGTGGAAAGTTGAGAATCTCCTTTAAAAACCCTTTTCATTTCATCAATTTTGAGTAGAAAAAATTTCATTAGCCACATACCATACACATACTCATCATATCGCCACTTTTTGGCCCATCTTGATCCTACACATACCCTCCTACCCCCTCACATTAAACAAGTTTATAAAGCTAAAGAGAAAGTGATGGACTCATCTCCTTTGATGCCTTCTGTCCCTCCCCTTTGTGAAGAAAAGGATCCAATCATGGACCAATCCGCTCTTACACCTACTCAACTTTGAAACAAAATTAAAAGAAACTGAGGTGCTAGAGAGCGTAAGTGTCATCGTCATCTACTTGGTCATCAGTTAATTGATGAAGAAAACTAAGAGAATCATAATCCACATCTGGAAAAAGCAATGCATGACCAATCTCCTCCTCCTAACCCACCACAAGCTAGTCCCATACAACAACCACAACAAGAGTTGCAATCTCCTTTAGGTATAGTCATTCGTCCTTCTGTTGTGATCAACTTAGATGATGATGAAGAAACAACAAAGATTTATGACAAACTATATGATGAATTGAATACATTTTTTTCCTCATCCATGAGATTCACTGAGATATCTCCTATCCAGAGTGATGAGCTTTGTGCTTCACCTAGTACGACCCTTGCTCTTGTCCCTCTCGCTAGTTTTTCACCTTTCTACCATGATTGGGAGGCAGATGACTTGCTTGATGGTTGACTTGCATCTACCTTAATAGTCTTTTCCAATTTCATTTTACTTTTTCTTTGTGTGATTGCATGTGTGTAATGTGATCCCCCGTGTTGTGTTGTTTGATATTTTATCTCACTTTGTGCACTTCCTCTATTTGTACCTGCATTATTTCTATATGTCATACATGGCCTTCATTTTTCATCTTTTTTTTTGTGTTTTCCTTTTGGGGATGATGCAAAGCATTGAGATGCCCTATGTCTCTTCCATGTTGACCCAAAAGGTCCCTTTTTCTCTTGTCGCTTTTGTTTTTTGTTTTCCTTTTGGGGATGATGCAAAGCATTGAGATTCCCTATGTCTCTTCCATGTTGACCCAAAAGGTCCCTTTTTCTCTTGTCGCTTTTGTTTTTTGTTTTCCTTTTGGGGATGATGCAAAGCATTGAGATTCCCTATGTCTCTTCCATGTTGACCCAAAAGGACCTTTTTTTCTTTTGTAAATTATGTTTTCCTTTTGGGGATGACGTAAGGCATTGAGACTGAAATGTCTCCTTCATGTTGACCCAAAAGTATTTCTTTTCTATTTTTCCTTTTTCTTTTCGCTTTTGTTTTGTGTTTTCCTTTTTGGGGATGATGCAAAGCATTGAGATGCCCTATGTCTCTTCCATGTTGACCCAAAAGGGTTCTTTTTCTTTTGTTTTCACTCTCTTTGTGTCATTCTTCCAGTTCTATGTATTTGATGATGATAGTTTTGAGCTCTTTCATAAAAACATTGCAACAATGAACATACTGACCCCAAATCCATAGATCCCTTATGTGTGCGGTGTTTTTCATTTTTGGGGCAAACCCCTCTTTCTTTTTTTACTTTTTATCTTGCATGACACAACTTTACTTGAGAACATATTACTTGGCATAGGGGATTTTCGATTTGGCTCCCATGTCTTCCTTCTTGTTTGCATTTTTCATTTGCTACTTTAAATTAATTGTTCATAGAACGGTGTGTAGCAATTCCTTTAAAGTAGGGGAATACATTGGCATTATTATTTTGCATTTTATTTTTTCATGGTTCTTAGTACAACCTTCTTGCTTCATACGATGCATTTTTCACTTTGTGGATGACATTGGGTGTAGTGTCCTTCATAAGTTTGATCTATATTAGTATATTACATTCCTCTTAGTGGCTTGATGTGATGCACTGCATCCCCTGAGTTGTGAATATTCTATTCTTTGATTGGTCCTCTCTTGGAGACATTAGACACAATGTTCCCTATGCTATAGACCTCGCATGAATCAAACAAGACTCCTTTAAACATTTTTTCACTTTACATTTTACATTTATGGCCACCTTGCATAGTGCAACTTTCATGCCTGTGGTGTCATCCTATTTTTCATGAGTTCTTAAGAATACAAAGCTTTTCTTGTCTCATGGAGCATGAACCAAAATTTTCCTTTGTGGCGCCTTATTAAAGTTATCAGGAGGTATAACTTTTGTATGGTTGAGTGGGAAGCCCATTCTGAGGTACGACTTTCCCCATAGCCACTTGTGTGTTTGTGAGTGCATACAAACTAGTGTATGTTTCTCACCTGGCAGAAAACCATGAGTTTCGTTGCCCCAGAGTGAGTATGCATTTTCTTTTCTAGAAAAATAGTCTAGATTTGATCCACAACTAGTTGGACAAACAGTCGAAGCTTGATCCCATTTTTTCTTTCATCTTTCATCTTTCCTTTTCCTTCTCTTTCATGTGTGTTCTTTGCACTCATGTTTAGTTTGTCATGGGATAATCATCCTAGAGGCTTGATCATTGTTGCCTCATCTTGCTAAGCATTAGTTCAATGAACCATTCTTGAGATGTGTCTTGCTACTTTATTGTGACTTTGAAGCAAGTTCATCCTCTCACTTAAGTCGACGCTAAATGTGGACACAGAAAAAGTAATCCTTCTAATTTTTCTTATTTTTTCCCTCATGCTTAATTGGCTTGTTTTTTCCTTGATTTAATGTAGCAATGTGGCCCACACATTCACATTAGCTCTTGAATTCTTTAAATTAGTAAGACTTTATGATGTCTTGTAAAGGTGTTGTAAGGTGTTGTAATACATTTTCACACTTTTCTAGACTCTTCTTATTATAATTCATCTAAATATCTCATTTTTATCCCTTACCAAGTCTTATTCTAAAGTGTTGTAAAGTCTTGTAACAAACTTTCACTCTTTTGTAGGCTTGTCATCACTAATTACACCTTTCCTATGACTTATTTGGCCCCTTTATGCACTTATAGGCCTTATTAAGTGTATTTTTGAATGTAAACCCGAAAAACATCATTAAATGAAACTTAATCTGTGATACCCACTTACATGCCTTGAGTGGGACCCATTCACCATGGTGGTGAATGAGTCCCTCTTGGCACAAAATTCAAAATAATTTCAAATTTCTTTCAATTTTTTATTCATTTAGACCTTAGGTCGGCCTGTGATGTATTTTTGAGAAATTATGGCATAAGTGTGTATGAATAAGTTTTTTTCTACTCATTTTACATCCTAATTCATTCATGCACTCAATCCATCACAACATTCAATAATTCTAGCATTTTCATCATTCAATCAAGTAATTATCAAGCATCTTGGAGCAACCATTGACATATCTTCAGACTTCCACAACAAGGGTTTGGTGAGTGTATAAAATTTGCATATTATTTTTTCATCATTCTCTTCCTTTATTTCATTTTATTATTAAGGGTTTGACCAAGGCAAACCCCTATACTCTAACCCTTAACCATTTTCCCCCTCTTTGCATGTGTGTTTGTAGGCCTTGTAGGAAGATTTATCAAAGAGATAGGTGTTTAAAAGTGGTAAACAAGTCATCAAAGCTATTCAAGTCAACAAAGACCTAATTAAAGCTAGGAGACATCATTCAACCTTTTTTCTGCAGATTTGGATCTATCAACTTGACAAGCAGACAAGTATTAATCTAGACCCATGGAGTTGAATTTAGAATTTTCATATTTATTTAGGTGGAATAATTCACCATCTATGGTGAATCAGTCCCACTTCTAGGATGGAAAAAGTGTTTTTTGTGGATTTCAGTTCCCGACACCCCGAAATCTATTTCAGTAGAATTTACCAGAAGCAGGACTAATTCACCATCTGTGGCGAATGATTATCAATGGTCATCAACAATGATTTTTGAAACATTATAGAACCTTCTAGCATCAAAAATCAACCTCCAGGTGCACTCCATTCAATCTCATTAATTTTTGTTTCAGTTTGTTTATGTTTCTAGTTCATTTTTGCATATCACAGTGTATTTTCAAACACTTCATATTTCTTAGTTGTGCATTCATAATCAATAGTATATTTAAACTTTATGCATTTAGTAAATCTAATTTAGGAATTTTACATCCATATTACCTCAATCTAGAGTGTGAACATAGCGTTTTGTACCCTATTCCTTCCCTTTTAGATGAAAAATCCTAAAAGGGCAAGTGAACACTAAGGGTTCCAAGACCAGTGTTTACACTTAATTTGAAAAATTAATTAATTTATACACTTTTTACTTTGCAAAAACATAAAATTAAAACACATTCTTCCACCATTTCATTAGCATATCCATCTTGTCACAACTTTCTCCTAGCTCCTACCCCAAGCTAGGAGCACTCATGTGTGTAGATGATTTGATCTATTAGCTCCTTTGAATGCCTAAAATCCCTAATTCATGCCTTCATGTGAATCTTATCATCAAATTATGGCATATTGATTTCCCAAACTCTATTAGACTTTAGACCTTGAGTTTTCACATAAAAGAACCTATAGAAACTTCTTTACCTTTGTAATATCTGAAACATTATACCTCTATACTTCTAGACTATGGGGCCCACATTTCTATCTTGAAAATTTGACCTTAATATTTTGTAAAGGGATTTTCTCTTCAATCTTTGTTCAAAACTAATTCATGTTCTTGAAATTTTGTTCTGAAATTTCTAGATTCTACTTTACATTGTGAATTTACCTAAGATCCTCCTCTTTTCATCACAATAAACATAATAAGGGTAAAAAGGGACATAGCAATATGTTTCCTTTCCAAAAATATTATTTTTTGTCATAAAAATATATTTATTTTCAAAAAAAAAATTGGGGTGCTTCCTCAAACCCCATTCCATGCTATCAAAAGTGATATATGCTAGCCTTCAACTGACCAAGAGTTTTCCTATTCACGAGGATATATTGGTGCAAGAGAATACACTCATTGATACCTTTCTTAACATCACTTAATCTCCATTCTTCAAGTAATCATGCTTGCCCCTCTCCTAAGATTGGTCCTACTCATGAGGATATTTTGGTACAAGAGGATAAAATTATTGACACCTTTCTTAATTCAAATTCTCTTCTTTCTTGCAACGTTGCAGGTAAAGATGAAGATTTCAAAATCATGGGGGATACCCCATTGATAGAGGATTGCCAAAAAATAGTCAACTCAATTGAAATTACAAAATAAAAACTTATTATCTATCCTTGTTTCGATGTTCCTCAACCATAAACTAAACCTATTATCATCATTTGAGGTGTTTTAGACCATCATAAACCTCCTAGTCACATCTTTAAATTTTCAAAACAACCCAATTAAAACAATTATATAAAACAAAATATATTGCAACAACTAGAGTATTGTGTAGTTTCTCACTCATACAATAAAATAATAAACACATTAAAAAAAAACTAGTTTTCCCACTTCAATTCCCTTTCCCCAACCTATTCTTCCTCCTGCACCTTGTCTTACTCAATATAGTGCAAAGACTATGATCATGTTGAGAATCTTTGCAATACTCTAGCTAAGATCTATCTTTGGGACTTAATACAAACCTCACCTACATACCATAGGATGCTCCAAGGTACCTTATATACGATAGTGGTTCCACCTTCCATTAGACCAAATGGTGTAGAAACCTTATTTAGTTTTATGCATACAAAAAACTTGGATATTACTATAGTGTAGGAAAAAGTATCCCTTTTTTACACTTAATTTTGGAATGAATAAATAATTAAAAAATGAGCTTAATTATGCCTTAATTTAGTGTTGTAATATGTTTTACATATTCACATTAAGTTTAGGGCCCTTTTAATTAAAATGGTCTTAATTATGCCCTACTTTTGGTGTTTTAAAGTGTAACTTTACACTTTCACACTCATCTAGGGCTTTATTATTTAAGTGGGCTTAATTATCCCTTAATTGGCCCCTTTAATTCAAATCCAAGCCTAATTAATTGCATTTTATTAGGGATAAAACCCAAAATTCATAAGTTCCATTATACAACACTTAACTTTGGAAGATGTGTGTCCTAGGTAAGTGACCTAGGACACATTCACCATAGGGTGAATGGGTCCTCACTTAGGCCTAGTCCCTAAATTTGAACTCTATTTTTGGCATTATTTTAATGATTTCAAATCCACAATTCAATGTCAGCTTGTAAAATTTGAATTAAAGGTAAGTTACTATAAATAGAAAGGTTATTTTATGAAATTAACACTATATTTTCAAGAGCACAATTGAGAGATCAATTACAAGAGTCAAGATTATTGTCAAAGAGTATTCAAGGGTAGATGTCTTCATCATTTGTTGCAGCAATCAAGATCCAAGAATTATGTCAAAGTTATGTGGAGTCATGCATGTTTTTGGAGCTAATATGTTGATGAAGGTTTCATGATTCAATCAAGCATATAAATTATCATTTCAAGCAAAGATTCAAAGTCAAGATGCACATCCATTGAATCCATTTCATGAAAGTTGAAGACCTCCATTATCAAAGGTTCATCCAAGGGTTTGGTGAGTTTTGACATAGAGTTTTTCATTCATTGTTTCTTCATGCTATTTTGTTTCATTTCAAGGTTTAATTAAAAAAATGGGGTTTGACCAAGGAAAACCCCCATTCACCTAACTAAATAACATTTTTCTCTCTTTGATGTGTGATTGTAGATTTTAGGTGGAAGATATTTTGAAGAGAAAAAATTGAAAAGTTTTCAAAGTTACATTTGTATTCACCATTCTTGTAAAATCAAAGAAAATGACCTACAAAATTTATTTTCGTCTTTCCAACAACAAGATTCATAAATTTGGGAGTGTAGACATAGGAGAATAGAACCCAAAAACTGATTTTCAGTAGCCCTAGCCAAGACCCATTCACCATAGGGTGAATGAGTCCTCAATTAGCCTTGAAAAAGTACTTTTTGTGAGAGGTAATAGAGATTTATCCCTTCTAGATTCTCCCTAAAGTCTGTAGGTTCCATCAGTTTTATGTTCAAGCTTCTAAGTGCACTTTATAGAACATAATTTTGAGTTGATCTGCTATTTTTAATCTTTCTCCCCAAAGTGCTATTTAACTTAGAACCTCGACCTTGCATAGATAGGAAATTTGTAGATTCACTCTTTGATTTGATTCACCTTGAGGTTGATATTCATTTCATTGTGTGGATCTCATTTCCTAAATGAAAATAGAATAATAGGACCCCTTTTTCCCTCTTTGGATCCACTTTTCCAATTTTGGTGAGCCCGACCTTGTACAACAACATTTCCAAAAATTGGAGTCCTTTTAACCCTAGATCTAAGTTTTTCAATAGATTGCATTAGGTTTACATTATTTGCATTACATTTAGAGTTCTTTAAATCTTCCATTAGCTTGCATTGCATATATGGGTTTAAATTTTCATTTTTGCATTGTTTAAATCTGAAAAATTCAAAAATTTGCATGCATATTACATTAATTTTTCATAGTGTTTTCATATTAGTGTACTTTTCATCATTCATGTAAATAAATTTTTCCTTCAGTCTCTTTTTGGTTTTGGGATCGATTCGCATCTAAAGGATGAAGACTACTCCTGCATAAAGGTACGTAATGCACCACATGGTGGCTACGTGGCTTTATTTACATATCGTTTTCCTTTCAGGCTTAAGCCAAGGCACATGTCAGCTTGGCAGGGATGTTCTTCAAAGCTATTCTCACAAATATGAGATTGCATGCTCGCTTGACACATCATCTATTCGCTTCGTGTAGTTTTTATTTTTGCGATGTAATCTCTTTGGGTTGAATTTGTCAAAAAAATGATGGGCTTCTTGCTTTCAGGGATGAACCTTCTAGTTGGCGTCATCAATCTCTATTGTTGATCAATCAAATTTTTGCAAAGATGTGCCAAAATTTGATTGTTTTCTGATAGCTATCTTCACTAAATATCTAAAAGCCATTAATGAAGCAGTTGGGACTTAATGAGAAAAGATTTTCATGATCTAATAAAGATCTAAGATTTGATTGTGGGCTATCAGGATCGAGCATCTTGCAGTTTCTACATTCTACTTCTAGAATGTTTTTGGTGGTTCTCTCTCCTTCTGGTTATAAATAGGGGTTGGCAGCATAAGCAAAAAAAGAAAAAAATTACTTCGAAAATCTTTTCGAAGTATATAGATCTATTAGGGAGTTTATATTTTCTTAGAAGTAGAAGGTTTTTACAGAATACTGTTATTCTCTTTGGCATGTAATATTTTAATTCAAATTGTAGAGAAGGGGAATTCGCTACTCATGATTTCTCTTCATTCAAAGAGCCTCAAGTGGAGAAATTCCATAAAATACCTCAAGGAATAGCGTGAGAGTTCTAGAATTGGAAAGAGCAAGTCACAAAGATCTTTTGGATAGACTGACATGAGTTCTTGGCCAAAGGAAAACAAAATGGAATAAGGATGACATCATGATGCCTTGGTGTCCAAGAGGCCCACTAGCATCTTGTACAGACCAAAGAGAGAGTTTATCATAGAAAATAGCTAAATGATTACTTGTACTTCAATTGTTGAGAAAGCAGTAGAATATAATAGAACTAAAATAAAGTGAAGTAGAAATGATAAAGAGAATAAGAGAGAGAGGAAATTATCACAACCACACAAGTGATGAAGCCTCCAGCATGTGAATGTATTCAATACCTACATGTGTAAGATTTGGAGAGAATGTTGGGGCTGTATAGGGGTTTTCCTTAGTTAAACCCACATTTTTGTGTTCCCACCTCAATGGGCAGCCAGATAGAAAGAGAGAGAGTAACTGAAATGGACAAACCATGTGGTGAAAGCAAAACCCACACCACCAACTATGTGTGATAAAAGCAATCCCTGCTTGAGGAGAACCTGTATTACAAAAGAGGTGATAAAAGAAATCCCCGCTCGAGGAGGAGAACCCATATCACATAGTAAGGATGCAATAGATAAGGGGTATGGAATCCCAAGATGCTCACAAGCATGAAATAATGGAGATAGATGTGAAAGAAAAGAGGGCTACAAAGAGTGTTGCTAAGAGAGCTTGAGAGTGCTTGAAGTTGTTGTAACAAGCTGTATTGAGTTGTGCAAGTAAAATAACAAGATGGGAGAATGTTTGAGAGAGGATCCAAGAAGTAGAAGAAGCTAGAGGTATAAGAGAGTTGTAAAAAAAGTGAAAAGATAGCATTTAAGGAGAGAAGATAAGCAAAAAGAAGATTCTCAAGTGGTTACAAGGAATCCCGAGCCGTTACCACCGACCAAAGGAGGTGACAAGTGGAAAACATGCTCAAAAATGGTTGTTTGAACATTGGAACATCATAGGATGCTAGTACAGTGCACAAATGTCCACACAACATGCTAGTGTCTAAACTCATCATGCTACAAAATGACATGAACGAGAAAAGAACAAGGTTTGATGCAAAGTTGATGTGTAAAGGTGGTTGTTGAAAAGAGGTGTGAGCATCCTAAGAGGGGAAAAAGGTTGATGCAAGGGCTAAAATGAGCCTACACAAGATGATAGAGGACTAGACACTAAAGCGGGTACAAAAATACAAGTGAAATTGCAAGGGGTGAGATTTTATGACTATACATTTTGCCCCCACTTTAGTGGGCATATGAATCTACACTAATATGCATGCTAAAGGAAATCCATGAAACATAAATAACATCATATGCCAAAAGGATACTGTAGAGGAAGAAGATAACTCTTTGAACCATGGAAGGATTCCCCCAGGCTGATGACCTGCAAAACAAACACATTAGACAAAAAAACCTACACAAGACAACAATGTTAGCACACAAAAAACTAAAAAATTTGAGTCAGCAAAGTTAAAGAGACCTCGATGTAAAATATTGTCTCAGTACTATGCGTCGTCCCCAAATTAAAAACAATCACATAGAAGAACTATAATATTTTGAAGAGAGAAATAACATATACTCAATATGAAGAAGACGCGGATCTTCGATCTGGTATATACAAGTTGATAAGAAAGAGAATTTAAGAATGTAAGTGCCTCACAGGCCCGCAAACCTGGAAGGAATGTGTCCTCCAAGATCTCTAACATGATGGAAACCCAGGAAAGTGCCTTACATACCTGTAGACCTATAAGGAAGGTGTCCTCCAAGATCTCTCACATGAAGGAAACCTAGGAAAGTCCCTTATAGACCCGTAGATCTACAAGGAAGGTTCCCTCCAAGATCTCTCACATGAAGGAAACCCAGGAAAGCTCCTTATAGACCCACAAACCTACAAGGGAGCAACCCCAAGATCTCTTGCATCGAGGAAGCTCAGAGGTGTAAGTGCATTACAGGCCCACAGGCCTGCAAGGAGGTGTCCACCAAGATCTCTCACATGGAGGAAGCTCAGAGGTGTAAGTGTGTTACAGGACCACAGACCTGCAAGGAGCTATCCCATAAGATCTCTCACATGGAGGAAACCTGAAGAAGGGGACTCCACAGAGTAGGAAAGTGACTTTACAGGCACACCTACAAAGCGACATGTTTACCCATAGATAGAACATGTCTGAAAGAATCCATGCAGAAAAGTAAGTAGAGAGTCGCATATACCATCAAAAAATTGAAATAATTTCAAAGGGGTCCCTCAAGAACCCTTCAAAAGAGGAGGGGTCCACTCAAGGGACACAAAAGCAAGGTCTATTCAGGATGCCTCCAAGCTAGATGCCATAGAATTATTTCAAGAGTGAAACTTTCAAAGAAGTCCCTCAGGAACCCTTCAAAAGAAAAAGGGGTCCACTCAAGGGAAGCTTCATTTTAAATACATAGAGAAGAGAGGGGGTCCTTAAGAGGGATGCGCATCTCCAGAACTAGTTATCACTACCCCCAACATGCAAGGGAGGAGAACCATGCATGATACTTAGAACATGTAAGCTAGACTTCTAGTCCTCAATATCACTTTTCATTTGAAGAAGAGGCAGGTGCATCAATCAAATGGGAGTTTGATGGCACTAGAATCATGAAATTGCTGTATTTTATCCTTCAAGGCCTTACATTCACTAGTGGAATGGCTAAGCACTTCATGGTATGCATAGAAAGAATGTTTTTCTTTATCATGTTCATCAGATTTCTTATGTGTAGGAGAAGGAAGAGTAATCAAGAAGTCTTTTAGAAGCCTCAACAATATACACTCTTTCTCAAATAAAGAGTGAGGAGCAGCAAGCAACCCTTTCTCTTGTGGAGAAAAATTTGACTGCTCACAAGAAGAAGAAGACATGGAGATAGAAGATAGAGACAGATGAATCTTTTCAATAGAACGAGGTTGAGAAGAATTCATGTCATTCAACCATGGATTTTGTTTAGATTGTTCATTTGAGAAATGAAGCCCCAAATTATGCTTACAGGGTGTGAATTCTATAGGGACCTGAATGCCTTGTTCATTATGCCCACAACCTTTACGCCCATAACCATATCCAGAGACAACCTTAAAGACAAGGCCATAATGTGCTTTAAAATCTTGAGAAGGAGGAGGATCCTCATAGAGAGCATTGTTCCAGCTATGGGGATTATGCTTCTCTATGGGATCACCATCATCCTTATTAATAGGATTTCCAATATCATTCTCTTTAGGAGAAGCGTAATCATCTTCCTTACAAGGAGGATCAACACTAAGAACATTATAATTTATGTTCACACTATCCCACGATACAAAAGAATAATCAACTTTGATAGTGGGTGTGAATGATGTTATTGGAAAGTCTAAGTGGATTGGGGTGACTTTATATTCCTGAATGAAGGAATCTATAAATTCTAAAGAACCCCAATCATCACCAAGACATGCATTTTCTTGAGAAGAGGTAGAAGGAGAAGACTTAAGATTTCTTTCTTCAGAAGGATCTTCTTCAGGGACATCTATCTCAAGAGTATCCTTTGTAGTAGGTATTTCTAAAGTAAACATCGAAACATTGGAAGAAACTAAAGGGATAAGAGTAGGCACAACTGAAACCTGACCAATAGTTGCTATCTCACATAAGTGCATAGCCTCAAGGTCAGCCTTAACTATGACTACTTGATTGTTACAAATGGACTTAATAGATTTATGCAAGGTAGATGAGATTGCACCCATAGCATGAATTCATGGTCTACCAAGAAGAAGGTTATATGGTAGCTTTTCTAACATAACATATACAAGGTTGGGTACAATAATAGGTCCCAAACTCAAAGGAAAGACTATTGTGCCTAGGGCTTGTCAACTAACATTATTGAACCTAGGAATGTCAATAGAAGAAGATTTAAGAGAATATGAATCAATATTAATATTAGACAATAGATCAATGCTACATACATTGAGTACCGAACCAACATCAACAATACTATGTCTAATGCCGATATTATTAATGTTAGCTAGGATTGTTAGAGGGTCCACTTGCTTCTGTACATCCAGAGGCAGGAGCTCCTGTGGATAGAACATAATATTTTGCAAATCCACATGAATATATGCCATCAACACATTAGCATATGTCAGCCTAGCAGAAGAAGGTAAGAGGATCTTTTTCAAGTCTTCTTGTAGCATACCTTGATAAACTAGAGTAGACTGAAGCAAGTCATAAAGTGAGATCTTAGTCGGGGTAACTCGAAGTTGCTCAACAAGATCATAATCACTAGGTGCTTTAGTCGTAGGTTTAGGATCTTGAGGAAGGATTGATTTTTTATTCATTCTATTCTCATAGGTATGAGCTACCGCTTTGTAAGAGGGAGCCATAGAAAGATCAAGAGAATATCTATCAAATGGAACACCATCAATAGAATAAATCCTTTTGGGAGGAGTAGCTAGAGTCACATAAATGACTGGTCTCTTAGGCCTTTGAGGGGCAACAAAGACATAGATTACATTTATCGATTCATCACAACTAGTAGAATGATTATTTAAAGAAATATTCTCAACATCGATCTAGGGAGGATCAAATGTGGAAGTAGGTTCATCATTGGCTAATTCATCATCTCTATGGGAGAGTGCATTGGAATATATGAAGAGATTCATCATTTACCAATGCATCATCTCTAGAAGAGAGTACATTAGAACCAAGATAAGACTCATTATTCACAAATGCAATGTCTCTAGAAGAGAGTGCATTGGAATGAAGGGTAGAATAATCATTCACAAAAGCATCATCTCTAGAAGAGAGTGCATTGGAATTAAGAGAAGGTAGAGAAACATTAAGAAAGGTATCAATGATTTCATCTTCTTGTGACAAGATGTCCTCCAAAGTAAGAGGACTCTCATGAGAAGGATCAAGATACAAAGTGACATGGGTAAAGCCAAGTCACCATCACATGCATGAAATGGAACATCATGAACATTTTGAAAAAAAATAGATATTGAGCTAATAAAAGAAGATATTAAATTCATTTTGGTGATAGAACTAAGAAAAACCATGAATCTAGATTTTCTAATTTTTTCAATATTTTCTAGGTTCTAGTCATTTGCATTTTCAGAGGTCATCGGAGCCAAATTTGGGGTCCAAACTTGCACCGGTCGCTAACATTTATTTTTCAAAGGCACGGTATTGTAGGGAATGAACTAGTTCTCTTAGAGACCTTTTCAACGGTGCAAACAATTCTAAATTTCGAGTACCAAGTCAAAAGTTGACCCCACCAAGTAGGGGTAAATAAATTCCTAGGTTTTTGAAAGAATACCCTCTTCACATTAGGTTCACCAAAATGTAGAGAAGAGGGATTCGCTACTCATGAGTTCTCTTCATTCAGAGAGCCTTACGGGGTGAACTACCCTAAACTACCTCAAGGAACAACACGAGAGTTCTGGAATCAGAAAGAGCAGGTCATGAAGATCTTCTAGATAGATTGACGGGATCTCAACCAAAGGATGAAAGTGAAAAATAAGAATGATAGCATTGTACACTAGCATGAAAGAGGCACTTTGGCATCTCGTACGAACCAGAGAGCGAGTTTATTACAAAAAATAGCTAAATGAATACTTCTACTCTGATTGCTGAGAAATATTAGAATGTGAGAAAGAAATAGAATATAACAAAATTGAAATAAAGTGAAGTAGAAATGATAAAGAGAATAAGAGATAGAGAGGAAATTCTCACAACCACGCAAGTGATGAAGCCTCCAGCATGTGAATGTTTTCAATACCTACATGCGTAAGATTTGGAGAGAATGTCTGGGTTGTATAGGGGTTTGCCTTAGTCAAACCCTTGTTTTGGTGTTCCCACCTCCTCGGATAGCTAGATAGAAAGAGAGAGAGAGTAATTTAAATGCACAAAGCATGTGGTGAAAGTAAAACCCACTTCAGGAGTAGAACCCGCACCACCAAGTATGAGTGATAAAATAAATCCCCGCTAGAGAGGAGGAGAACCCGTATCACAAAAGAGGTGATAAAAGCAATCCCTGTTCAAGGAGGAGAACCTGTATCACGAAGTAAGGATGCAATAGAAAAGGGATATGGAATCTTGGAATTCTCACAAGCATGATATAATGGAGATAGATGTGAAATCCAAGAGGGCTACAAAGAGTGTTGCTAAGAGAGATTGAGAGTGCTTGAAGTTGTTGTAACAAGTTGTAATGAGTTGTGCAAGAAAAATAATAAAATGGGAGAATGTTTGAGAGAGGAGCCAAGAAGTAGAAGATAGAAGTATAAGAGAGTTGCAAATGAAGTGAAAAGATAGCATTTAAGGAGAGAAGAGAAGCAAAAAGAAGCATTTCGGGTGGTTACAAGGCATCTCGTGTCGTTACCACTGACCAAAGGAGGTCAAAAGTGGAAAACATGCTTGGAAACAGTTGTTTGAACATTGGAATGTAGTAGGATGCTAGTGCAACATGCAGATGTGCACATGGTGTCCTAGTGTCTGAACACATCACGCTACAAAATGACATGAACGCGAAAAGCACAAGGTTTGATGCAAACCTAATGTGTGAAGGTGGCTGCTAAAAAGGTATGTTGAGCATCCTAAGAGGGGAAAAAGGTTGATGCAGGGGGGTATGTGCAGGATCATCATGAAAAAAATAGGCCCTTAAGTGGAAAAAATTCTAGAAAAACTAGAGTTAGGCAACTTGACCTAAAAATTTGAATAAGTTATCTATATTATTTCAAAAATATGTAAGAATAGAATCTGTAGTAAATTGAATGTAGTTTCTAAACTACTAGGTTTATTCAAAAAATAAAAAAATCTATTTGGGAAAATTTGAAATTTCAATGGAGTGATACTTAAATTTCGGGGAAAAAATAAGAAGTAGGTGTCTGTCTGACCACCCTAACCACAATAAAATGATAATATTTTTGTATAAGATTTTAGATATAAGTAGAGGACTCATGTCTGGATGTGATGCATATTTTTTGTAATTTGTTTCCAAGTAATTAATTAATTATGATTTTTTATTACAAATTTTCAAAATATAAAAATTGTATGGACCACCTTAACTTGGTCAAAACTTCATGAAATTCAATTTTTTTTAAAATCCTATAGTATGCAAAGCATAGAATGTGAAACATGTTTTGTTTTCAAAAAATGTGATACCGTTTGAAAGCTATAGATGTTTTTCAATCAGCCTATCAATCAGGACTTTAGTCGTAATTCAAATAGAAAATGAATAATAATTATTTATTAAATTCAAAGTAAAGTATAATTTATATTGGTGGAAAGCTGAGAATCTCCATTAAAAACCCTTTTTGTTTCATCAATTTTGGGTAGAAAAAAGTCATCAGCCACATACCCTCCTCATACCCATCATATCGCCACTTTTTGGCCCATCATGATCCTGCACATACCTAGGGGCTAAAATGAGCCTACACAAGATGCTAGAGGAGTCGACACTAAAGTGGGTACAAAATGCGTGTCAAATTACAAGGGGTGTAATTCTATGACTTTACACAAACTAACATCGGATTGGCATTCGACCTTTGTTTTTTAGTTCATATATTATTAAAGTTTGATCTATTTAGAAGAAATCCTTGAAATTTTGCATGTTATGACCTTTTTCAAGTTCCTTTTATATTTCATTCATACTAAAAACATTGTGTTAAGTTTGATTTGGTAGTTCAGATAGCAAGTTTTCATGCTATTAAGGTTCTATGTTGAATGCTAGCTTTCGGAAATTAGATTATGTCTATTGAAATTTCTCAATTTTTGTAAAATTTTTTCCATTTTCCATATTATTCTATGAAGGGAGAAGTTTTGTAAGTTTATGGATATTTTTGTTAATCTTTAGAGGTTTCTTATGTCTGATTGGACCTTAATGGGTGCTTCCCACGAGGAGATTTGAAAGACTGCACTGTGATTTTTCTAGCCTTTGTTGCTCATTTTCTTCCCAACAATGAAGGGTTGTGGCATTATATGTTTGTCATATTAGTTATAAGGAATAATTAAGGTTTGTAAAAGCTTTGGCGCATCACCATTTTATGTTTTTTTTCATTTATTTCTACCTTTTCCCCCAAAACCCAAAGAAGAGCTGACTTTCTATAAAAATCCCAGAGGTTATTTAGTGAGGCACAAATTGGTCCCCCACTCACTGAATTTCCCATAAGGATGTCAAAGAAGCAAAAGATTTGATGATCAACAGTTTTTTTTTGGCATGCTTGGTGAGACTGAAATTTTTTTGAACGTTTGATTAGAAGTCAGAAATATTTCTTCAATCAAACTAGGAAAGGAGGCTGAAAATTTCATTCCTAGAATCCAAATGAGAGCATCTCCAAAAGGAAATTTCTAGTACTCCTAGTTACCCACCTTAGTATCAAGGAGAAGAAGACTTACAAGTTCTGTATCACCTGTAATAAGTAGTAGGGAAAGAAGTGTTAGCTCATGATCTAGAGCTTTATCTACTCCACCAAGAGGTCAAACTTTCTAAATCAGAATACCTATATACCCCATCCATAGGAATCTGTTTATAATGGCTCATCTAGGTTCCCCGACTCCTAGAAATTTTATAACTTGGGATAGTGGTAGTCAGCTATAACCATCTACACCCCAAAACGTATGGCCCGCCATACCTTCCAATACTTTCAAGGCCATCCCAAAGTTTTTTAGGGAGGATTTCAAGACCCCCTCCGAACATGTCCAAGATATAATGGAGGTATGTAGAGTACATAACATCATGGAAGAGAATGTTTCTCTTAGGTTTCTAGCCACATCTTTCAAAGGAAAATCCCAAAACTAGTATAGGTCTTTGGCTTCTAGTTCTATCCATTCTTGGGACCAACTCAAAGATAAGTTGTTCGAGTGCTTCTCCGAAAAGGGAGATCGCTCCTCTTAACTGTAACAATTAATCACCATCAAAAGGGCCCCGTAAGAGGCCATGAGAAACTTCAACACTATGTTTCACAAAACCTGGCAAATAATTCCTATGAAATCTAGGCCTCTGGCCACTATGGTGTTCATGTTTTATCTGAAGGCTTTCAATTTGGATATTATGGTCATGGTGCAGTCTATGGGAGGAGATATTCTAACTGACACATACGATTTGGATGTGCACATAGAAAATAGTCTGATCGACGTCGGGAAGCTTCTACCACGTACGCCTATGCCCATGTTCATGGAAATCTCTGGTGGCCCCTAGGAAGAGGCAACTCTGAGCACCTCCACTCCATAAGAAACCACATCAGCTATACCGCCATCCATGTATGTATATCCTAGTGTGCAATCAATCACGTCGGGCTCCTCTTCATTGGTGGCGGATGTCAATGATATGAAGAATCTCATGCATTCCTTTGAAAATGAGTTAGTCCTCTTCCAACGACAACAAGAAGCACCTCTGAAGCCTCCCACATAGACCTATCAAGGAGGAAGGCCATCTTATCAAAATAAAACATATCAAGGAACCTCGAAAGGAGGAAGTTAGCAACAAACTCCTACAAACTAGTTATTCCTAGTTACCATGCCTCTTCAGACCATCAAGAATAGTCCAAACAAATATTTAATCCTATTCCAGAACAACTTGGCAAAGGAAGAGAGCACATGGTGCTTCTCATGTAATGATAGCCATATGCCCCAGAATTTTCCAAGGGGGAATCTTCAGTAGAAGATAGTAGAGAAAAGAAGCTAGGGCATGTTCTCAAACATGAAAGGATATTAGTCTCACAAAATGGAGGATAACCACTTTAGAGTGCAAACACATGGAATTTCCTTAGAACAAGAGCTGGATATCACACCAAAACCAAGCACTCTTCTCTTGGATGGAAGAAAGAAGTAGTATTTTCAAATGATGCTTTGACAACTAGTGCCACACAAGTATAGTCAGAATACAACATGAATTCCAAAAGAAGGCTCACTAGAGAATACATGCAATGAGCTCCATAGCATCCACAACCACGTCAATCACAGCTGCAAGAAAAGAAATCCATGCAGGCGTGACCCAGTCAACAGTTCCAACCTCTGCCACTGCCAGAGAAGGAGATAGACAAAGCACCGATCCCTCTCACATTGGATCGGCCTCTCCCAAAGATAAAAGAAATACCACCATTCAAACCCAAGGTCCCGCCAGTCCGAATGCTTAATGTGGTTGAAAATTTGAAGAAGGTTCTCTCTAATGTATTTTGTGGGATGTTATATTGATTTCTAAACAAAATATGTTGGTCCAAGAAGCATTAAAGAAGGAAGAAAAAACACCACAGATGAATGTGATTTCGCCATGCGATCAAGTTAAAGAAAAAGAGCTCGCGTCAGCTCCCAATCTTTGAGAGTTGTGGAATACATAAACATCATGGAAAATGAAAATTTTAAAGACGTAAGCAAGCCAAAACCCACACCTTTCTTTTTAACACTTATTGTGGGATATAAGATTTTACACAATAACATGATTGATTTGGGATCCAGTACTATGGTCATCCCTAAACAAGTGGTTGATGCCCTAAGACTAAAGTATGAGCCTCTTGAGAAATGGATCATGCAATTAGATGGGAAGAAGGTTTCGATCGTCAGTCGCACCAAGGATTTATCTTTGACCCTCTTCTCATGTCCAAGCCAAATGGTCATGCAAGAAATAGTTGTGATAGAAATCCCCCCAACATTCGAGATGTTCCTTTCAAGGGACTTTACAACAATCCTTGGTGGATATTTAGTGCTTGATTGGTATCATTTGATATTGCAAACCAAGCATGGGGAAAAGATGAAGATTCTATCCAAATCCTTACACCTAGAACATAGAGCAGACAATGCAGTTCTATGCTTTGAAGCAACAAATACCTCCTCAAAAATTAAGACATATTGTGTAGAAATGTTAGAAGATGAGGACACAAGTGATCGGACCCCAAAGAGGAGGTCCTCCTCAACCAATTTGTTGACTCCAACCCTTTCAAGAACCTCCATGCTACTAGATTAGGTACCAATATGATCTTTGACGATGACCAAGTCTTCCCAAAATTGGTAAAGGAATAGGAAGAGCCTAGTGGTCTGAGAGACAACACTTTATGGACATTAAATTTTGATGGTGCCAAATGCAAGGTCAGTTTTGGAGCAGGTGTTTGATTGGTATCCCTAACTGGATCATAGACCCTTAAAACTTTTTGTTTTGAGTTTCAATGCTCAAATGATGATGTTGAGTATGAGGCCTTAGTCCATGGTTTGTTCCTCACAGAATGGATGGATGTGAAGAGAATACAAGAATTTGGAGATTCAGAGTTGGTTGTAAGACAACTCTATGTGCAGGCGGCTGCCAAAAATGTAAGAATGAAGTCTTATAGACATAGAGTATGGGATCTGATCAAGGGCTTTGTAGCTTTTAATATACATGTTATCATGTGATCCCAGAATAATGTTGTTGATCAGATGGTTTTGATTTGTTCACAATTTGAGCCAATTTCTGAATCAGCAAAAAAGTAGAATGTAGTATAGATCATTGTCTGACCTTCAATTCTCGATAATGATCAGAACTGGCAGGTTTTTGAGGATGACATTCGAATTGTTTCTTTTTTACAAAGATCGGGAAAAACTTCCTACCATTCACAGTTCGAAGCTAGGAGATCTATGGAAGGGAAAGTGATCTAATTAAAAGGAAATAAGCTCCCTCGAGGTCTGATTTCTCTTGAAATACTTTTCGACTATGAGGACGTGAGAAATAGAAAACATAGATTCACTGCTAATGAGAAAGAATACAAAGATATCGATGTCAGTGTAATGTCATAAAATTGCACCCCTTGCAATTTCACATACATTTTTTTATCCACTTTATTGTCCATTTTTGCTCGAAAGAGCCCTTTTCAGTAGCTACCCTCACACATTAGCTTTGCGTCAAACCTGACACTTTTCCCATTCTCATCATTTTGTAGTGTGATGTGTTTGGACACTAGTGCGTCACACAGACGCCCATGTGTCGTGTTAGCATCCTAGGACATTTTAACATTTAAATGATCATTTTCGAGCATGTTTTCCATAGTGGAAATGACCTGGGATGCCCTGTAACCACCTAGGAAGCTTATTTTCCCTCTTTAAAAGTCATCTTTTCAACTCATTTGAGCTCTAGCTTCACTTCAGCATCTTAGCTTCTCTCTTTTCCTCTTTTCTCTCTTGCTTGCACAAATCTCTCACTTGTTATAGTAGCACTCTCAAGCTCTTCCAACACCCTCTACAACACTCTTGGCTCTTGTAGCTCTCGTTGCTTCCCTCCTTGGCATCCTAAGCCTTGCATATCTACATTGTTCCTTGCACCTTTGAGCATCTTGGTATTTCACACATCCCCTATCTATTGCATTTCTACTTTGTGATACGGGTTCTCCTCCTCGAGCGGGGATTGTTTTTATCACTCCTTTGTCCATTTTTTTTCTATCTATTTGGTTGTCTGTGGAGGTGGGAACACCAAAATGGGGGTTTGACTGAGGAAAACCCCTATACCACCCCAACATTTCCTCTCAATCTTACATGTGTAGGTATTGAAGATATTCACGTGTTGGAGGCTTCATTACTTGGGTGGTTGTAAGCACATTCTTTCTTCTCTTTATCTTTATCATCCATACTTCACTTTATTTCAGTTCTATTGTATTTTGTTATTTTCTTGTACTATGGAGGTTCTCAAAAATTAGATGGCTAGTAGTCACTTTGCTATTTTCTATGACAAACTTGCTTTCTGGTCCATACAAGACACTAGCATGCTTCTGGGATGTCAGTGCACCACACTATCATCCATATTCCATGCTATCATCTTTTGGTCGAGAGCTTGTTAGTTTGTCTAGAGAATCTACATGACCTACTCTTTTCTGATTTTAAAATTCTCACGTTGTTCCTTGAGGTAGTTTAGGGCAGTTCGCCTAGTGAGGCTCTCTAAATAAAGAGACTCATGAGTAGTGAATCCCCCTTCTCTACATTTTGGTGAACCCAACGTGAAATGAAAAACTAGGAATTTATTTACCCCAACTTGGTGGGTTCATAACTTTTGGTTCGGTGCTCATAATTTAGAACCATTTACACAGTTGGAAACGTCTTCAAGAGGAATAGTTCAATCCCTAAAAACCCATTTTTAGGGATTGACGCAAGTTTCAACTCCAAATTCTGCTCCAAATACCTCCAATAATTCAAATTACTAGAACCTAGAAAATACCAAAAAAAAAAAAGAAAATCTAGATTTTTTTTTTCTTAGTTCTATTATTAGCCGACTTGTTTATTCATTATTTATCATATTTAATTTACTATTTTCAAAATGAATTTAATATCTTCTTTTATTAGCTCAATTTCTAATTTTATTCAAATTTTTAATGATGTTCCATTTCATGCATGTGATGGTGACTTGGCTTTACCCATGTCACTTGATATCTTTGATCCTTCTCATGAGATTCCTCTTGCTTTGAAGGATATCTTGTTGCAAGAAGATGAAATCATTGATACCTTTCTTAACATTACTCTACCTTCTATTAATTCCAATGCACTCTCTTCTAGAGATGATGCATTAGTGAATGATGAATCTCCTTCAAAATATGATCCTCCCCCGATCGATGTTGAGAATATGTCTTAAAATAATTATTCTACTAGTTGTGATGTGTCTGTAAATATAATCTGTCTCTGCTACCCCTCAAAGGCCTAAGAGACCTGTTATTTATCTAACCCCACCTAGTCCTTCTCCTAAAAGGATTTGTTCTATTAATGGTGTTCCATTTGATAGAAATTCTCTTGATCTTTCTATGGCTCCCTCTTATAGAGAGGTATCCCATACTTATAAGAATAGAAGGAATAAACAAAATGTTGATCAACCTACTTCAAAACCAAGCCTTCCTCAAGCACCTAAACCTACAAATAAAGCACTCAGTGATTACAATCTTGTCACACAACTCCAAGTTAATCTAGCTCAGATCTCATTATGGGACTTACTTCAGTCTGCTGTATTTTACCAAGGTATGCTTTAGGAAGCCTTGCAAAAGATCCTCTCTCCTTCCTCCGCTAGGCCAATGGATGTTGATGCGTTGATGGCTCATATTCGTGCAGATTTTCCAAATATCATGTTCTATCTGCAAGAACTTCTGCATTGGATGTGCAAAAGCAACCAGACCCTCTAATGATCATAGTCAACATTAATAATATTGATATTAGATGTACTCCCATTAACGTTGATTCAGTGCTCAATGTATGTAGCATTGATCTGTTGCCTAAGATTAATATTGATTCATCTTCTCTTAATGTTTCTTCTGTTAAAATTCATGGGTTTGATAATGGTGTTCAACAATCCCTATGCAGGATAGTCTTGCCTTTGAGGTTTGGATACGTTATTGCATCCACCCTTGTATATGTTATGTCAAAAAAATTACCATATAAGCTTCTTCTTGGTAGACCATGGATTCATGCTATGGGTGTAGTCTCGTCTACATTGAATAAATCTATTAACCTCATTTATAATAATTGAGTAGTGATATTCAAGGTTGACCTTAAGACTATGCGTTTATGTGAGATGGAATTTCTTGGTCAATCTTTGGTTGTGCCTACTCTGATCCCTTCAGTGTCTCCCAATGTGTTGATGTTTGCTTCAATAGTACCTACTGCAAAGGATAATCTTGAGATAGATTTCCCTAAAGAAGACCCTTCTGAAGCAAGAAATCCTTAGTCTGCTCCTTCTACCTCTTCTCAAGAAAATGTGTGTCTTGGTGATGATTGGGGTTCTCTAGACTTTATAAAATCCTTCATTGGAAAATGTAAAGTTGACCAGATCCACTTGAGCTTCCAATAACATCATCCAAACCTGCCATTAGAGATAATTCTTCTTTTGTATCATGGGATAACATAAACATAAATTGTAATGTTCTTAGTATTGATCCTCCTTCTAAGGAAGATGATCACACTTTTGTTAAATAGGTTAACTCTAGTAGTCCTATTAAGAAGAATGATGGTGGTCATGTAGAAAAGTGTGATCCTCCATTATCCACTATATTTGTGCCTTCTTCTTGTGAGTAATGAAATTTTTCTCCACAAGAGAAAGGGTTGCTTCCTACTCCTCATTCTTTATCTAAGAAAGAGCTTATTTTGTTGAGGCTTCTAAAATCCCACTTGATTACTCTTCCTCCTCCTACACGTAATAAATTTCATAAGCATGATAAAGAAAAACATTCTTTCTATGCATACCATCGAGTGTTTGGCCATTCCACTCTAGAGTGAATGTATGGCCTTGAAGGATAAGATACAATGACTTCTTGATTCAGGTGCCATCACTCATTTTTTTGTTGATGCATCTGCCTCTTCTTCAAATGAAAAGTAATATCAAGGTCTACATCTATCCTATATGTTCTAAGTATCTTGCATGGTTCTCCTCCCCTATATGTTAGGGGTAGTGATAACTTGTTCTTCCGATGTGTTTCCTTCTAAGGACCCCCTCTCTTCTGTCTATCTTTCAATATTTAGGGTCCCTTGAGTGGACCCCTTTTTATTTTGAAGGGTTTCCGAGGGACACCCCTTTTGAAAGCTTTTTCCTTGAATGAATTCTATGGCATCTAGCTTGGGGGAAGCCTGACTAGAACTATCTTTTTTGTGGTTGTCCTGCAATGCAACTTGCAGTAGCCACATGCTTCTTTGATTAGTCTTGCTCTACAAGATTGAGAACCTGTAGATCTTCTTTGCATCAAGCTTGCCTAACATGTTTAATTTGCAGATTAACATATTGCTTTGTAGGAGTGCCTGTGAAGCTACTTTCTTGTCTAACTCTGTGAAGTTCCCTTACACTGGGATTCCTTCATGAGAGAGAACTTGGGGGTTTCCTTCTTGCAGGTTTGCGAGCCTATGAGATGCTTTCATCCTACAGGATTTGTCCATTGTTGGTCTAAGGGCCTTTGGCTTAGTTCGTTCAAACCTCCTCAGGAGAGAGTACCTGTGGAACCATCTCTCTTGGAATTTTCATTCCTTTCTCTCTCTTAAATTTTCTTATTTATTCTCTTCTCAATTGTGTATACCAGATCGAAGATCTAAATCTTCTTCATTGTAAGTATATTCTCTTTCTCTCTTTGCTATTGGTTGCTTCCCTAAATTTCGGGTGTATTCTTCTATTCAAGAAATTGATCCTTACATTGTTCTCTTCATTTCTTCTGTGTTATTGTTTTTAATTTGGAGATGACACATAGTATTGAGACAACCTTTTACATCGATGTCTCTTTCAATTTGCTGACTCAAATCCTTTAGTTTGTTGTGTACTTGTGTGTGTGTTTTATATGTTCTAACCCCATGTTGTTATGGCTTTTTGTGTTCTAACATTGTTGTCTTGTGCATTTCCTTCTTCTCTAATTTGTTTGTTATGTAGGTCTTCAGCCTGGGGGCATGCTTCCTTGGTTCAAAGAGTTGTCTACTTCCTCTACAATATCCTTTTGGCATAATGATGTTATTTATGTTTAGTATATTTCCTTTAGCGTACATATTAGTGTATATTTATATGCCCGCTAAAGTTGGGGAAAAATGGAATGTTGTAAAATTACGCCCCTTGCAATTTCACATACATTCTTGTATCCGCTTAAGTGTCCATTCCCTTAGAATTTGTGTAGGCTCATTTTAGCCCCTGCATCAGCCTTTTCCCCTCTCAGGATGCTTGAAACACCCCTTTTTAGCAACTACCCTCATGCATCAGCTTTGCGTCAAACCTAGCACTTTTCCCATTCTCGTCATTTTGTAGTGAGATGTGTCTATAAACTAGCACATCACATGGATGTCCATGCACCACACGAGCGTCCTGTGACATTTCAACATTCAAATGATCATTTTTTAGCATGTTTGTCACTTGTCACCTCCTTTTGTCAGTGGTAACGGCTTGGGATTCCCTGTAACTGCCTAGGAAGCTTTTGTTCCCTCTTTAAAAGTCATATTTTCAATTCATTTGAGCTTTAGCTTCACTCTAGCTTCTTGGCTTGTCTCTTTTCCCTCTTTTCTCTCTTTCTTGCACAAATATCTCACCTATCACATCAACACTCTCGAGCTCTTACATCACCCTCTATGACACTCTTGGCTCTTGCATTTCTCTTTGCTTCCCTCCTTGGCTTCCTAAGCCTTGCATATCTACATTATGTGTTTCACCTTTGAGCATCTTGGGATTACACACATCCCCTATTTTTTGCATCTCTACTTTGTGATATGGGTTCACCTCCTCAAGCGGGAATTGCTTTTATCACCTTACTTCATGATATGGGTTCTCCTGCTCGAGAAGGGATTGCTTTTATCACTCCTTTTTCCATTTATCTCTATCTATTTGGTTGTTCGTGGAGGTGAGAACACCAAAACGGGGGTTTGATTGAGGCAAACCCCTATACAACACCAACATTTCCTCTCGATCTTATGCATGCAGGTATTGAAGATATTCACATGTTGGAGGCTTCATTACTTGGGTGGTTGTAAGAAAATTATTTCTTCTCATTATCTTTATCATCCATACTTCACTTTATTTCAATTATATTGTATTATGCTAATTTCTTGTACTCTGGAGGTTCTCAGCAATTAGATCACTAGTAGCCACTTTGCTATTTTCTATGAAAAACTAGCTTTCTAGTTTGTATGAGACGATAGTGTGCTTCTGGGATGCCATCATGTAATTTTGTCATCTGTATTTCATGTTGTCATACTTTGGCTGAGAGCTTGTCAGTTTGTCCAAATAATCTTCATGACTTGCTCTTTCTGATTTTAGAACTCTCGTGTTGTTCCTTGAGGTAGTTTAGGGCAGTTCGCCCCATGAGGCTCTCTGAATAGAGATACTCTTGAGTAGAGAATTCCCCTTCTCTACAGTTAGAAATGGAAAAAAGTTAAAAGTTAGAAGGGACATCCCACAAAAGGATAAAGAGAGACTAAAAAGGCTATGTTTTAGATATGACGAGGTCATAGCTTGGACCTATGATGATCTAAGAGGATACGATTTGGGAATAATCCAACATACTATTGACTTGGTCGAAGGCTCAAAGTTTTTCCGATAGAAATAAAGGCCAGCCAGTCCAAAATTCAAAGTATTGATGGTACAAGAGCTCACAAAATTAATTGAATCAAGGATCATATACCCGATCAAACATTCCACCTAGGTGTCCAATCTTGTACTAGTACAAAAAAAAATGGTGATATTTGGCTCTACATGGATTTCAAGGATTTGAATACAGCTTCACTAAAATATCACTACCTTATGCCCTTAATGGAGCAGATTTTGTAGACCGTGGCAAAATCGGAGATGTTCTCATTGTTTGATGGTTTTTTAGGTTATAACTAGGTCTATGTAAAAGGAGAAGACCAACATAAAACAACGTTCACCACCAAGTGGGGAATGTTCACATTCTCAAAAATTCCCTTCAGGCTCTCCAATACTGGTACGACCTTTCAATAAGCAAGGGATATCTCTTTCAAGGGGTTGATTAATTAGATTATCTTAATATATCTGGATGACCTAACGGTTTTTTCAAAATCAAAGGTTGATCACTTTGATCATCTAGAAAAGGTTTTCTAGAAATGGCAACAGTTAAGGATTCCTTAAATCCCATGAAATGTGTTTGCAGAGTGCCCCAAGGCAAGCTACCTAGTTTTATGGTATCAAAGGAAGGAATAGCTATAGATCCCAAAAGGTTAAAAGCTATAATGGAGCTACTTCTTCCAGTCAACCAAAAGGGGCTACAGTCCTTTTTGGGGAAGATTAATTTCATCAGCCACTTCATTTCAAACTTTGTAGGAATTACAAGACCTATCACATTGATGTTAAAGAAGAATCTAGTGTTCAAGTGGAATCCTAAAGGCAAGACATATTTTGAGTGAATAAAGACAACCATCTTTGTGGCCCCGATGTTATCTATCCCAGACTTCTCCAAAGATTTCATGCTCTACATCTACAATGTCCAACATAGCATAGCTTCGGTGCTCAGTCAAAAATATGAAGACAATAATGGGGATCATCGCATAACATTCCACTCTATGACTCTCAAAGGATATGAGGCCATATACAATTTTGTTGAGAAACAAGCTTTCACTATTGTTAAAAGCCTCAACAAATTATGACACCTGATATCAACCAACAAAATCACCATCCTCGTCACCCATCCTAGTGTTTGGGAGTATATCACCAAAAGAGGGCCTACTAGGTTACCACGAATATAAAATACGATGTAGACATTCGACTGACCAAGTTGGTTCGGGGAAGAGGTCTTTGCGAATACCTTGCACAAAAATTAATCTCCATGGCAGAGGAAGAGATCGATCAAGCCTATACAAATCAATTTGAGTCTGACGAGTCATGGGTGATGGATCAGACACGATATATACAAAAGGGGTAGTACCTAACTAGTATTCTACCTCATAAAAGATGCTACTATCAACTGCAAGGCACCAGATATGTACTTATTGAGGTGATTTTGTTTAAAATAGATTATAATGGTGTCCTGCTACGTTTCTTAGATAAGCCACAGGTGGAAATATTTTTAAATGAATTCCATAGCAGTCTTGAGGGCAGACATTTCTCTACCAAAAATACTACTCTAAAGATAATGAAGGCATGATATTACCAGCCTTCCATGTTTTCTGAGGCACACCACCTAGTGCGAAAATGAACTCAGTCCCAATAATTCAATTGCAAGCGCAAGAATTCTTCCATGCCATTGAGCATAATCATAACTGAAGAACCCTTTACTCAATGGGGATTGGATTTTTCAGGATGATAAATCCTATCTCCAGTGCTAGCCATAAGCGGATACTTATGAAAACCAATTATTTCACAAGGTGGATAGAGGTTGTTGCTCTTAAAAATGATACAAAAATTGAAATTGTTAATTTTCTTGAGGATTTGGTAGCATGGTTTGGTTCGGAAAAAACTATCATATCTAATAACGCACGAGCTTTTGTGGGTTTTGGGATGTTTGAATTCACTCTCAATCATGGGGTCTACCTCAAGACTTCATCAAATTATTACCCACAAGGAAGTGGGTTAGTAGAATTGACCAATAAGAACTTGATTAGGTTAATCAAGCGCATTGGGTCGAAATGCAAAAGGAGTGGCACAAGCTCCTATGAGTTGCTCTATGGGCTGATAGAATTACGCCCAAAAAAATATTGAAGGCCTCTCCATATGAATTAGTGTATGGAAAGGAGGTAGTTTTATGTATCTCTATAGAGATTCTAGTGTTGCAACTATTAAAAACTTTGAAATCAAAGAAATCAGTGGAATGGAAGTGAGATTGGCGGAACTCCCGAGTCTTGAAGAAAAATTGGAGAAAGAATATGATGCCATAATTGGGTGCCGACAAATAGTCAAATGATGGTTTGATAAAAGGCCTCCAACATAGATTTCTAGGAGGGAAGTTTGGTGCTAAAGTACAATGAGCGCGCTATGAAACCAGGACAACATGCAAAATTTGAAGCACTATGGAAGGGTTCCTTCTGCATTCACATATACAAAGAAAAGAACACATGAGCTGGAATACGTGGATTGCAATGCTGTAGATATACTGGTAAATGGAATTTATCTAAAATTGTTCCATTAAAACACACAAGTTCTTTTAAAAAATTTCACAGTTGTGTACCATGTGTAAATTTTTTGGTAAAATACAATATTTTTGTGAATAAGCCATAAGAAAAGCACAAGAATAAGTAGAAAATTATTATATTATATTCATTGGAATATTTACAAAATAATACAAGCTTGAAGCTCTAAGAGAAGCTTGAGTCCTTCTTGCACAAACCCAAAAAGAGTTACACTAGAAAAAGAAAAAAGAGAGGCAACGTGCAAAAAATAGTGAATTCAAAGCCCCCATCTAACACTAAGTAGTCAAAACAACATTTCTTTAGGTTTTTCTTCATCAGGGTGATAAGGGGGGTTGACACATAGCACACATAGGCTCGACATGACATGGACCTCATTCCTCATTACCATGGCTATACACTAGAAATTCGAAGTGATTTTTCCATTCAAGCCTAGGAATGCACTCCATGCTATACTCCCTCAACAGTAAGGAGGCCGTAGGTCGATACTATGAGCGATGCCTCCAGAGGTCCATGGTGTGAAATTCAGTAAGGAGGGGTAACTAGGGCACTTCCTCCCCATAATCAACGTGCCTGTGCAGGTCTATGGCACTCAAAATGCCACCAACAAAGATAGCCACTTGCATAATCTTTCCAAGCCCATCCAAATACAAAGAATCAAACATGGTGTGGCACAATTCGATTATCCAAGGCTTGGAAATGTCCAAATCAAGCAGAAATGCCACAAAGAGGGAGATGATATTCAAGTTACACTAAAACTAGTTTTCATCCTTCACGTAGTCCTTGTTGAGCACCCATTTGAATGCCACAACAATGAGGCAACCATTCTTCTTCACTTAAGTGCTTAATTCTATCACTACTAATCTCACCCATGAAATAATATTATGGCCTTTGTAGTAAGAGCCGAATAGGGGTACCTAGGATAGGCATCATAGCAACAAACAAGCTAGGCTAGTGGAATGGAGGATACAGCAGGGAAATCTTGCTAACTAAAGTGTTAATTCAAGTGATATTTTTGCTAAGGTGGCATAGCTATTTATAGAAAAGGTGTGTTGATAAGCTCAATGGATAGAAAATCCATCTCTCATCGGATGGTAATAGAGAAAATATCAAAGTATGTGGAGGGTGATAGAGGAATCGTATGACAAATCTTACACTAAGCATTGAAAAATAAATTTGGGCATTGGGAGTAAATGCTCACGTGTACTGATTGCCACCATGTTGCCATTGTCGTTACCAATGCTGGTTTACTTTCTTATATGAAAAGGTTTTGATTACCATGGTAAGCTCTGAAAAATTAAATATGCACATCCTTTTGGAGTACCTTACACAGCTTAAAGCATAATTTTCATGGCTAAAAACATGCTTTATGATACATAAAGCTTATTTGTGAAAAAGGTGGTGAGGGGAATGTACTAATTACATTCTTGTAGCGAGGTTGGCATTCTCAACAGATACAAATCCCTAATCCACATGAATCACCTCATTGGTAGCATTTAGTAAGCTAGTGGTAACGAAAATGCCTTCATGTATGTGCAGGAAAATTGAATGCACCCAAAGAAATTTTTTGCTAAGTAACAAAGACAACAAACAATCATTTATTTGAGGAATTCTCTGCAATTTTTTCAACACAACAATGATGGAGGCATCATCTTTTGGTCGACAGACTGGATCTTTTTCTAAAAGACTAAGCTAGGCCAAATTTTTTGGCAGGAATTCATTTGCTAACGCCCAACACTGGATGAGTGGCATTTTTCTAATACTAAAATTGTACTGCATGCGACCAGATTAAGAAAGAAGTTGTCCTAGATTTTGTAAACAATATTTTGACCCAAAATTGGTGGAAAACCCTAAAAGCCTTAGGGAGGGGGAATTGCAAAGAATGTTCAAATATGGGGGAACCCAAGGTTTTGCATCATGGCTCTGGAATTATGTTTAGCCACAATTCATGTTGCTTGCTATACACCCATGTATAGAGCTAGTGGATGCATGTGCTAAGAGGTTCGATAAAGAAGCAGGGGCTATAATCGACAACAAGATAAGGGTTAAAGTTAGTGCAGTGGCCATCCAGGATATGTTATCTATTCCTACAACTTGGGGTGCTGAAATATTTGAGAAGAAAACAATGGAGGAGTTCTGGAGGACCAGAACTGAATAGTTTAATTTTTATGAGGATGAAACAAAAGAAAAGATGGAAGGAAATCAACTCCTCTTCCCTCTATCACATGGGAAGTTCAAACCAAAAACATGGGTTGTTTTCTCAATGGTGGCCTATATCTATGGCCATAATGACAATGCAGGGGTTTATGTGTTCCATATGGCCTTGAATTTCATGCTCAAGAGGGATAAAAGCAAGAAATATTTTGATTTTTCCGAAGTAATAGCTGAAAAGATGTTGGAACAATTGAGAAATTATGGTACTGAGTGTAAGTTCAGGTATTCTTCTTTCCTGACACATTTGATCTTGCATCAAAACTCTAAATTTCTTGAAAATAATTTTTTATTGTTTATGTTTGATGTAAAGGGGTTGTACCAGCCAATTTTAGTCTTGACCCATGTGCTTTCAAAGACATGGGATTATTACTGGTTTGTGGATTACTTCACGAGGCCAGTGCTCATAGATTTTTCCCCACCCCCTTCAAGTTGTTTTTTTGGTGATGTCTTGCAATGGACGTAAAGCTCAAAAACCTCAGTGGATTGTTTTCTGGGAGCTGATTTTACCTTCATTAAATTCCATGGTTTTGTTGAAGATTCGTTTAGGCTCCCTAAATTTGTAATAGATAAGGTTTTCGCTTTCGAGGCATGCCATCAAGCAACTATTTCAAACAATTCCTATGTTACCAGAAGGAACAAGACAACACTTTACCTGATTCCCTTCACCATTGTCAATAGTCAGATAACACGTGTGAAGGAAAGGAGCAAGAGGTGCTTACTAACAAATTGGCGTGCCTAGGCATGGTCCTCATTTCTGATGCATGGAGCTACAACCTAATAAGGAAACTCTCAATTGTAAGGCATGAGAAGTGGGAGCACTTTGAATCAAGAATGAACCTGACTAAGGAAAGGTTGGATTTCTACATCGATTTAGCCTTCATACCACTTGATTGAAAACCATGGCTTGAATTTTAAGTCAAGACAATAGAGTACCAGCAAAGCATCCTGATAGGAAAGTCCCTCAACACTCAACTAAAACACTTGGGATGGTTAGAAAGAAAGAAAGTGGATTTTTGGAGGCACCGACAGGAAATAAAGTGCTACAATGCCATGTATGGAGATGTTCAACCGCATGATAAGAAGTTCAACCAAATTTATAATAAGAAAGCTGACACAAATGAAAGTAATCTTGAGTCCAATAAGGAAATTGAACCAGAGGAGCTTCCACTCTACACTTCCCAGCCTCAAGAGCCTGACATAGGGAAAGGGAAGGAAAAAGGGTCAAAACAGAAGGATTCATAGGTCACATCTTCCATCAATGCTCGAGGGAAAGAAAAAAACCCAACAATCCCCAAAGAGGTCTGTTGCGGCTTCCAAATCCCAAGTCTCAATGAGATCAACTACCAAGGGGTTTGAATCTACTAGTTCCACCCATACAAAGACAAGAAGATTCCAGGACCTAGGAAAACTCAGTGCACCAAGTAGAGGAGAGGAAGAGGTGGATTCCACTCCAACACATTCAACTTCAACAGCTCAGGTAAGTTTTTCTCCCACTCTTCTATCTGCTTCTGCATCTTTAGTTATCCCTCTGCCCTCGTCTACTGAAAAGAGTCCTATGTCTTTGGATTCCAATCTCTTCATTCTAAATGAACCCCCAACCATATTCAACAATGAACCATATGAAGAAACTCCACACATCGAGTGAGCATCAATTGCGTCAGCTACAATTGATTCCTTAATTTCCCTATCAAGGGACCCCATTGAAAATAATGAAGCATCCATGTTGCTAGTTTCACCAAACCCATATGCTCTTGGGAAAATTTCTCTCTTTCTGTTCACTTCCCCTTTCACTCTGATGAGTGTTCCCCCCTCTCAGTCTGTATATGGCATCCTGCCTTTTTCCCTGATAATGCTCCCCTTCGCCTCTCTGCAATCTCATACCACGAAGGATTCTACTTTTTTCACCCTTTTGTAGTCTCCATATAGGTGCTTCTATTGTTTCATAAAATATTGACACCCCACAGAGTCTTCAAAGTCACTTGAATATAAAAAAACAGGCCTGACAAGCTAGAAAATAGAAACTTCAGGTAAAACCCACTGCGAAACCAATTGCTTGGAAGATTGAGGTGTGTTTTAATGAGGAGTGGAATTCCCTGCTAATTGATACCATGAAGCCACTAGCATCCAAGCCAGAGGGAGAAATGTAACTAGAAGATTATGACGTTAGATCCATGGGCATTGATTTAAGTGACTCTCCCACGCAACAAAGTGGTTCTGGCTTAAGACACTCAAAAGGTGGTCTACATTGATTATGAGAAGTTGGACAAAAAATGAAATGTGAGGCAGAGTTGGAAAATGTAAAAGACTTGAGGCATAGGATATAGGAAGAAATCAAGGGAAAAGATGCAAGATCAACTTCATGCTGAGATAGAGAAATTGAAGGGTGAGGTTGTTGCAGAATGTAGGCAAAATGTAGAATATCAACACAACCAGGAGAAGATGGACACATATATAACCAGAGGGAATGCTATATCCGATGTGATATAAAAGAAAATAAGGATGTTGGATTAGAAAAAGGAGGATATGTAGAAGGAATTGGGTAGGATTTGATCTCAGGCTTTCAATGATCTCCAAAAGGCCCAGGTAGAAATGAAAAGGTGAAACAAGAAAAGTCAGAGATTGAGTCTCTTTTCAGACTCGTGGAGAAGAGATCGGGAAGCTAAACTCTGAGCTCACAAATGCCCTCCAAGAGAAAATCCAATTGGAGGAGAACATGAAGGCAAGAGTGTCTCAATTCCATTAGGAAATGGATGTGGTACAAGGATTCGAGATCCTATTGATATTGGAAAGATGATATTCATGCATTGGTAAAAATCATTGTTGCAGTTGTCACCTTGAAGCTAGTCTTACAGTTTTTGAGGAATGCTCAAGAATTAAATGAGAAGGTTGGCCCAATGGTCAACCAAATTCTACATATATATGCTCCCTGGGCCGTGAAATTAGAAAATCTGATCTCTAGGTTATGTAAGGCCACCAAAGAAGTTTTAAGAGATGCAACAATTCTTGATTGAAGAGCCACCTCAAGGAAAGCAAGTGAATTCGTCAACTGCCACAAGGTTGTGTAAAAAGGAAAATATCGTCTGGAAGTGTTGAATAGGAAATTCAATGACATCAAGAAGGAGTTAAGTGTTTTGATCGATTCTGGATTACCCACCCTTTTCTCACTAGATGGAGGAGTATACTCAATTGAGTAGATTGTGGATGTGATCAGACTCAAAATCTAGACTTCCATAACATTCCCAGTTCTAAGCTCATTTCCCACTATTGAGGAAATCGAGGAGATACTTCCCCTTTCTCAATTTTATTACTACATCAAGGTTGTTTCATCAAGGTGGGGAGGGGTTTCTTGTAAGGAAGTCCTTGAATTGGATCAAGGATATGAGATTATACACACCCTTATTCAGCCCACTGATTTGGATTGAGAAGTATAACACTCTGCCTTCCTCAAACTCTAGGAATTACCAGAGTTCTAGGTTCATGCCTCTACAAGTGACACCCCCTTGTGAGTCACCAAAACTATAAAGAAATTTTTACTTTAATCTCTTTTTGGTTTTCATCCCTTACTTTTTTTAATTTCAAGATCAATCTGTGCCCAAAGAATGAAGACTGCTCATGCATAAAGGCATGCAATGCACCACATGGTGGCTGTACAACTTATTTACATATCATTTTCCTTTCGGGCATAAGCCAGGGCATGTGTTAGCTTGGTGGGGATTTTCTTCAAAGCTATTCTAACAAATCTAATATTGCTCGCTCACTTGACAAATCATCTATTTGCTTCAGGAAGTTTGTATTTTTGTGGAGTGATCTCTTCGAGTGGAGTTCATTGGAAACACAGTGGGCATCTTGCTTTTTGGGAGGAACCTTATAGTTGGCATCATCAATCTCTATGGTTGATTGATTAGATTTTTCTAGGCTATGCCAAAATTTGATTGTTTTTTGAAAACTATCTTCACTAAATATCTAAAATCCATTCATGAAGCAGTTGGGACTTAATAACTGAAGATTTCCATGATCTAATCAAGATCTAAGATCGGATTGTGGGCTATCAGGATCAGGCATCTGGCATTTTTTGCTTCTAGAATGTTTGTGGTGGTGCTCTCTTCTTTTGGTTATATATAGGGGCTAGCAACATAAGCAAAAAAAAGAAAAAAAATTCTTCAAAAATATTTTTGAAGGATATAGATCTACTAGGGAGTTTATATTTTCTTATAAGTAGAAATTTTTGATAGAATAATATTATTCTCTCTAGCATGTTATATTTTAACTCAAACTATCATCAAATTGGCATCTGACCTTTGTTTTTCATTTCGTATATTATTAAAGTTCAATCTATTTGGAAGAAATACTTGAAATTTTGCATGTTATGGCCTTTGTTAAGTTTCTTTTATATTTATTTCATACTAAAAGCATTGTGTTAAGTTTTATTTGGTAGTTCAGATAGCTAATTTTCATATTGTTAAGCTTCTATGTTGAATGCTATCTTTCAGAAATTGGATTATGTCTATTGAAATTTTCCAATTTCCATATTATGATGTGAAGGGAGAAGGTTTCTATAAGTTTTTGGATATTTCTGTTAATATTTAGATTTTTCTTATGTATAATTGGACCTTAATGGGTGCTTCGCATAGGGAAATTTGAAACACTACACTATGTTTTCTCTAGCCTTTGTTGATCATTCTCTTCCTAACAATGAAGGGTCTGTGGCATTCTATGTTTATCATATCAGTTATAAGGAACAATTAAGGTTTGAAATGTTGTAAAAGATTTGGTGCATCACCATTTTATGTTTTGTTTGCATTTATTTATACCTTTTCCCCCAAAACAAAAATAAGTGTCAACTTTCTATAAAAATCCAAGAGGTTATTCAGTGAGGTGCAAATTAGTCCCACACTCATTGAATTTCCCATAAGGGTGTCAGATAAGTGTAAGCTTTGATGATCAAAAATTCACATTCAAAATTGAAAAAAAAATTCATTTCCAAAAGTGTTATATAGTTCATCATTTTTCTTCATAATTGCACCTGCATTTACACCAAATTTTAGGAAATTTTGTTATAGAAATACTAGTCTGAAACCTAAAATAGAGAACACATCTAATCACTCAAAAATTGCATTTTTCAATTCTAAAAAACCCTGTATAGGGACCCATTTTCCCCTGGGAAAATGAGTCCTTGGAAGCCTAGAAAAACCAATTTTTTTGATCTTTCTATGGTTTTCTAGACTTCATAGGCTTGCTAGTAACCTATAGTATTAGTCGAGAAAGTTTCAGGAATTTTTGTTTTATGTATCTAGGTCTAAATATCCATTTAGTGTAGTCATTTTTAAATCATTCCAAAATCATTTTTGTACCAAAGATCATTAGATCTGAAAATGTTTACATTCATGAAGCTTTGCACAATGTGGATAAAAGTACTCTTCACTTTTGCATACACAATGTTTACATTCATGAAGCTTTCTATAAGTTTGATAAAATTACTCTTCATTTTTTCATACACAATTTTTACATTCCTGAAACTTTGCATAAGTTGGATAAAATTACTTTTCATGTTTGGATATACATTGTTTATATTCATAAAACTTTCCATGAGTTGGATAAAAGTACTTTTCACTTTTTGATACATATTGTTTACATTGTTGAAACTTTACATAAGTTGGATAAAATTACTTTTCATTTTTGGGTACATAATGTTTACATTCTTGAAGCATTGCATAAGATGGATGAAATTACTTTTCATTTTTGTGTACACAATGTTTACATTCTTGAACCATTGCATAATATGGATGAAATTACTTTTCATTTTTGGGCACACAATTTTATTATCTTACCTTTCCAAGCATGCTAAGAAAAAATTCATCCATCCCACTTATGACAATGTTTGAATGAAAGATAATACAATAATGGAAAATCATGACATTCAAAATTTGTCTTCTTCCAATAACTCTCCTATTTGTGAAGAAGAAATTTTTGTGTTAGAAGATCAAACCAATGAGTTATGAGAATCCTATTTGTCTCTCTTCCCTTACCTCTCCTACTAGGGAAAAAATTATTGAACAAGAGAATGCCATCATTGATAAACAAGAAAATCCAACCATTGATTCCTTCCCTACTTGTTATGAAGTTATTTTAGAAGAACCAACCATTGAATGTCATGAACATATAGTTTGTTTCTCTCCTAAAAAATCTCCTACTGGGGAAGATATCATGGTGCAAGACTATGATAACATTGAAACATTTCTTTCAAAAAATGTTAGTTTGGATTCCTTAAACGAATATGATGAAGTGACATTAGACTCCCCTTTGCTAAGAAATCATGAGAATAAGGAAAATTTTGTTGAGGTTATGAACATTAGGACTTCCTCGAGTCCTCTATTCTTAGACCTCCTACAAATCCTTTCATTATTGGACCTCCTAAGCTTGAAATTATCATTTATCCACCCTCACAATAACCACAAGTTCAAAATGAACTTGTGCTTATATTAGAACCACCTACAAGGCAACTTGATAATGATAATGTTTCACAGCAATTGAGTTACAATATTGTTGCTCATACATATAACACTAGAAACAATTTGCAGTCAAGAAAAAAAAATCCAACATCCCTCCCATTGCCTCAACCTATCTTGCCTAGTGCTCCTCATTTTCCCTCACATAATGGAAATGAGTATGATCTTTTTGAACAACATAAGAATACTCCTATTAAGATATCCTTATGGGACCTTATTCAAACCTCACCTAGTTACCATAACATGCTTAAAAGTTCTTTAAAAAAATTCCTTACCCCTCCTAACATGCAACCAAATGATGTGGCAACCCAAATTCAAGCTATAACTTTGGTCAACTTGGACATTAATTTTCATCAAGATGAGTTACCTTCTTTAGAAGAACAAAAAAATTGAAGCTTTCATGATAATAGCTCTACATAATTAGATTGGGATAAAGAAAACCCTTGTTGACAATGCCTCCACCATTAACATGTGCAGAATAAACCTTTAGGACAAGATTAAAGGAAAAATAGTTAAATTCAACCTAACTCTTTATCTATTAATTGGTTTGATAACGTAGGAAAGAAACCACTTGGTGTGATAATATTGCCTATTAAAGTTGGAAAGGTTACATTGCAAACTCCTATCCATGTTATGTGTCATGATCTTTCATATGATATTCTTTTAGGAAGGCCATGGATTCATGCAATGAATGGGGTGCCTTCTACCCTTCATCATAAAATGAAGTATTTCTACAACAACAAGGTGTATATAATCAAATACGACCTCGTATTGGGTTGTTTGAACATTGAGAAAGGCAAGGAAAATCCTTTGAAAACACTAACACCAACTACACAAGTGGAACCCATACAAGAGAGAGAAAGAGAAGCATATTGAAGAAGCTACAAATTTATTAGAAGATGATTGGGGTTCCTTAGATTTCACACCTACCTTAATTGGAGAATACAAGATCACAACAAAAGAGTTTGGAAAGGGAAAAGAAAAAGCGGTAATGTCAACACAAAATTTGAAAGCATCCACCTCAACCACTTTATAAGAAGAATAAAATTACGCAACAAACTTTGATGAAGGTAATTATGAACAACCACCAAATCCAAAAGAAATGAAAAAGCTTTATGGAAGAGGTTATGAACTTATGAAACAAATTGGGTATAGTGGAAAAGTATGTGGTGCTAGAGAACAAGGTATCCATGTCCCTATAGAGCCTAACACACAATAAATGACTAGTGGTCTTGGTTATTGCTCCTCAAAAGAAACAAAAACATCAAAGAATCTCTCACTCAATACCAACACTATTATGAAAGTTTTTTCTAAGCCAATTTATATTTAGTGCATCATGAATTGATAGAAACTAGTGGTCTTGCTTATTGTCCTTCAAAAGAAATGAAAGAATCAAACAAGCATTAGCTTAACCTTAATGTCATCACAAAAAGTACCCCTAGGACATGTCTTAGTAACAATTGGAGTTTGTTAGATTTTACACCCTCCTTTCAAGGAGAGTACAAAATCTCGCAATATAAAGGGTCTTGTGTAAGTATGATACCTTGTACTAAGAAAGATATATATAGGAGGAACATGTTTTACAATTGATCAAGAGAGTATCTTGTCAGGACTGCTCCAAGATCATATTATATCTCTCCTTCCAAGAACATGAAATAAATTTTACAACAAGAGTTCATTTTTTGCATATCATAAAGTTCATGGTTATTCTACTAATTAATTTAAGGCTTTGGGTAATAAAATTCAACATCTTAAGGATTGTGGTGCTATTACTTGTGTTGCAACATGTAGTTCCTTTAATTGATATTGGTTTTCATGTTTCTCATCAATCACCTTGGCTCAACCTTGTCTTGCACTAAGTGGGGCAAGGGGGTTAGGTAGCCTTGTCCTTGTATGACACTTGTCATTGTCTCTTTTGGCTAGTTGACCACCTTCCATGTATATATAAGAGAAAGCTTGGGATGTGGATGACACTCCTTAAGTTGGATCGCATGTGACATACTTTTCTATATTATCTTTAGCATTTCATTTTTGGGGCAACCCCTTATTCATGATGTAATTTCATTTCAGAACATATGACTTGGAATAGAGGTTTTTGAGTAAGCTCTCATGTCTTAGGATTGAATATTGGCTACTTTAAAGAAATTTCTCATAGAAATGGTGCTAGAAATTTCTTTAATGTGGGGGCATACATTGGCATTATTTTTCAACACTCATGTTTCATTGTGTGGTTTTCTTTCTTCTAGTGATGTGTCCTTTCTTGGTGGTGTCATTGGGTTTGATGTTCTCCAAAAGCATGATAATTCTTTGATTATTCCTCTCTTGGAGACATTAGGAGTGATGTTCCCTAAGAAGAGACCTTACACGAATTAAGAAAAATCCCTTTGAAAAAACCTTTACTAGCATCATTCTTCATAAGTTCTTAGCATAACAAAACTTGTTAGGCCTTATGAAGCTCAAAGTTTCATTTGTGGCACCCTATTGAAGTTATTAGAGGGATAGATTTGGTATGGTTGGTACGATGAGAAGCCTAGATAGAGGCATGAATTTATCATTGTACGGTGAGAGCCTAGGAAGAGGTATGACTTTCTCACTAAGCCATCCATTGGGAAAGCTGACCTAGTGGATAGACTGAGGTTCCACTACCCCAGAGTGAGTGTACATTTTGGAAAAACAACTTAGATGATGATTGAGGCTTGATCCACCCCTTTTTTTTTCTTTCTTTTAGTCTTTTACATTGTATGTTTATGTATCTTATTTTTTTGTTGCATATCATACACCTTGTGTGTGTCCCTTTGTTCTTGTTTTTGTTTGATGTGGGATCTTGGATCCTAGGGGATTGATCACCATCCTTGATCTTTTTCATCCTATACCATCCACATTGGTACACTTGGACCCCTCTTGACTGCTTTAGTGTGAATTTGACGCAAGTTCCAAGTCTCACTAAAGTGGGGGCTAAATGTAGTGTAGGAAAAATTATCCCTTTTTCACACTTAATTTGGGAATGAATAATTAATAATAAAATAAGCTTAATGATGCCTTAATTTAGTCTTGTAATATGTTTTACATATTCACATTAAGTTTAGGGCCCTTTTAATTAAAATGTACTTAATTGTGCCTTATTTTTGGTGTTGTAAATTGTACCTTTACACTTTCACACTCATCTAGTGCTTTATTAATTAAGTAAGCTTAATTAGCCCTTAAATGGCCCCTTTCATTCAAATTCAAGTCTAATTAATTGCATTTTTTGAGGGATAAAACCTGACATTCATAAATGTCATTACACAACACTTAACTTTTGAAGATGTGTGTCCTAGGTAAGTGACCTAAGACCCATTACCCATAGGGCGAATGGGTCCTCACTTAGGCCTAGGACCTAAATTTCAACAATGTTTTTTGTGGTATTTTAATTTCAAATCCACAATTCAATGTCAGCTTGTGAAATTTGAATTAAAGATAAGTTATTATAAATACAAGGTTATTTTATCGAATTAACACTATATTTTCAAGAGCACAATTGAGAGATCAATTACAAGAGTCAAGATTATTGTCAAAGAGTATTCAAGGGTATATTTCTTCATCATTTGTTGTAGCAATCAAGATCAAAGAATTTTGTCAAAGTTATGGGGAGTCATGCATGGTTTTGGAGATAATATGTTGGTGTAGGTTTCATGATTCAATCAAGCATTCAAATTATCATTTCAATAAAAGATTAAAAGTCAAGATACACATCAATTGAAGCCATTTCATGCAAGTTGTAGACCTCCATTATCAAAGGTTCATCCAAGGGTTTGGTGGGTTGTGATATAGAGTTGTTCATTCATTGTTCCTTCATGCTATTTTGTTTCATTTCAAGGTTTAATTACCAAAATGAGGTTTGACCAAGGTAAACCCCCATTCACCCAAAAAAACAACATTTTTCTCTCTTTCATGTGTGATTACAAATTTTAGGTGGAAGATATCTTGAAGAGAAAAAATTACAAAGTTGTCAAAGTTGCATTTGTTGTCATCATTCTTACAAAATCATGGAAATTGACCCACAAAATTTATTTTTGTATTTTTGACTATGAGATTTAGGAATCTAGGAGTGCAGACACAGGAAAACAGAACCTAGAAATTGATTTTTAGGAGGCCTAGCTAGGACCCATTCACCATAGGGTGAATGATTCCTCGGTTAGCCTTGAGAAAGCACTTTTAGTGAGAGGTATGCAATATTTGTCCCTTCCATATTCTCCCTAAAGTCTGTAGGTTCTATTAGTTTAATGTTCAAGCTTCTAAATGAACTTTATATCATAATTTGGAGTTTATCTACTATTTTTAATCTTTCTCCCCAAACTACTATTTAGCTTAGACCCTCATCCTTGAATAGATAGAAAATTTGCAGATTCACACTTTGATTTGATTCGCCTTGAGGTTGATAGTCATTTCATTGTGTGGATCTAATTTCCTAAATGGAAATATAAGAATAAGACCCCTTTTTCCCTCTTTCGATCAACTTTTCCATTTTGGGAAATTCCCCCACTTATTTTTTAATGTTTCAATTGCATTCCCTCAATGTGAATTACCTTCTCTTAAAACTCAAAAACAATATGATGCTCTCATGATTTTTTCATTATTAACAAACAGAGAATTAAGAGTACTCTAAATGATAATGAATTAGGTCTTAATGTTTTTTGAATTAATCTTTTACATAATATCGATGCATATATGTCTCTCATCAATGCTAATAGTCATTCTATTTTTGGCTTTGATAATATCAGTGAACAGTCACTACGTACAATCAGACTACCTGTTAAGTTAGGACCAATGATTTTTCCTATCCTTAACCATGTCATGATTGATAATATCTCATACAATCCTCTTCTTGGTAGACCATGGATTTAATCCATGAGGGGGGTCTCATCTACTCTTTACTTGTAGTGTTGAAAATATTCATCCATTACATTTTCACACTTGTTTGGGCCCTTGTGAGCTGAATGAACCTAATTGTGCTCTATTTTGGGGTGTTGTAAAGTGTTTTCTTACACTTTCACAGTAATCTAGGGTTTTATTAATTAATTAGGCTTCTTTATTCCTTATTTGTCCTTATTTTACATCCAAAATCCTTAATTAATGTATCTTTCTTAGGAGAATCCTGACATATATCAAATGACCAATCATAAATTAATGTTTTAGATTGTGTGGCCTAGATTTAGTGATCTAGGACTCATACGCCACCTTGGGCGTATACGTCCCACCTATGTTTTGTGCCTTGATCTAGATTTCACATTAATCTAGGAATTTCTTGAAAAATGTGTCTCAAAGCCAAACCTAATGGGACTCATAAACCACTTCTAGCATATGAGTCTCATGTGGCTTAAAACTAAATTAAATTCAACGTACTGGTGGGATTTTATTCTCCTAGATCTGATGTCAGCTTGTAGTACATTGTAATTTTGGGAAATTTGGCATAAACAAGTATAAATACAAGGTTATTTCACTCATTTTTCACCTAGCAACTTGAGTATTCATGCAGTATAGAAAATTTGAGCTTACAAGAGCATTCAAGAGCATTCAATAGTTCATTGTCAAGTATCTTGGAGAATTATTCAATTATCAAGATTCATGTTAAAGTCAACATGCATCATGTTTGTGTTTGAGCTAACATTTGTACAGTTTCATGATTGAAGCAAGCATTCAAGTCAAGATCTACAACATTCGAGCAAGAGTCAAGATTCACATCCATTTGATCCATATCATACATGTTTGCAACATTTCATTCCTAGGCTTTGGTGAGTTGCAACATACCATTTTTTTCATTCATCATTCCTCCTTTCTATTTGATTTCATTACAAGGTTTGATTACCAAAATGGGGTTTGACCAAGGCAAACCCATTTCCACTAACAAAACAACATTTTTCCCTCTCTTTAGTGTGTGATTTTTAGATCTAGGTTGAAGATCCTCTAAGGAGAAAGATTGGAGAAAAATTTTCAAGGTTGCAAAGTTGTCAAAATTGTCACCTTGTTTACAAGACCACTAAAAGACACCTACAAAGTAGAATTCAACAATTCAGATCCAAAAATTAGGTTGAGAAGATAGAGTAGAGGTTGAAGAGTATATTTATACTTTTACTTTTTGAAAAGTAAAAGAAGGATTGATACACCACTTTTTTGCATATGAGACCTAGTATAGTGGACTTTCTAGTTTTCAGGTGTTCCAGACTTGTCTCTGCCAGATTTTTGTTCCTACCTAGAAACCCTAATCTGGGACTAAATCACCCATCCTGGCATATGAGTCCCAATGTGCATTAAATTCAATGTTTCCATCATTTCAAGTCTTCATTCAAGATGCTAAAGGTTTCTAGGTACCCCTTTGTACTTCTCCAATTTTTTATTTTGATTTGCATTCATTTCTACGCCATTTAGTGAAGTTTTACATATCATTAAGTGTCATAATTAGATCTTGCACATTAATTTTATTTCCAAGCCCTAGCTTGGTGGTGAACCTATTTTTAGCCTTTGATAATACCCTAGGACATCCCTATTGCAGATCTCTTTCCCTCATTCCATCCTTGGATCGAGATCTCTAAAGTTTCCTTGAATGAGAAGTGTAGAAAACTTGTTGTTCTATGTCATAAGCCATAGAGACAATTTTCTATCTTTGATTTTTGTGAACCTACATTCATAACACATCATTTATTATTTGGAGTGTATCATAGTCCTATATCTAGCATGCATTAAATTTGCATTATTTAATTGGAATTCTATGGTTTCTAAATCTTGCATGAGTGAAAGTGTATATAGGTTGCATTTTTGCATCTTACATCATTGCATTTTATCAAAAAACTATAATTGTACTTAGCCTAGATAGCATTCCAAGTAGAAAACATAACATTCACACAAAATTTGTTGAAAATGGTGCAAAAAATCTAAACTAGGACTCATTGGGTGATTTAGTCCTAGTACATGTGCTCTTTCCTAATTTCTAGGTATTTTGTGGTGACTTTTATGCATTGATCAAACCCCTGAAAAACCCTGATTGGGATTCATATGCCCCTCTAGGTGATTTAGTCCTATTTTAGATTTTAGATTTCATTTTATAGCATTAAAAACTTTGTTTATGTGTTTTTGTTTATTGTTGTTAGTTATATGTTTCAGTTTGCAAATTTTCTTTTTTCATTCATTTCATTGCATCTATCTTAATTTGGTTCATTTTATGTATTTCTTTATTTCAAACTTGCATTTACACACTTCATTTTAGGTCAGTACATTGTGTTTCATCATGGATATGTGCTTTGGTAAACTTTGGATGTCCTTAAAGTCCTTAGTGGATATGTCAAACCATGTCTTTGGAAATGATCCTAATGAAATTGAACCCACTCATGCTTACTCAACTTCTAATGCGTGTCCTTCTCATGATGTTGAAATCATTGGAGAAGATGATGACAACATGAACAAATTCATAAAAAAATTCCTTGACAACCTTGGGAGTAATCCATCTTTTTATCCTTCTATGAAACAACCAACACCCCCTACTATCCCATCACTTGAGATGTTTGGCCTTTTACATCCTAAAATTGAGACACAAGATAAACCTAAGTTCTCTACAATAGGTGAACCTAGTTCCTCTAATCAAGAAAACATTCAACAATCCTATGTTAACAAAGTGACCAACATTCCCATCAAACTCGAAGAGACATATGAAAAGTGATTCACGATCTTAATCAAACAAGGATGTGACACAACAAGTAAACATGAAAGTCATTAACTCCTAGAGAAAATACCAACTGAAGACACCAAATGGTTAGGATATCAAGATCACCCCCAACATAAGTTTCCTCCTTCCTAAAGAACAAACAATGCCTTGTAACAATGATGAAAAGGAAATTTCAAGTTCTCCTGCCCTAATCTCAACTAGAGAAATTGGTGAATCTAGAAAGCGAAGAAGGCCTTACAAACTAAAGAAAATAGAATTTTTTCTTTAAAATAAATATTTAAAAATTTTGATATCATATAAATAGTCCCTTAAATCAGGACCCTTTCGCTCCTTTCCATGTAATGGTTGTAGGATCATAATTTTCTCACTATTACATGCCTCACATTCATTGCAAATCATTTAAAAATGCAAGGAGCTCTCTCTCATAACCTACATTGGCTCATTCTTGCCTTGCACTAAGTGGGGGACAAGAATTAGACAACCATTTCCTAGTTCTACACTTGCTATTGTCCCTTTGGCTAATTGTACGCCTTCCATATATGATGAAAAAAATTGGGAAGTGAACGACCTACTATAGGTTGACTCACATGTGCCTTACTAGTCTTTTTCTTTGTTTTATTTTTCATAACTCTTTTATGTTATTTGATGTGTGTAATGCTATCCCCCGTGTTGTTCTATTTGTTGTATCTCTCTCTTTGTGACATTCCTCTATTTGTAACTACATTCTTCTCTATGTCATAAATCATTTGTCTTGTGTTTTCATTTTGGGGATGACATAAGGTGTCAAGACATCTTCGTCTCTTCCATGTTGACCCAAAACATTTTCCTTTATCTTTTATTTTTCTTTTGTTTTCCTTTTGGGGATGACACAAGGTGTCGAGACATACTCGTCTCTTCCATATTGACCCAAAATATTTTCCTTTATCTTTTCTTTGTCTTGCGTTTTCTTTTTGGGGATGATGCAAGGCATCGAGACATTCATGTATCTTCCATGTTGACCCAAAAGGCTTTTCTTTGTTTTCACTCTCTTTGTGTCATTCTTCTTGTTCCATGAGTATTTGGGGAATGATGACATTGTTAAACTCTTTAAAAACATTGTAGCAAAGACATATTGACCCAAAATCCATAGATCCCTTATGTGATTTTGGGATTTCATTTTGGGGGCAACCCCTTTTCATGACATAGCTTCATTTGGAAGCATATGACTTGGCATAGGGCTTTCCAAATAATCTCTCATGTCCTCTTTATTGTTAGCAATTATCATTTTCTACTTTAAATTAATTGCTCATAGTATGGTGTTTAGCAATTTCTTTAAAGTGGGGGCATACATTGGCATTATTCTTTTCCATCTCATGTTTCATTAAGTAGTTTTCTTACTTCATGTGATGCATCTTTCATTTTTTGCACCGTACATTGGGTGTGATGTCCTACAAGATTTTGATGTCTCTTAGCATACTATATTCCTCTTAGTGGCTTCATCAGACACACTGCATCCCCTAAGTTGTGAATCTTCTATTTTTTGATTGGTCCTCTCTTGGAGACATTAGGTACAATGTTACCTAAGATAATACCTTACATGAACTAATCAAGACTCCTTTGAATGTTCCTTACACTATTTTTGCAAATTCGGTTATATGGACACCTTGCATAAAACAAATTGCTTGCATGTGGTGCCATCTGGTTTGTTCATGAGTTCCAAGCATACAAAGCTTTCCTTGCCTCATGAAACTCGAAGATCATTTTTGTACACGACACCTTGTCAAATTTATTAGGAGGTATAGCTTTGGTATGGTTGTACGTATGGGAGCCGAACCTAGGCATGACTTTCCCATAGCCACTTGCTTGTCTCTATGAGTGCATATCGGCTTCGTGTGTATTTGTCTCGCTAGGGGCTTACCTAGTGGACGACTTGAGGTTCCAGTAGCCCTTGTGAGTGTGCATTAGTTTGCATAGTGGACATCATGTTCCACTTGTAAACGTTTTTAAAAAAAAACTTAGATCTGATCCACCCCTCTTTTTTTTATATTTTTTTTCCTCTTTATGTCTTTGGAAATGCATGCTTGTGCCTTGATGTTGCTCCTTACATTATTTTCATTTGTGTTCTTTTGTGCCTATATTGGTTTTCCATCGGATCTTAATCCTAGGGGCTTGACCACCCCTCTTGATCATTGTCATCCTATCTTACTGGCATGGGTACATTGGAACCCCTCTTGATGTGTGGTTTTCTACTTTAGTGTGAGTTCAAAGCAAGTTCCTCCTATCACTAAAGTGGGGGCTAAATGTAGTGTCGAAAAATATCATTTGTTACATTTTCACACTTGTTTGGGCCCTTGTGAGCTAAATGAACCTAATTGTGCCTTATTTTGGGGTGTTTTAAAGTGTCTTCTTACACTTTCACACTAATCTAGGGTTTTATTAATTAATTGGACTTCTTTATGCCTTATTCTACCCTATTTTGCATCCATAGGCCTTAATTAATGCATTTTTTTTAGGATAATCCCAACATATATCAAATGACCAATCAAATTTAAAGTTTTTGAATTATGTGGCCTAGGTTTAGTGATATGGGACTCATACACCACATTAGATGTATGGGTCCCAATGAAGTTTTGGGGCCCCGATCTAGATTTCACATTAATCTAGGCATTTCTTGAAAAATGTGTCCTAAATCCTATCCTAATGGGACTCATACACCACTTCTAGCGTATGAATCCCATGTGGCTTAAACCTAAATTAAATTCAAATCCTTGGTAGTATTTTATTCTCCTAGATCTGATGTCGGCTTGTACTATTGTAATTTCAAGAAATTTGACATAAAAAAGTATAAATACAAGGTTATTTCACTCATTTTTTACCTACAACTTGAGTATTCATGTGCATTATAGAAAATTTGAGTTTACAAGATCATTCAAGAGAATTCAAGAGTTGATTATCAAGCATCTTGGAGTATTATTCAAGTATCAAGAATCATGTTCATGTCATCATGCATCATGTTTTTGTTTGAGCTAACATTTGTGATGTAGGGTTTCATGATTGAAGCAAGCATTCAAGTCAAGATCTACAACATTCAAGCAAGATTCAAGATCCAAATCCATTGGAGCCATATCATACATGTTTGCAATATTTCATTCCTAGGGTTTGGTCAGTTGCAACATACCATTTTTTTCATTCATAATTCCTACTTTCCATTTGATTTGAACATTACAAGGTTTGATTACCAAAACGGGGTTTGACCAAGGAAAACCCCTTTCCCTAACAAAACAACATTTTTCCCTCTCTTTAGTGTGTGATATGTAGATCGAGGTTGAAGATCCTCTAATGAGCAATATTGGAGAAAAATTTTCAAGGTTTCAAAGTTGTCAAAATTGTCACGTTGTTTACAAGACCACTAAAAGACACCTACAGAGCAGAATTTGGCAATTCAGATCCAAAAATTAGGTTGAGAAGATAGAGAAGAGGTTGAAGAGTAGATTTATAATTTGAATTTCTAAAAAGGCCAAGCAAGTCTAATATACCACTGTTTGTGTATGAGTCTCAATATAGTGGACTTTCCAGTTTTCAGTTGTTCTAGACTTGTCTCTACCAAATTTTTGTTCCTGCCTAGAAACCCTAATCTAGGACTAAATTTCCCAACCTAGCATATGAGTCCCATTGTGCATTAAATTCAATGTTTCCAACATTTAGGTCTTCAATCCAGCTCCTAGAGGTTTCCAGGTGCCCCTCTATACTTCTCCAATTATTTATTCTGATTTGCATTCATTTCTAGGTCATTTAGTGAAGTTTTGCATATCATTAAGTGTCATAATTGGATCTTGCATATTACTTGTCTTTCCAAGCCCTAGTTTAGTGTTGAGCTCCTTTTTATCCTTTGATTATACCCTAGGACATCCATATTAGAAATCTCTTTCCCTCATTCTATCCTTGGATTGAGATCTCTAGGATTTCCTTGAATGAGAAGTGTAGAAAACTTGTTTTTCTATGTCCTAAACCATAGAGTAAAAATTTTATATCTTTCATTAATGTATAATAAAGTTTGTATATAATAACAAGGTCTATATGATTAAAGTGGATCCAATTCCTGAAAGTTGCTTACAAGATGAAGTCTTACATAAAACTCTTATTTAAAACTCTATTATTAATTTGATTCCATCTTCAAAAGAGGCCCACTACCTTTCATGGATAATGATACCAATGATAATAAATCACATGCGCTTGCACTCTTTTGTGATGATTGTGGTTTGTTAGATTTTACACCTTCTTTTATTGGGTAGTATAAAATATCAATATCCAATCTTGAACAGTTGAAGGTTATTTCAGTGATATACACACAATATCACCCTTCTTCTTTAATATCTATTCTCAACACCACAACTCCTAATAATGACAATGATCTAAATGTTACTTCATATTTAGGTACATATTTTGGTGATGATTGGGGTCATTATATTTTATACCCTCATTTGTGGGAGAGTACAAAATCTCACAATCTCAACCTAAGGAGTATTCTATTTCATTTTCACAATATCTTAAATAACTCAAATCATCTTTCATCAAGATTGTGTGTTTGAAAAATAAAACAATGATCCTCCTCCTCCTAACATTTAAAATCTCAAAAAGGATTTTCATTATTGCAAAAGGATCAATTTTTTTACTCATCTTTCAAAAATTAATTATACTTCTCATTTAGACAAGACTAGTAAGGTAGCTTCTCCTTCATCTAGGTTGGAGACACGTTATGGGCTTAGACTCAAATTTTTTTCTAAACTTTTCTACAATAAAAACATAGAACAAGGATTTAAGGATCTTGTGAAGCCTAAATCGCACCTTTCTAAAAGGGTTTTAGGTTTCCAACATCCTCCTGAAGTCATCTATATTTTCATCCTCCATAACATCTACTATATTAATAACTTCCTCTTTTGGGTAGCAAAAATTTCCATCACAAGAGAAATAATTTCTTCTTACTCCTTATCTCCTATTTGTGAAAGAACATATTTGTTGAGGATTCTCAAAGCCAACTTGATTACTCTTCCTCCTCCAATGCTCAAGAAATTTCATAAACATAATCATAAAAAATAGTCTTTTTGTTCATATCATCAAGTTTTTGGTCATTCTACTAGTTAATGTCAAGCATTAAAAGATAGAATAGAACAAATTATCAATTGTGGTGCTATAACCCTTCCATGTGTTGATGCACCTATTCATTCTAAATGACAAAATCTCTCCTTTAGTGTTTCTCCTCACTATGTTGCATTTTTAGCCGCATGTGTTTTCTCATTTCCATTCATGGTCTTACAATATTGTGTGCAACCATAATTCATCAATGATAGAACCACAATGGTTCCTAGCATTCTTTTTCTTGTCTCTACTCTTTTGGGAAAGGATAAATAGTTTTGGAGGTGTGCATTATTCTTAAGGATCCCCTCTCTTCTTTCTAAGTTCCCCTTTGTTTCCTTAAAAAACTAGCATAGAAAGTATTCTAACATTTTAAGGTGAGGAATATCACCTATCCATTTTATACACCCATATTGTATTCACATCTCTTGATATTTGAATTATTGATGTGGCCCATCTACAGTGGTTTTGTTCATATTGACCCATAAAGAATGGTTATTGATCCATCCCTTGAGATGTTAAACCATCCCCTATGACATTTTTCATCTATGCACTATACATGGTAACCTAAAATAATGCAACTTAATAGCCTATGAATTTGTGTATTTTACATGGAAACCTATCATAACCCAACTTTATAACTTGTAGATCCATGTGCCCCATGAGCCACCTAGAATAACACAACTTGTTAGCTTGTGTTCTTTATGGGACCTTTTATTTATCATTTTACATGGACACTTAACATAATGTATAGCTTGCTAGCCTATAGATCCATGTATCTCATGAGAAACCTAGTATAACACAACTTGCTAGCCTATGTGCTTTATGGGATCTTTATTTATCACATCCATGGTCACTTAGCATAACAAAAATTGCTAACTTGTGATCCATGGGGGTTTTTAATCCGCATGAACTTTTTTGTATTGATTGTTTTTAGAATTCCTCTATGTTTTTGTGCATTTGAGAGATGATGCTTCGTAATCGAGACAACCTTACATACTAAGGTTTCCTTACCTCATTGTCTTGAATATTTTTCTTTATATAGTGTGTAATAGTATTATTATTATATGCTTTATGCTTCATGTTTGCTCTAAATTTACCTCATGTGTGTGTTATGTTTGGCTCATCTATTCCTTGTATTTCTTTTGTATTTTATGTGTTTTCTTCATGTATTTTGTTTGTTTTCTCCATGCATTCCACATGTTTTATTTGTATATTCTATGTGCTTTCTGCGTGCATTCCTTATATGCTTCGTGTTTTCCTTATGTATGCTTTGTGTATCAAAATTTTCCTTGTCCTGCATGCAATATATTTTCTTTATTTTTTTGACATGTTTATCTTGGCATTGCATAGATTGATAGGATCCTAAGTTTGGGTGTTATCACATCTATCAACCTAGTGTCATCTTGTCTCTTTATAATTTTTATAAAGGAATATATTCTCTCTATTCCTTTAGTGTGGTTTGAACATAAGATCGTACCCTCATTAAAGTCGGGGCTAAATGTAGCATTGTAAATTTTTACCCCTAACAATTTCACACTATGTTGACACCCTATTTAAATATACAATTAGTTACACTAACAATTTGATCATTTTGAGTCTAGATTGCAAACATAACTTAATTCCCTGATATCTCGAGAATTTTGGGCTAAAAACTCCTAGATAGGGGTATGGGTACCCTAGTCCTAACGGTGTTCTATTTAAATAATTATCACTTTGAGAGTCAACCTTGAGTATTCTAAGAAGACCCTAGTTCAACCTATGCGGACAAGAAAATAAATTAGGATACATATATAAACAATTTTCCCTCTCATTTAAAAATTAAGCAAGAATATCATGAACTATGAGAAAATTATGAAGATACATTTGACTTATTATCTACATACTTGATAAATCAATATATTGTGTTGTGTGATGAACCTCTTCTAGGTCTTCAAATCAATTCATGCATTATTCATCAAATATTTATGGAAATTTATGGCATGACACCACTACATGTTGAATGAACAAGACAACTAAGAGGGAAGGGGATAAATCGGTTGTAGAAAATTAAAACATCAAAAACCCTCAATAGTAATCATATCCACATGCATTCATTAAAACCTTATTTTGTTAAAGTGATTAAACATGAAATGAAAATAATAAAAACTGAAATAATAACACCATACACAAGACAACACCAGATTTACGTGGAAAACCCAATGAGGGAAAAACTACGATGAGGATGATATCACAATATAAGTAATTGCAAAACTGGTACAAGGGATCACTACTAGAATAGGATACACTATCCAAAAAGGCTCACAACCAAGGCTCACTACTATAGAAAGAACACAAGAAGATAGAAGAAAAATGTTACATAGAGAAAAAATTATCAATGCAATAAGGAATCCACCAAAAATGCTCCAATACTTTCGCATCCTTTTATGAAATATTTCAGACACTTTAGCTCGCTACCTTCAAGACTCCAACACTTTGAATTTTGCACTGCTATGCTCAAATTTTCATCACACACATCACTCACATCGATCTCACATCTATCTTGTCTATCTCTTGCATCTCACAAAAAAATACTCTTATTTATATCAATCTTAATTTCAAAAACCTTCTCCAAGGTCAAAAACTATCTGTTATACTTACAAATTCAAATTAGGTTGACACCTAAACATTCCCATGATGGATAGGAATGAAAGCAACCCATATAAATTCTTAATTAGAACACAAATAGATCCCAACACATCTCAACACACTTTCAAAAGCCTCATGTGTAGTGCTAACACAAGGTCAATGGTGTAGGATTACCTTAGGTCTAGTAGGTGTAAGTTAATATTTTGGCTTGGTTTGATGTTTTTACATTTAATAAGGTCATTTAAGACCATATCATGTGTTTTTGAGTCAATATTAGGTCATTAGGTGGATTCATGAGTAAATTTGCATAAGTTATCAAGTTTACAAAACTGTTGTCAAATTGCACAATGTGCAATATGAAGGGTCAATGTTGCATAAAGTGAGAATTTGAATAGTTGTAAGTTGAAAAGTGGTTTATGTCCATTGGAAAATTATTGAAAATGTTTAAAAATTCCTTGTTTTGTCGAAGGTAGGGTTGGTTGTAAAGTTTTGGAAGTTGAAGCAATAAAAGTACTATATTTTCTCCAATTCTAGAACATTTTTCTCTATTTAGATGACTGGTACAAAAATGTATAGTCAATTCATGCCGCGAGACTGATTGGAAATGAAAGATATTTGAGTCTACTTTCTTCTTTTTATTTCACTCAATTTCATTGAGTTTTGATAGAGTTATTCCATTTTTATTGTAAATGGGTTTGAAACCCTTGTTAGGGTAATAGTGAGCAAACAAGTCAATTTTGAAGGCTTCTATACAAAGTAACTATTGGTTTTTTTCAATGAACCAATCAGATCCTGCTAGATACCTATGAGCTTTCCAGACTCAATTCTTGAATACATGCAAGATTATTGGCCAACAAACAAGATACGACACAAACTGATTTATCTCCTACACTTTGGGCTCTGCAAAACCCATGAGGGTGGTCCCACAATGTACATTATATTACTTCTTCAAAAAATTATCGTGCACATTGCATATTCAAGTAGATACATTCTCACACATGACTAATAAGAATAAATTATCCTAGAAATTAGCATTTTCTTGAATGAATTATACATCTTAAGTCGAGAATGCAAGATAATACAAACTACAACAAATTAAAGATGGATCAATGATTATTTTAGAGGATTGTTCTTAAGTTAGGGAACTAGAATTATGAGGAAAACTTAAATATATTAAGATCAGTGTCATTATCTAAAAGCTAAGAGTCAGAGAAAATTGCAATATAAGGTATGTTTAATTTTGAACACTCAAGATCTAAGCGACACCACTTTGTAATTCACAAATATATAACCAAATTCTACATACTACTTATCAAATCCAACGACCATGCATAAGAATTAATGATTTGATTCAATAATTTTAACTCATTCCATGAACAAGAGCTAAAAAAAAACAAATATCAAAGTATGAGACGATGACAATTAATCAAATGATCTCTGATTAGAATTTTCATTAATAATTCATATACACAATCAAAATGGAGAGACTATAGACTTGGAAAATCTCCATTATCATTCAGATATGTTTAGAAACCATATATTTAACAAGATCTACTACCTAGACTCAAAGCATTAGATAAAGGCTCAACATATTTGCTTTGTGCTCTCAATTTTCACAATTCAGCTCCAGAATTCAACAAAAGACCCACACAAAAGGCCTTGAATTCCCTTTTATAAAACAAGGGAGTAAAAAAAATCTTTAGGCCAGATGTACACATGTCACATTCTAACTAGACTACTACAAGACATATTCCCTAATTTAGTTATATTTGTGTTCTACAGAATGGAGGGAATACATATGAGATAAAGATTATTTACATTCATGATAAGGAACAAGTTTTCCTTCTCAAAAGAATAATTTCCTTCAACGTAGCACGTCCATCTCATCGAGAAAAATGACAAAGCGATGTAGATCAAAAATGAATTAGCATCTCAATCAGCACTCCACATCATCAATAACTAATAATTTTTTGTGAAACATATATTTTATACATTGTAACTTCTAATGCCAGACCTGTACAATACTCAACCAATTATATGTTTCACATCCATGCCTACAAACCAAATTGTCCCACCAATACTCTTCCCCATTCTTCATATTCTTCATCAGATGGCTAGTTGAAATCGATAACTTTATCTAATGTCTTCTTGTATGGGGAGTACTTGGTTATCACAGAGTTAGATTCCTTGTCAAAATCTTCCAGAAAGCTAACAATAAATGTCAACTTTCCCAAGGTGTCGCTAAGGACATTAATATGAATATCCTTACAAATTTAATTTACCTAGGATTCTATAACCTTATTCAACTCCCTTTTCCATTCCTACAATGATTTCACTTGATAGTTTGTGATCAAAATATCTGGGAATGGTGACAAATCTGAAAAATCATATTGATCTATTAATTCTCTTATCTTTTTCTCTGATGGAGCAATGTATCCTTGAAACTTTTTCTCACTCAACTCACACACAAATGTATAAGTTGGAAGCACACGGGGATATCTATCTTCATGCTAGCCAGCTCCAATTACTATTAACTTTAATCTGTCAGCTCTTGGGATCAATTTTCTAAAGATTGGCATGGCCAACTCTTTGTCGCTTTCGAAAAATCCCATTGCTTGCATCATCAGTGTATAATTGTCATGCACACTATTCATTCTAGCATGGATCTCCTCATTTAGATGCTTCAAAACAGTATGAGCAATCTTTGATACACTTTCATACATTGTGCCCTGAGCCTTCTCCAATAACCCCTTATATGTTTCAATTTACAGAAGAATTAGCTCCCTTGTTTGTTTAGTGAACGAGCGGGAACCTCATTGGATCGATTCCTCAACTGAGAGTGATCCATGTCTCAAATTATACAACACCATTGCCAAGGATTAGCCTAGAGGTGAATGTTGTGAAGATGCAACTAGAGACATTGGAGGTATGTGACTTGAACTAGGTTGGCCCTATTCTCTCTGAACTTCTCCCCTTTGTTTATAAAATGCTAACTTAGTCTCTAATACAACCACCTTTCGCTTACTATTGTCATATTCATTAAGAAGCTCATGATATTTATTTGTGAAATCATCCCTCTCTAGGTTGAGACTTTCCAAACTTTCTTTAGGGAACCTAGAAACATTAACAACCATGCCAGCTACCTCCAAGGCTGGGGTATCTGCAACTCTCTTCACAAGCAATTGTCCACTGAAATTTGATGGTTTTGCAAGGACTGGTTTCCTAGATCCCATAGATAGTGACCATATTGACAATGCATGCTAATCCTCACTAAATTCTCTCTGTAAGGTATCAGGTGCGGTATCACCAATGATTTGATATAGAGAATACACAGTCTTTCTGAAATAACTAATAAAATAGCTCATTGGGAAAGGCTCAAGCTCCTTTTCATCAATCTTAATCTACCTTTTGTGTTTCCCAGCGCCAGTCATTGCAGTATGCAAAGGAAACATCTTTGTTCTAATGAACACCTTGGTATTGTTGTATTCTCTTCTAACTTCATCCATGTCCGGGGGGGACCATATCCTAATACCACTCATGCATGTCAAAAATTTCTTCAATTTCCTTTCTGGTTATCCTTACCATATCTACCCAATCAAAAGTCCTGAGCACCCTGGAAATCGGGTCACACTTTGAGGCGATATCCTTCAAAATATCAACATCCATGTATACATTGGGAACAATTACTTTTACCATATCCAACCTCCAAGGGTTACTAAGAGGAGCTTTGAGGTTCCTATTCTCGAACTAGTGTTGAAATAACTACCATCTAGTGTAGGGTTCTTCGACGTCCTTTATGAAATAAGCTTTATCTATTACTCCCTCTTTTACAGTGGGAGCATGAAACAAAACATTTCCTTCTCGTTTCTTACTCGTAGACAAGGGAAGCAAGTCAATTACATATTGGGTGAACAACCTAGATAAGGTCAAAGAGGTGGCAATCTGTACTTTGGGAGCCATGGGTTCTATGTGTACCAGGGTTTTAATAGGAGGAATTTCAACTATCGACCTCCTAATTGCAACCTATGACTCAAGATGAATGCTAATTCTAGATGATTCCACATGGTTACAACCTTTTAAAAATATAATTAACCCTAATTCAAAGTGATAAAAGAAAAGAAATAAAAGCACTCATCTGAAAGAAAAATGAAATAAAATTGAAAGAAATCCATAACTCAAAACTTAAAAAGCATAAATATGTGTTTTTCATAATTACAACTTTCAATTGCGATGAACCCTAATACCAACCAGAATGATTTCTATGAATTATTTCTTTCAATCCTCCATATCGCTCCAAACACATCTTCAATTCCCAAGTTAGCAAGAACTGGTGGTATACACAACTTTCTAAGGAAATTGAATATGTTTACAAGTCACCTCTATCATTACTTCCCACTCGTGCGAAATCAAACAATTGCAATGGGCGTACTTCGTAGTTTTGAATGTATATCTTTGATCTTCAGATGAGATGGCCTCCTCGAATTACTTAGATTAAGTAAATTTCATTTGAATTTATGTTGCTTCTTTAGGTTAGAAAAGTAGTCAATAGAAGCATTCCAACTAGACTTGTTTCCTGTACTTGTGGGCTCCACCTGTCAATAGCCATAGAGTGTACGTGGCAGCTTCTCGTGGGTCTCATTATTTTTAATGATCTTGCATCTTACTTCTGCAAGCTAGTGGGGAATGGTGGTGATCATATTTCATCTTTCAACCTTTACTATCGATCTTAAAAGCTCAAGCATTGAGATGGAATACAACGACTGGGCCCATATACCTGATAAAACACATGTCAACATTTTGCTTACCTCACATCAATTAAACTACCGTCACTTGGGACACACAAGCCTGTGGGGAATGACTCAGATTAAATCCCACCATCTCGTCATCTTCAAACCTGTACATGTAATGAAGTTATTCATAAAAAGGGGCCTTGACTAGGATGGCGAGGATTTACCCTTGGGGATGGATGACTTAAACCTAAGTCACCAATAAGAAAATATTAGAGCTCCACGTTAGAAAAATTAAAATGCCTCGTAGCTAATAGTGATCGAATTACCATAGCAAAGGGGCCGATAATGAATTCATAACAATGGCTCATAATACAACTTATGTTACTGACAACTGAGAAAAATAGTCAATGCAAAAATATAATGCCAAAAGGTTATGCATGGATCAATTGGAAATCAAATCATCAAAGTAAAACTTTAAACCCATATTAGTAGATGACATGTGACATTCTAATACCAAGCACAAAAGGTCTCAAAATAATGGGAATTTTGAGGGCTCTATCAGTGGCTCATGCTTGGGGACACATACCCCTGGTGGGTATGGCAATAAACAAATCTCTTGGTGAAGCAGACCAAACATAGAGGAATTTAAAAAAAAACTAGGAGCTTGCCTAGACAAGGCAAGCAGACATAGCAGAAAGCAAACACACCAAACCCTATGTAAAAAAATTTAGAGGACTATACACTATACATGGAAATATAACCTATTTCAAGATAAATAGAGTTTCAGGAACTATCCATGTACTGGAAATTCCAGAAATTCCCCTGATAATGATTGTAGGAAGTAAGAATCTTCCCCATGAGTGTCTGTGATTAAGTAAGGTCCAAGCGATAAAGGATCAAATTTTCCATGTTTTCCTTTATCCTCCAGTCTGGCATTCCACATCAACACAATACATCCTACCTCAAATTTTCTCTAGACGGCCCTTTTTTCATGCAAATATTTAACTTGGAGCTAAATTTTCTCATTCTTCTTGTGAGCTTCTCTCCTCATCTCATCAAGCTCAACCAATTCATCCATCCTATTTTGCATCTCATCATAGATGCCAATATCATACTCTTTTACAAATTTATACATTTTCATCAAATTATTGTGTGGTATTCTAGCTTCTACCCCATACACCAAGTTAAAAGGAGAGTGTCAAATAGCTTTCTTGACTATGGTTCTATCTGCCCACAAAGCTAGTTGCAATTTTGAATCCCATGCTTTCTTATTGTTCTCAAGGACCCGTTTAATGATCTTCATAAGGCTCTTATTACTGGACTCAACTTTTCCACTCCCTTGGGGATGGTATGAGGATGAGTAAGACACATTTATGCCATGTTGGTTACAAAAATCCATAAATTCCTCAAATCTAAAGCACATGGCATTGTTAGAGACAATTCTTTTAGGAACACCAAACCTACTCAAAATATTATTCATAAGAAAATCAATGACAACTTTACTAGTTTCCTTCTTGGTGGGAATGGCTTCAACCCATTTCATGAACTAATTGGTAGAAACCATGATCCAAGCATGTCCTCCACTGGACTTCACCACCATCTCTCCAATAAAGTCAATACCCCACTATTGGAAGGGGGTTGGTGTTGAAATTGGCTTGAGAGGTAGGTTACCTGAGAACTTTATTTTACCTGTGAATCTCTGATAGGAATCACACCCTTTTACAAGTTTATGTGAATCTTTGAATACTATGGGCCACCAAAAACCTACCCTCAGTACCTTATTTGTAGTAGTCTTAGCCATATAGTGACCTACACATACACCCTTGTGCATATCAATTAATAAGTCTTCCACTTGGTCACCATCCACACATCTGAGAAGCACACCCTCTAGGCTTCTCCACCAAAGTTCACCATCAATGATGAAATACCTAATTTCTTGCAGTTTTAAAGTTCTTCTCTCACTTTTTGGCATACAATTAGGGAATTTCATGGTAAATGCAGATATTCAACAATCCTTCTATACCATCCACACATTTTCATATCATAGATAGGAGCAATGTTTTCTTGTTCAACTTCATTGATTTGATTGGACTCCAAATTAGTTTCAGCCATGAGTTTAGCTAATCCTTGGCCTCAGACCAACTTTGTAATCTGAATATCTATATTTAACTCTTGGATTCTATTAATCAATCTGCATCTCCTACCTATAGTTTCCTACTGAGTAAAATTGTCCTTGACTATGGTGCTTGGGACATAGGCCACAACAGTTGCACCAGTCAAATATGTTCTAAAATTCTTAATTTCCTTAACCAAGATTTAGGCTTGCTTCTCAGTAGTATCATACTTGAGCTTATCTACCTACAAGGATTTGCTAAAAAAGGCAATTGGTTTCTCAAAACCTTCATCATTCTCTTGCAACAACACTCTTGCTACAATGTGAAAAGAAGAAAATGTAAACAATTGAAATGGCTTGGTATAATCAAGAGTCTTCAAGATAGGTGTAGCTTTAATAGTGTCTTTGATGGCTTGAAAAGATTTAAGAGGCTCTTCTGACCACGCCACCTTTTCTCCTTTCTTGAGCATCTTTGAGATAGGCCTGTCTATCTCTGCAAAATTAGTCACAAACCTTCTTAAAAAGTTCACCTGCCTAAAAAATGACTGAATCCCTTTGGCATTCTTTGGTGGTGTAATATTGTCTATAACTACTACTCTTTCAAGATAATATGTACTAGAAGCTTTCCTTCTTTAACTCTGAAGGCACACTTCTTGGGGTTCAGCGAGATACCATATTCTGAGGCTTTGATGAATATTTTCTCAAGGTGTGAATAGTGATCCTCTTCCTTCTTACTATGGGCAGTAAGATCATCTTGGTAAATAGCCAAAAAAAAATCTAGGAAATTAGCGAAAGCTAAATCCATGGCTCTTTGAAAAGTGGCACTAGCATTTATCAGGCCAAAGGGCATCCTCGCGTAGACATAAGTTCCCCAAGGTGTACTAAATGTTTTTTTGTACTATTCTAATTATCTTACCATGACCTAGTTGTACCTAGAAAATCCATCCATCATAGAGAGAAATTCACAACCAATCACCTTTTGCAACATTGCTTCCATGTTGGGTAAGGGGTAGTTATCTTTTAAGGATGCAACATTGAGGTTCTTGAAATCCACACATAATCTTAAGTTGCCTTTCTTCTTTCTTATAGGAACCATATTGGACACCCATGAGGAGTGTCTTATAGGTTTAATAATTCTTGCATCACTTAACTTAGCAAGTTCTTCTTGTATTTTAGGCCTTAAGGTATGGTTAATAGGTCTTTGTTTTTGTCTCAATGGTTTTGTGTCAGGCTTTAAAGGGATCTCATGATGAAACAAATCTTCCCTGTAGGCTTTCAAATCATCATAGGACCATGTGAACACATGTTTGTATTTTTGCAACAAGGAAATTAACATTTTCCTCACATGTGGCTTCATCCTTTTTCCTATGTAAACCTTTTTAGGAGCATTTTATGTTCCCAAATTTATTTCCTCCAAGTCCTCTTTATGTGCATTGGCTTGTTTTGCATTTGATATATCAGGGCCATCAAAGACCCTCTCAAGTGCAATGAGTCTCTTGGGAATTTTATTGGTTTTCAACTGAATGACTTCAATACCAAATAGTGTATCCTTTCCATCAACTTCCACCATATATGAACCGAAGTCAATCTCTTGGTTCTCATACTTTTCAACACAATGTAAGAATCTCAATATGTCATTATCATCATCAAACACCTACAATTGTAGATGTTATTAGGTATTGCAAGTCTTGTTTGTACCTCAATTTGTGAGACACCATCAAAGGTCACATCATCAAGCTTGATTGCAATGTTAGCCAACAAGTCTTCTTTGACATTTTGTCCTCTTTCTATCCAGTCTATCCCAAAAGCATCGAATGCCTTGATAGTATCCCATAACTCATTCCTATGCTTTCTCAATCTTTTGTCCTTGGTGAGAAATTTAGATCTTACTTGAGAGACTACTAATTCAGAATGCCCAGATACTTTTAACAATTTTATCCCATGCTTGGAGGCTAACTTTAAACCAAGTAATAAGGCTTCATAATTTGCAACATTATTTGTACTTGCACACTATAGTAAAGAGGAGTACTTGAAATTCTTACCTTGGGGAGAGATTAGAATGAATCCAACACCTGAGCCCTCTTTTGAATAGGCTCCATTGAAATAAAGTTTTCATAGAGTCTCTTCCTATGGTGCTTGCAGGACTTCTCTAACAATTGGGGAAGGCTTAACTTCTTCTTCTACTTGCTCTACTTATTCTACCCAAAAAGTGTCTATGCCAGTGTCTACAAAGTTAATTATTGGAGGTTCTTCTGGCTCTTCAACATGCTCAATCATATGTCAAAATCTTGATTCTCAGGAAATTTTGACATCTTTCTAATCAATTGAGAAGGTGGAAAATGATAGATCACATTGCATACTTCCTCCCATGGAAGCACACCATTGTCTTGAAAGTAGCATTCCATATGTTGGTGGAATATCCACCACTATGACACTCATGAATAGCTCCTTTTTAGGGAATGCGGCCAGTCTATCTGGGACCTCATAGATTACACCAATAATAGTGACTTCTTTAGAATCCATAGCATAACACTTTCCATATGTACTACCAAATTTCAAGCCCATTTCCTCCATTATCTTGACAGAAATGACATTGTTTGAAGCACCTGAATCTATCATACAATTCCTAAGTATCTTTCCATCAATGATCAAACTCAAAAAGAAAAGATTAACTAGACTTGGGTTTGTAGTGATGGTGGTTCCTAAGTAAATCTCAGGGTTCTCATTGACAATTGCCTCTATCTCAACATCCTTTCCTTGACCATTATTTGTTTTAGGTACATCAACCTCTTCATTGTGCTTGCTTCCCCCTGTAATGTCATTGATAACAACCATTGTCTTGTTCTTATGGTCGTCGATCCTCATCATCTCAAGAAATGGGACTGTAACCCAGATTTGTGATAAGACTTGAAATATATCAATAGGAGAATAACTTGGTATTTCTAGAAATACTATTTCTTGGGGAATTACCTTTTTAACTTGTTGATCAACTTTATCAATAGTAGGCTTCAACTCTTTGGGCTTTATATTTTTATGTGTAACCTCAGCAATGGCCTTTGCTTTGCTACCTTTCTTTGCCCAAATTCTCATTTCTTTAGCTTCTTTAGGATTGGTTTCTTCCATCTTATTATCTATCTTGACTAATTTATTCTATGAATTGTTCTCTTTAATGAACATGCCCCCCCAGGTGACCTTGGTCGCCACTCACCACCCTATTCCTCAAGTGGAGATCACTTCTTGCTTGATATCTAGTAGCTAATGCAATTGTATATTTCTCTATTTCCTCATTGGATGGCCTCCTTAAAGAAAAATTACATGCTTCGAGATTGTAGGTAGTGTACTCATCGTCCCTTTCCTCATCAGAAAGGACTTGTTGGTGATACAATCCAACTTCATGTCTTTGTGCTTCCACATCAACGGTGTCAGCATCATCACTGGAAGAATAATTGCTACATTCCAAATCTGACTTGGTCATGAATACATTTGTGGTTTCAACTAGATTACAAGGAGAATCAGACTCGCTTTGATCATCTTGGGTATCTTCCAAAGACCTTGCAACTGAAAATTATTGTGATGAATGAGGCATCTCACATACTCCACACCATGGTAATTCTTCAACAATTTTTTTTGTAATTTTATGTAAGGGGTCAAGTGTAGCATGAAATTTCTTCTGATTATTCTGAACTAGCTTCCCATTATTCCAATTTTTATGGTAAGGATAATCTTGAAGCCTTGGAGGCCTCTCATTTCTCTGGAACTAAGGTTTGTCATTCATCACCTACTTTTACAATATATTTAAGACTTGATCTAGCTTTTCATCTAGGGCTGCGACTTTTACTGCTTTCTCATTTTGGTCCTTTTGATTCTTAGAGGGCCTTGGGTCATCTCTTTTACAAGCTTTACCAGATTCCCTCAAAGGCTGTGGATTCTTGTCTCTAAGAAAATAACGCATCTTAGAGTTGTATGCATTACATTATACAACCATACATGCTCTCTCATTGGGCCTCAGGAATCCAAAGAATTTATTCATTTCCTTTTGGAATATAACATTGAATTCAGTAGCCATCTCATTGTGTCCTTTTGTGATGTTATTAAAGTAATTCAATCTAAACTGTGGATTGGTTTGGTCTCAATACTGCTCCCTAAAGATTCAGAAGAATGAATCCTTGGAGTCAATGCTTGCATCAGGAAAGCTCCCATACCAATCCCTTGCATCTTCTATTAGGGATTGCATAAAGTATTTCATAGCCACATCCTCATCCCAAAATTCAAAGTCTTCTATAAAACTTTGAAAAGCCTTCAAATGGTCTTCACCAGTGAGAGCATTGTTGCAAGTAAATTTGGGAACATGTTTTTTTGGTATTGTCTAGTATTAGATTTGGGTATCTTGGGATATTTTCAAAACATAGTTGTCTATACCTATCAGTATGCAATAATCTTCTCCCAGCTAATCCTTCTTCCTCATCCTGGCTATCATTTCCTCTTCTTCATCCATATGATATCTAGAACTTTTGTGTTGGGAGTCACGCTGACCATTGAAGTGAATGGTTCTAGCTTTATCTTCAAATTGTGAAGAGGAACTAGAGGGGTTACCAATAGGTGAAGTTCTGTCACTATCATGAGGGCTTGAGGAGGATGTGTGGCCTTGAGAGCTCTAAGCTTCAGGGAGAGGATCTTTCAATGTAGATTCTAAGAAGTTGATCTTCTTCTTCATCTCTTTGTTTACAGCCAATAGCTCCATCTCCTTCATCTTCATGTCCAATTCCTCATTTTCTTTCATCAGTTTTTCCCGAAATGGGACATAAGCATCTTGTGATGCATCCTTCTTGGAAGCATCCCCCTCATTAATTTTTACCCCTTCATTTCCATTTTTCTCTCCCACAAGTCGTTTCCCTTTATCAACCTCACGGGATTCACGCTTTGTATTTTTGGGAGCAAGAGGAGGATTAAATGAGGTAGAATTCTTTTCAACCTTATTATTTTGTGGGTCTGTAATAATATTATCAATTGTGGGCTTTATAGGGATTTTTCCTACAACATCCCTCATAACTGGCTCATTCTCTTAGTCAACTTAGGCTTCCAATTTTTCCAAAGCCTCCATCTCTTCTACTTTCCTTCTCAACATGTCCCTCTGCATCATGACATCCCTAATTCTCTTCTCCTTCTCAAGATCCCTCTTCTTCCTATTTTCATCTCACTTAGAAGCTCTCTAATTCAGAAAATGCATATCATTCAACATTTCTTCTTCATCTGGTAAGGTAGACTCTTTATCAGATGCAACTACATTTTCAACCTGAGTAGGGTCAAGATTTGGGGAGTAATCATCTCTATTTAGCAAGTCATTGGGAATTGGGGTAGAAGCATGGGAATTTAGAGTGATATATCATTCAACTCTAGCACGCCTAGTGCTAACATTATCCCTTTCTATTCTATCCCTTTCTCTTTGCTTCATGGCTTGCATGCTCGGGTCTAAGGAATACTCATTTATAATAGACTTCATAAAAACTCCCCCCCTTTCATTAGAATTGTTATCACTGAAGTCTAGTAAATTTATTTCATATTCTAAACTAGAATTGGAATGCATTTCATGTTCAGAGGTGGGATGAGGGGTAGACTTACCTTTTCCTATGTATTTTTCCTTTATCCATTTCCCATGTGGGTTTTCATTCTTGGATAATTCACCTTCCAGTTTCTGTTTTGGATGCTTCTTCATGTGGCCTCACATTCTTTGTAATTTTCTTCTTCACCTCTTTGATATCCTTAAATATTGGCTCGCACTGGTGCAAAGAAGTTAGAGTTTCCACCCAATTTGCTTGAGAGAAATTGTTAACAATTTTGTTATTCTTTGTGAAAATTTTGATGGATCTTTAGAAATTGAGACAAACTTTGACACATACAATGCACATTTGCATGAATTTTGCACAAAAGCTTTGAAAACAAATGGGTGAGAAACCTAGCAAGACCTAGGTGAACTATTTGGGAAAGATTTGTGCTAACTCTAGCAGATGCTTCTATTTGACAGACTCTATGAATAAATGTCACCATATAATATAGCGATCCATGATAAGGCTTACGTCCCCAACAGAGTCGCAATTTTGTTGGTTGTTTTCAACGAACCAATCAGATCCTGCTAGATACCTATGAGCTTTCTAGACTCAATCCTTGAATACCTATAAGATTATTGTCCAACAAATGAGATATGGTACCAATTTATTTATCTCCTATACTTCGGGCTCTGTAAAACCTAGGAGGGTGGTCTCACAATGTACATTATATTACTTCTTCAAACAATTCTTGTGCCCATTGCATATTCAAGTAGATACATTCTCACCCATGACTAATAAGAAGAAGTTATCCAAGAAATTGGCATTTTCTTGAATGAATTATACATCTTAAGTCGAGAATGCAAGATAATACAAACTGCAACAAATTAAAGATGGATCAATGATTATTTTAGAGGATTTTTCTTAAGTCAGGGAACTGGAAGTATGAGGAAAACTTAAAGATATTAAGATCAATTCCATTATCTGAGGGCTAAGAGTCAGAGAAAATTACAATATAAGGTACGTTCAATTTTGAACACTCAAGATCTAAGTGACACCACTTTGTAATTCACAAATATATAACAAAATTCTAAAGAATACTTATCAAATCCAATGACCTTGCATAAGAATTCATGATTTGATTCAAGCATTTTAACCCATTCCATGAACAAGAGCTAAAACCAAAACAAATATCAAAGTATGAGACGATGACAATTAATGAAATGATCTCTGATTAGAATTTTCATTAATAATTCATATAAATAATTAAAATGGAGAGACTATAGATTTGGAAAATATCCATTATCATTCAGATATTTTCAAAAGCCATATATTTAACAAGATCTACTACCTAGACTCAAAGCATTAGATATAGGCTCAACATATTCACTTTGGGATCTCAATTATCACAATTCAGCTCCAGAATGCAACAAAAGACCCGCATAAAAGTCTCTGAATTCCCTTTTATAAAACAAGGGAGCAAAAAAAATCTTTAGGGAATATTTACACATGTCACATTCTAATTGGACCACTACAAGACATATTCCCTAATTCAGTTATATTTGTGTTCTACAGAATGGAGGGAATACATACGAGACAAAGATTATTTACATTCATGATAAGGAAAAACTTTTCCTTCTCAAAAGCACATGTCAAAAGAATAATTTCCTTCAACATAGCACATCCATCTCATCAAGCAAAATGACAAAGTGATGCAGAACAAAAATGAATTAGCATCTCAGTTAGCACCCCACATCGTCAATAACTAATACTTTTCCATGAAACATATATTGTATACATTGTAACTTCTAAGGCCAGACCTGTACAATAGTTGACTAATTATATTTTTAACATCCATGCCTACAAACCAAATCAGCCCACCAATACTCTTCCCTATTCTTCATATTCTTCATCAGATGGCTAGTTGAAATTGATAACTTTATCTATTGTCTTCCTGTATAGGGAGTACTTGGTTATCACAGAGTTGGATTCCTTGTCAAAGTCTTCTAGAAAGCTAACAATAAATGTAAACTTTACCAAGGTTTCACTAAGGACATTAATATCAATCTCCTTACAAATTTCATTTACCTAGGAGTCTATAACCTTATTCAGCTCCCTTTTCTATTCATGTAATGATTTCACTTGATAGTTTGTGATCAAAATTTTTGGCAATGCTGAAAAATTTGCAAAATCATATTGAGCTATTAATTCTCTTATCTTTTGGTCCAATGCAACAATGTATCCTTGGAACTTTTTCTCACTCAACTCACACACAAATGTATAATTTGGAAGCACATGGGGATATTTGTCTTCATGCTAGCTAGCTCCAACTGCTATTAACTTTAATCTCTCAGCTCTTGGGATCCACTTGTTCAAGATTAGCATGGCCAACTCTTTGTTCTTTTGGGACAATCCCATTGCTCACATTAGCATTAATGCATAATTGTCATGCACACTGTTCATTCTAGCCTGGATCTTCTCATTTATATACTTCAAAATAGTACAAAAAATCTTTGATACATTTTTATACATTGTGCTATGAGCCTTCTCCAACAACCCCTTATATGTTTCAATTTGCTAAAGAAGTTTCTCCCTTGTTTGTTTAGTGGACGAGATGGGACCTAGTTGGCTTGATTACTCAACTGAGAGTGATCCATTTCCTAAATTGTATGGCACTATTGCCAAGGATTTTCCTCGAGGTGAATGTTGGAAAGATGCAACTGGAGACATTCAAGGTATGTGAATTGAACAAGGTTAACCCTGTTCTCTCTAAACTTCTCCCTTTTGTTTATAAAATTCTAGCTTAGTTTCTAATACAACCATCTTTCGCTGACTATTGTCATATTCATTGAGAAACTCATGATATTTATTTCTTAAATCATCCCTCTGCAAGGTGATACTTTCCACAGTTGCTTTAGTGAACCTAGCAACATTAATATCCATGTCAGTTGCCTCCAAGGCGTATCTGAAACTCTCTTTACAAGAAGTTGTCCAGTGAGATTTGATGGTTCTGCAAGGGCTGATTTCCTAGATCCCATAGATAGTGACCATATTGCCAATGCATCTTGTAAGTATGGAAAAGTAAAAAGTAAAACTACAACTAAAACACTTCTTAATGAAACATTGTATCAAGATTAAACATGAATTAAACTAATTTAAAACTAAGAAAAGCTTGAAAGTGTCTCAGTGTCTCCTATCTCCAAAGATTTATCAAATTACATAAGCTCTTAGATTTGTAAGCACCGTAACTGTTTAAAATTTCTATCTAGAGAATGAAATGCATGCTAAATGCAATGATGTGATGATTGCTAATGATTTCTAGATGATATGATGCTACTGTAAACTATCCTGACATGAAACCTGCTAAATGGAAGCTACAGTAAAAACTAATGATGTTGTCATGATATAAAATTTAATAATACCATGATGCTATGATGATACTAAAATGCTAATGCTTATCATTGCTTGGTTGCTTGAGTACTAACTCCTATAGAGTAACTTTGCATAAATTGGGATTTCTCAGATCATTTTGATGCTTCAAAAAGCTATATATATTGATTTCTGGCAATAGTTTTGCACAGGGGTAACACAACAGAGGCTGAGATTAAATCTGGGAATTTTGAATGGTACGAGATGAGAAGGTGGAGTTGATCATGGAGGATTGTTCCTCCCCATGAAAATACCAGTCAAGATGAGAGGAAAGATTTGAGGTAGAAGATTGAGAGGATTGCCTGCAGGTTTGTCCCTGAGGCTTTTCTCATGAATGCCAGTTGCATTAATTAGATTTGAAAAATCTAATTTTATTGGTGAGTGAATAGAGGGATTTTATTTATGCATTTATTTAAATATTTTTGATTTATTTAAATTAGAAAAAAGATAGATAAATAATTTAATAAAACAAACTATAGAAGTTTATTAAATTAAAATAGAAGGAATAGGAAAATTAAATTAAATATTTTATGATATCTTTATTTAATTAAGAAGAAAATATGATAAGATAATTAAGTTACATAAACTATTGAAGTTGTGTATTTAATTTAATATAAAATTGATGGATAAAGTATAGAAGAAATAATAATGGTAATAATTAAATAAAACAAAGTATTTAATTCTGTTTATTTAATTAAGGGGAAATAATGTGATAAAATAGAAGAATTAAAATTGAACTTAATATAAATAAATATTTCTATTTATTTACTAAGTAGATGAATTTAGGATTAATTAATCAAATAAATCATATTTAATTAATTTAGATTCTCCAGACCATTTTTAGGTGTCTACATTTTTCCCCTCTTTGAAGTGATGTGTTTACGCATTGCTTCAAAGAAAATTTTGTGTTGTTGCTACTAGTATTGACTAAGACAATTTTTCAAAATGCCCTAGACATGTGTTCAAGTGATTGATGGATATATGCCCCCTCGGGAGATAAATTAATGAATTTTTGATTTTTTTGATTTTTTGAAAATTTTCAAATTTTTTATGATTTTTTTATGATTTGATATAGATTTGATGAAGATTTGATGATTAAATAATTTATCTCCTGATAATTGATGAAGAAAGTGGTCCTGGATGAATTTCAATTAATCTCCCCTTTAAAAAAATTAAATCAATCCCATAAAAATCCCTTTTCAAATAACCTATAAAAGGTTAAAAAAGTATTTTTCAACTTCATTTGTACATTGTGACTTTTGAAAACTTGGTGAGAGAGATTCTTGTGCCACTTGGAGCAAGATGTTGATTCCATATCATACCCACTGTTTTGAGCATGTTTGATGACATCAGCGGTTGGCCATGTTCAAACCTCCGGTATGTCCATTATTTTACCTTGGTTTTCATGCATTTTCTCATTTTTTGTGTATTTTTTAGATTTTTCAATTTAAACTCGTTTAGCGCTTTTATTTTCCATTGTAGTGCCTTTCAATCCCATTTTAGCGCTTTTAGGTTCTATTCTAGCGCTTCTAGACTTTTAGCGCTTCCAAGGTCTTTTTCATCACGTCTATAGGTTAGGTTAGCACTTTTCAAAGTTTAATGCTTAGGTTAGCCATTGTAGCGCTTCCATAAAATGTATTAGCGCTTTTATATTTTTAGCATTTTGATTGGATTCTGTAGCGCTTTGACTCCCTGTTTTAGCATGTTTCAATTTTTAGCACTTTGACCAAATAAAATGACGCTTTTGATAAAATGGGGCTTTGTTTATCTGAAATAGCACTTTTATCTAATGAAATGGCACATTTAAATTAGAGGGTTGTGATTTTCATCAATTTGTTCTTAATGTTCTCAATTTTTGATCGATTAGCTATTGGTTTGATATGAATCATTTGTTTAATCAAATACATGATTTTTTGATCTCATGATAGGTGAGGTCTGATGTTTTTTTTTATGATAATTATCCTCATGATAGATGAGAAATAATTAGAATTGACATACCTCATGATAAGAGAGGTTGATTTGATGCATTGATGATGACCTTATGTAGGTGAGGTTGATTTGATGCATGGATGATTGACCTCATGATAGGTGAGGTTCAATGATGTGTGCTCATGAGATTTGATCAAAATTCTCACCAAGAGTTGACTTTATTTGATATGGTATTTTTGATATTATTTGATGATTGACATGAATTGATTGACTTTGATCTTGTTATGATAATAGGAGCGATTGGGGAACCTCCAGATTCGAGAGCGTTTCCCCTGGACATTTGATCTCATTCCTCAGTTGGCACAACTTGAGACTGCTATTATCATACGTTGTGGATTGTCTCCTCTTCTTTATATTCCCTAGATTAGGATTAATCAGGGTTTGTTGACAACATTAGTTGAGAGCTGGCAGAACGAGCATAACACATTTCACCTTCCTACTCGCAAGATGACATTTACTCCAGAGGATGTTTGGTGAATTCTGCAGCTTTTGATTGTTGGAGATGTTGCGATATATAATTCAAGAGAGTAGGGTGGGACTAATGCTCTTCATAGAGTGTTTTAAGATGATCATATTGCAGGAGAGTGGATTCCATGGCATGATATGGTTGATGCATATGCCACTTTTCCAACAGTACTTGTTGGTTTCATTGGCAGATTCCTTAGTCCTAATCGCAAGTCTAAGGGATTCTCAGTTGGTTGGGGCTGATTTTTGGAGAGCATGGTTGTTCATGGCACTCAATTTTCTTGGGGCATGTGTATGCTTTCTGAGCTATATCATGATTTATATTTAGTTGTGTATCTTAGTGGTCAGATTTTATCGGCCGATGTTACTTTGCTTCAGGTATGGGCATGGGAGCACATAGCTGTCACACATCCAGTTCTAGTTAGACAGAGGCCACCCATGAGACCTTATGTATTCAGATATGTTGGCCGGCTTACCCAGTATAAACTGGGTAAGTTAGAGTATTGGAGGAGAGTCATTGACAACATAAATTCCATGACATGGTGTCCCTACTTAGATTGTGATCATTGGGATGATGATGATGTTCAACTACCATTTCTTTGTTAGACGATGATCCTGATTGGCCATGTTTGCCGGGTTTTAGAGAGATTCTTGATCAGACGTGTCTACAGACAGTATGGGATGGCACAAGGTATGCCCCAGGGTGTTGCTCACTACGCTTGTTGGCAGTTAGATACAACAAAAATGGGGCCTTGTTTGTCATATGTTGTGGCAGTTCAGGAGTTTTAGGCTTTACAAAATTTGTGTGGGACATTTGGCCAGATATTGTCGAGGCTCCACTTACAACAGATTATGCTAAGTATTTTTCTTTGCATATATTTCCACACCTTACCATTCTAGATGAGCCTACCCCATTACCTACAGAAGAGGATGTTCTTGTTGCTCATGGTCAGAGATGGAGGAGAGAGGATGTTGGAGGATTTGAGGCAGAGGATGTTGATGTGGTTGGTGAGGCAGATGTCAAGCCTAAGTTTGATGTTGGGGTAGAGTAGGATGTTGGTGGCGAGTAGGATGGTTGTGGTGAGAGGAGTGGAGATGAGAGCAGCAGAGACAAGAGCAGTGGAGATGAGAGATTTGATAGTGGAGAGGCTTCAGTTGGGTCAGGCCCTGCTTTAGATTTTCCTAGTGAGACCATTCCTCATAAGAGGCAAGCTATGTGAGATGTTTCAGAGTGGCTATAGATAGCAGATCTTCAAGTGTAGTTAGAGACTGTTCAGGAGCAACTTCTTCAGTCTCAAGGTTTATTAGAGTAGACTCAGGCTCAGATGTAGGTACAGGCTGAGTTGCATGCAGGGACTCTTTCAGCTGTACAGGCTCAGTTAGTCATATCTCAGTCACAAAATGCAGCATTGACAGCTGAGAGGGATGTGGCAAGACAGATAGCTGAGATAGCTCAGGCTCATGTTACTTCATTGACAGCTGAGATAGATGTGGCCAGGTTTGCAGTAGAGGGTGCTCAGGATTCTGTCGATAGATTATAGAGACTAGCAGATGGTACCTCCTTGGAAAATTATATGTGAGAGGTTGCTTGCATTGGTGAGGAGATTCAATTTTATAGAGCTAGACATTATGACACAGTGCCCTTTGAGCAGAGAGTTAGCTATGCGAGGTCTCGTTCTGCTAGGTCACGATCCAGGACTGTCAGTGCAAGTGTTACCCAACCTCTACCTAGAGATCCCAGGGATCCTGGTTCCTCTGGTGGTAGGGGTCCCAATCTTGCTATGCCTACACCATCTAGAGCCAACAACACATGATTTTTTTCTGTATTACATTTGATATGTGATGTACACTTTGATTATTTTGATATACAACCATTTTTGATGTTTTATCTTTCTTCATTTCAGACATCATTGTATACTTGACATTGTGATTTTGATATATATGAGATGCAATAGATTCTACGGTCCATTATGTGTTCTATATGATTCTCTGATGGATGCATTTTCCTTCGATGTTCTATATGCTATGTGATGGTTTTATTGTTATGATGGTATGCTTTGATATGATGTTGTTCTATCTATGATGCAAATAATGGTAATGTATGGATGCATGTTATATGGATTCATGATTATGGATTGATGTGTTTAAATGATATGTTATATGTGATGTAAATGCAAATATATGGATGAATGTAATGATTTATGATGATGATGGAATGATATAGATATATGTATGTTGAAATTTATTATATGATGAGAATGTAAAATGATTTGATTTAAAATGTATGAATGATAAAATGATGATGCAAATGTTTTGAATATATGTAAATGATTATGATGATGTTTCTGTAAATGTCAAGTATACTCAGTCTATTATGAGAAAAGATAATTATTTAAGGAATGATTCACCACTTTTTGTAATAAATACTCTGAATATGTAATACTATTAAATGGATGCAATCTACTTTTACCATGCAAATTTATATGTAAACATAGGCATTTTAACAATATATTTGTGCTTTGTATCATCATTGAGCTTTTAAAATGTTGAAAGTGAGTACAAGCATCATTAGTATAATATAAACCAATGATGACCTGAGTACTACTCTCATGACTTTTGATATTGCAAGCAAACACAAGCATCGAGGTATAATTAAACCGAGATGACCTGAGTATTTCTTGCATAAAACATACAAGAATTAACCACGTTCCTATGTGAATTGGAATGTCATCCATGATACTTTGTAGAGCACTTCCTGCAATGATTCACACATTAATTATGATTAATTCAAAGACAATAGACAAAGAAAATACCATTTCTTCTTCTTGGCTTCTCTAGTTCAATACATCATTGAGTTGCTCCAAAGAAATGATAACAATGATAAAGGTACAACTTATCCAATTTTTTCTTATAGTATTCAATCATTTATTCAGATTAGATCATCCATCCTGATCTTGTGATGTTTTTGTGTTTTCAAGATTTTGGATCAAACTAACCTAAAGACCTATCCTAGGGGCCTCATGGGTTGATCAAAGATTAGCCTTGCCTACATTATACACTCAGAGACCATGTAGTTCAACTAACACAGACTCATGTTTTTTGGATTTTTTGAGACCAACTTTTTGACTTTTTTTTTTGGATTTTCTGTTGTGATATGGATGTTTGATGTGTTTCCGATGGTGATTGATGTTTCATGTTGGGTTGTGTTTTGATCGCTCTTTTTGTTTCTTTTTTCCATGTTGCCAAACATATTGCACCCGAACACTTGAATAGTTAAATTCAACAATCTGTTGAAACATGGAATGATTCTCAAGCCTGTGGGTTGCCTAATTTTGAGAATCAATCTCTAGAGAGGGCTAGTTCCCTGATGAAAACCTCCTAAAACTAACTAACTTGGCTAGGAAAAGAGATAGAAAGCTTGCTTGAATTGAAATCCTAAAGCTACAAGAGGTGATTGCACCAAAATTATGTGATTCTATTCACTATCCTAAACCTATAATCAGCTGCAATAAAGTTCTAAATTTATTTCACAATTCAACTAAGATCATGAAATTCACCAATATTTCACATGTAGCTTTGAAATTTCAATGTTTTTAAGAGGAAAACTAGATTTTCACATATACAAATGACTGAAATCTTTGTTAAACATAGCATGCAACCTAAATTATAACATGAAATCTTCTTGTTTTTTAAAGCATCAATGAGACAAAATAAAAGATTTGAGATAAAATCATAGTGTTTAAATCAAATCATTCATATGAAAATAAAACTCAAGAAAGTATTGAGAAGGAAATACTATACTAAATATAAACTCTATTACAATGTTTGAATAATAAAAAGATGAGTTACAATGCCTCATTGTTGTATGTGTAAGTAGGAAAAAAGAACTAGAATGAAAAAGATAAACTTTTTCAATATATACAATGAGAATGCACTTCAAAGTGCATGAACAAGTAACTGAAAGTCAATTTTAGTGAGAAAGTGACAATTCCAAGGTGATATCCACATAGAAGCAAAAATCCCTAAAAATAAGGTTCAAATTCATGCAAAAATGAGTGAACTCAGTCTTGAACTCACAGTCATAAAGCATGCAACTGATCTACAACTCAAACTGAACTAGAAATCTCTGAACGTGAGCCAAAACATGCAAAAATCATCCTTTCTTTAATCAATTCTCCCATGATAACTTAAAGTCCATTTCGCATGACAAATCTTCATTTGATTCTATATGAAACTGAAGTAAAGTGCCAAACACCTTCATAACTTGCATGATTAACTCGCCTTCCAGTTAGCTCTACTCAAGTACTGCATAGATCTCTAATTAACTCATCATCACATGATGTCTTTTATTTGCATGTAAAGATAGCTAATTAATTAAATGATTTATAATGTATCATTTAATCAATTAACCTACATTGAGAATGCAAAAATTAAAAAAAGAATAATATTGAGGCTTAATGTCAAATTAGAAGCCTTAATTCTCATCTCACGGGCTTTCTTACATTATACTTAGCATATTTCCAATATGCGTTCACTATTTCCAAAAATATTAGTCGACCATCATGTGTATTGGAAATTTTTTGATAATAGTCGACCATCATGATAAAAGCAATATTGACTTAAGAGTCAAAGCAGCCACGGGAAAAAATAAGACAATGATTATTAAAAATCATTAATAAAAATATTAAAAATGGCTTAAGGCGAATGGACAAAAGCAAACATCGAACCCTAAATCACTATCACTCTTTTGACTTTGATGAAACTTCTGGAAGAAGCTGGCCACCATTGCTGAATAGGGTTTCAACCTAAAATTCGACCATGAAATGGCTCGAATTTGTACCTTTTGGATGTTTTCTGAGCTAAATCTTGCTGATTTTCATATGGTAAGTTGTTTTTTACCAGTTTGAGGTATCTTGACTCCATTATATAGCATTTTATGAGCTTAAAAGCCGTGGATGTGCGTAATATCTGATATATTCTTTGTCATTTCTTTGTCCCTGTTGATCTCTGCACTTTGTTGGCTCTGGTCGCCAGGAAAGAAGAAAATGTTTGCAAGAAATAACTAGAATTCTTTGGCTATCGACCTCCTTACGAATTATTTTTTCCTTAATAGACAAAGTAAGTCTGATAATTAGTTATTTCATGGATTTTACTCTATCTCTGGAATAAATCTTGGCCTAAAGACCATGACCATGGTCATTTTTTGACATATCATGTGTCTTCATTTGTTCTGGGTGCCATGAGAACTCTTGAAAGAGCATGACTTGCACTGGTGAATACGTGCCAAGAAAGAATTTATGGAAACATTGTTCTATGGCAACGTTGGTAAGTTGATCTTTTTCCTTCTTGTATATATTTCCAGCCTACTTTAGGCCGCCATGGTAGATTTGAACCTTTGTCTCTATATGGTTATTCATGATTTATCTGCTCCTTGTATCTCTTGTTCTAATGGTTGAAAACTTCATTCATTTTATATGGCCACCATTAGTAGATATTTCCAGAATTTTTTCCTCACTGTGTACATTGAGGCTGCGGCCATGCTTACTTTGTCTTCACCTAGGTACTCAACATATGAAACTTCATATATTTCTTACTGTGGCTGTCAATGATTCTAAGTATTTTCATTTGTAAATGGATCTTTTCACTAGCACGGAGGAAAAGCTTCAATGTAGCACTCCTCTTGCATGTATTCACCTTGAACAAAAGATTATGCACAGGATATGACATATCCCCCTTATCTGAAACTCCACATTTTCCTTTCAATGGACTAGCAGCCTTGACTGCACTCATCATTGATGAACTCTGTCACTTAGCATGACTTTCCTATTATTATGTAACTACAACTTTTGGTATTTCATTGGCACAAGAAATGATATCACAACTGCACCTTCTTGTTTAATTACTAATTTTTATTGATTGCACCATGCATTGCTACTATCAACATGATAGTCCTGTAGCATGCATTTTCTGCTTAGTGTACACCTATTGTATTGTATTTGTATTGATGTCTTGTATCTCCAATTTTCTTCATTGCTTTTGTTATCTAGAAATACCTGTAGCATTTGGAAAACCTATTTCTGAAATGAAATTCTTCTCAGATTATCTGGTTCCAATCTTAGTGAAGGATTTGTTCTTTATCTATTGCTATGACAGAAATGGCTTTTCTCTTTACTGTTGTTCCATTGTATGTGTGTTCACCATTACACTCAACAACTTAATAGGCATTATACTTTTCTATTGTTACTTATTCTTGTTCCAAACATGCTTATTCAAGGTATCGCATGTCATGCATTTTCTGAGATAGCATTCCTTTTATCTATGAATGTAAATGCTTGAATTTGTCTAGTTCCATATCTGAATCAACTTCACTATCTCTTTCATTCATTGTTATTTGGAAAGTACAATGTATTCTCATGTAAATGAACTATTTCCCTATGCTTGGATAACAATCTGTAAGTAATCATTTGATTCAGCTTTCATATATACCTCATATGCACTTGCATGGCCGCCTCTCATGGTCTTTAAACTATCATATCTTATTTTTTCCATTTTTGTCAGTTATGTAACTAGTCTCAAAACTTCATGAAACTTGATGCTCTATTTTTTGGAGCTTTCATGGTACTGCCATTCTTTATGCCTTAAGGCTCTTATGTAACAAGTCCCTTTATGATAGTACTTTGTTTCTCGAAGTCTCTTTCAAACTATATATAAATCTTGAGTTGTTAGAAACAGTTTTAAATGATTGGTACTATGTTCTCCCTTCAATGTAAAAGGACTCAATACCTTACTAAGATGCAAAAGTAAGTGCAAGGTAGAGCTGAAACAAAGATAACAAATGAAAATATGGCTACTTTATGAATCTGTTCTTGGTTACACCAACTTTTCTTAATGATTGTAATTGATATCGATGACTCTCATGTGTAATTAGAGAGTGTCCTAATATGTCAAGCTCAACCCTTGTGGGAGCCTGTTTTACTCCACATACCTGATAAAAATGATCTCAAACATGATGAACCTATTCCTGCACATTGAAACAAACATGTTAGCAAAATAAAAGAAGCTGAAAGTTTCCATTAAGTTTTGTTTTTCTTGATTGTCAGCCTTTACTTTCATCTGGTGAATTCTTGATTTAATGAAAATTACATTCATATTGGTAGTGTAGGCATAAAGTATAATGTAATTCATCATTGCTTAGAGTATAACTCTAATGCCATTCCTTTATAATTTTGCAGGTTCATGGAGCGAGGAAATGAGGTAGTAGCAGCTTGGAGACACGACGACTAAAGACATCAATGAAAGTGATTCATCATTACAGGAAATGATGAATTGCTCCTCTTCTTTATGCTTATGTTACTTTCAGTATTGTAGTTTATCCTTGAATTTTGTATTCATCATTTGATTGTCATAATCAAATTCAGTTACTCTCGCGGCTTGTGTGAGATTTAGTGTTCTTACAAAATGAATAAAAAGAATTATTATGCAAATTTTCAATTTTTTGTTTTAAATGCTTGCACAATAAAACTATGATTCAGATGTAAATTGATCTCTATGATGATCAATGAATACTTTAATTAGAAAAAAATGAAAATTTATGTACCTATCAATGATGAATTTGATTCAGCTCTACATGTTTGAGCTCGAAGTGAAAAATAGGTAACAGTCCATTTTGTGAAGCTCATGATTTATGTTGCCCCCAATGATCTTCAGATGTTGCCCCTAGGCCAGGCTAAGACATGACCATGTGATATGATATGATAATGGATGTAAAATTATAGTGGAAGTAACAACCATGACATGTGTCCAAATAGATGGGAGAGCTGATTTGAATCACAAATAGCGCCTATTTCTAGGTTTTCACTATATGTTTTTATTGCACCTTTTCATTTTTTTTTAATTTTCTGTCTTTTTTATTTTTTTGTATTTTTCTGTCACCAGGATGCCTGTTTGCCATTTTTTCATCAAGGTAACCATTTTCAGAAACTAATTCATGCACTAAGTGATTCAGGTATAAAACTTTTTGAGATGGATACTGTTGATAGGTTCATCAAACAGATCCCCTTCTATTTTAGACAATTGATATGCTCCTGATCCATACACTAATATGATAACAAAGGGACCTAACCAATTAGGTTCAAACTTCCCTTTCTTTTCTCTATCTTGTTGATTCTTAGGGTTTTCCTTTAGGACCAAGTCTCTAACTTGAAAGACTCTAGGTTTTACCCTATGATTGTAACTCCTTGACATTCTTTGTTGGTAGGCCTTTAAATGATTGACTGCTTGTTGACAGCGTTCATCCAATAATTCTAGTTCTTGTAGCCTTGAGACTCTGTACTCTTCATCTGCTATGAGACCTTTCAGTGATACACAGAGTGATGGTATTTCTACTTCAATTGGTAGAATGTCCTCTGATCCATACACCAAGGTGTATGGTGTAGCTCCTGTTGGTGTTCTGATGTTGGTTCTATAGGCCCATAGTGTACGATTTAACTGAACATGCCAATCACGTCCACCATCATTTACCATCTTCTTTAGTATTTTTAGGATTGTCTTGTTTGAGGCTTCTACTTGCCCATTTCCCTGTGGATAGTATCATGTTGAAAAATGATGTTGAATATGGAATTCTTCACATAATTCTTGGACGTCCTAATTTTTAAAAGGCCTTCCATTGTCTATAATAATGGATTGAGGTACCCTATACCGACAGATGAGATAGTTGAGTATGGAAGATGAAATCTATTTTCCAGTGATAGTTGTCAATGGAACTGCTTTTATCCATTTTGTGAAATACTCTGTTGCTGTGATGATGAACTTGTGCCAATTAGACGAAGAAGGATGTATTTTCCCCACTAGGTCTAGTCCCCATTGACAAAAGGGCCATGTGGATGTGAATGGTTGTAACTCTTGTGCTAGTGCATGAATTAGATTACCATGAATCTGTTGTTTCTGACACCTTTTAACATATGGATATGCTTCTCTCTCCATGTTCGGCTAGTAATACCCTGAACGAATTAGCTAGGGTTAGCCCACTTGAATGAGTCCCACAAATACCTTCATGGACCTCTCATAAGGATGTTTCATATTCATGATGCTCTAGATAGTAGAGAAGAGTACCATCTAGACCTCGACGGTAAAGGATGTCAACAATTAATGTATGTCGTGCCAATTGACAGATAAAGTTACGCTTTTGGTTTCTAGAGAGATCAAGAGGAAGAATGTTGTCTTTGAGGTAAGTATAGATCTCTCCATATTGTGAGGGTTGAATGTTGGTTATGTGGCATATGGTCTGTGAATCAGGGTTATCATATGCATGATTAGATACTTGTTCAACCATAAACTCATATCGACCTTTTTTTTCTTCTGATAATTGCAAAAGGGATGCAATTGTTGCCATGGAATCTACAACTTTGTTTTTTGTCCTTGGTATTTGCTCCGACTTGATATTCATGAAGTATTTTTTCAGATCATCTATCATTTTCTTATAAGGCATGAGCTTCTCATCCTTTGTTTGATACTCGTCATTTACTTGATAAATGACAAGTTGTGAGTCCCTATACACTTGTATTTATGTGATTTTCCATTCAATAGCTATTTTGATGTCAATAATCAATGATTCGTACTCAGCTATATTGTTTGTACATGGAAACATTAACCTATAAGATCTTAGAATGGTGAGTCCTTGAGGTGTGATAAATAGAATTCCTGCACTAGCTCCTCTTTGTGTATACGATCCATCAAAATAAAGTCTACATTGTTGTGTTGTAATATTCATGATGTCAGCATCTAGGAATTCAATGTTCATTGGATGATGATCCTGTAATGGAGCTTCAACTAGTTGATCTGCTATTACATGTCCTTTGATAGCTCTCCTGTCAACATATTGGATGTCAAACTCACTTAAGATCATGACCCATTTTGCAAGTCTTCCTATTAGAGAAGCTTTACCGAGTAGGTATTTTAATGGGTCTATTTTTGCTATGACCTTGACTGTATGAGTGAACATGTAGTGTCGCAATTGCTGGGTTGCAAATACTACTGCTAAAAAATCCTTTTCTATGAATGTATAGTTTATTTCATATCCATTGAGAGTCTTGTTGATGTAGTAAACTGCTTGTTCTTTTCCTTCAAAATCCTCCTATGCTAATAGAGCTCCTAAAGATATGTCATTTGTTGCAATATATAGTAATAGTGGTCTTTCTACTATGGGTGGCATGAGTATTGGAGGAGACACCAAATACTGCTTTATCTGACCAAAAGTTGTTTCACAGTTATGATCCCATTTGAATGAAACATTTTTATGAAGTAGATGATTAAATGGATGACTCTTATCTACTAGTTGGGAGATAAATCTCCTAATGGACTGTAACCTTCCTTGTAGGGACTGTAATTGAATGATGTTTTTAGGTGGTGGAATCTCCATTATTGCTTTAACCTTAGCTGGATCTACCTCAATACCTTTTTCTAACACAATGTAACTAAGAAGTTTTGCTAAAGTCACCTCGAAGATACATTTCTTTGGGTTCAACCTTACATTAAATTTTTCTAGATGTCCTTCCCTGGTGTGTGATTTTGCTAAGATGTCATCCACATAATCTTCCATGAAAGTATGCATCATGTCATGGAAAATTGCGGTAATTTCCCACTAATATGTTGCACCTGCATTTTTAAATCCGAAAGGCTTGACATTCCAACAGAATGTTCCCCAAGGGCATGTGAATGTTGTCTTTTCTTGATCTTCAAGTGCTATTTTTATTTGATTATATCCTGAGAAGCCATTCATTATAGATAACATGGCATATCATGTTATTAAATCAACAATTATGTCAATGTTGGTCAAAGGAAAATCATCCTTTAGGCATGCCTTGTTTAAATCCCTAAAATCTGTGCATATTTTGATGCTATTATTAGGTTTGGATACTGGCACAATGTTTGAGATCCATTCTACATAATCTATGGACCTAATAAAACCTGCATCTAATAATTTTTTTAGTTAAGCTTTAACCATAAGGGTGATGTGGGGATGCATCTTTCTCAATTTTTGTTTGACTGGTTTGATTCCCTATGGTAGTGATAGATGATCCATTAGGAGTTGTGGATCCAATCCTGGCATCTCAACATAAGACCATGCAAAATTTATGTGTCACTGCTCAAAGAATCTGGTGAAGGTCGGCTTCTCCTGTTCTATCATGGATGATACTAGATGTAAGACCTTTGCCTCTTTGGATGTTCCCAGATTTATAGACTGTGTCAGATCTACCAGTATTGATGATCTATCATGGTAATGTTTTGGGAGAGTGTCAAATCTTCCATCCTTCAATGCCTCAAAAAGGTTTTCACTGTGGGATACCTTCTTTATTTTTTTATTTTCAACGTATAATGCTGCCTTAGAGAGGTTTTCATCATTAGAATTATTTTTCCTTTTATCATTTTTGCAACTGAAAGATTTGGCACCCTCTTGTTGTACAACATTGATATGAGTTTTATGGATAGTACTTGTATCAGTTTCGTCACTGTAAAGATAATTTATGATGGCGTCATCATTTGAAAAGACTCGTATAAGAATAGGTTCAGTGGGTTCCCAGTCAATAAGTTCAGGGTGCATTAAAGGTAACAAGTCATCAGATTGAATAAGGTGGAATGTTGTAAGTTTCATGATAGCTAGGTGGTTTAAGTTATTGATAGGAAGTTTGAGGTCTATGATAGTACTCACCTCCAAGTTTTCTGACTCACTCAATGTCTGATCATCTTCACTTGAGTCATCAATATTTGTTGATCCCATAACAAATGTTCTATTTCATGAACCTTGTCCCTCCTCTCGTAAGGGTGTATATACTTGGATAATATCAACCTCTTTATCAGTATAAGATGTAGTAGATAGATGATCCCATTCATATTCATTGGAGTCTGTGTTAGAGCCATCTCTCATTTGTAGTATCCTTTCCACTACTTTTTGGGTTTCTTCCTCTTTTTGTTCAATTATGTAGCCTAATCCCATTTTGTCTTTAGGTTGTAATGTTAGAGGTTGAATGGGTTCAATAATACCGTCCTTTCTCTTGCCAATTGGTACTTGACCTTTGTAATCCATTTTCTCTAAAATGGCCTTCCCTTTTCCATACTAATCTATTTTGATGCTGACATTCGCTGATGTTGATGCTTCCTCATCTTTGTATAGCCAACTAAGAAAGGCTTTGTCTTCTAACTCATCTTCAAGTGTACCTTCTTTTATAAACCTTTCATTTAGAGTTGCGATGGCTTGTGATGAACTTGGAGATTTTAATATGGGTTGTCCATATGTTTTTGGTGATGGTAGCAACTGTGATAGGCACAAAGATTGCTCAAGAGAATATTCTCCTAAACCCTTTTCCTTTATCTGAACCTTTTTAGAAAGTTGTTGTGATAATTCATTTATAGGACCTTCAGTGTTTGATGTGTCTATGATAGTTATTTATTTCTCTAGACTCTTCTTCTTAACCCATTTAGATATAAAATTAGGTTGGCTATCAATAATGGATGAATTAGAAGTATTGACTTCTCTGTTATGAGGTATCAAAGTGTCTTGAGTTGCTTTTAACATGCTAGAAGTTTGTGGATTGTTGTTGTCAGCTGATATGGTGAACTCCTATCTGTTTCTTGGAAATTTTAGACATTGACGGTATGTTGAAGGTACCACTTGCATGTCATGGATCCATGGATGACCCAATAGTATCTTGTATGTTAGATCTCTGTCTAACACTTGAAAAACAATGTTTTTGACAATCGGCCCTACCTAAATTGGAAGTATAATAAGCCCTCTGGAAGACCTTTCCTCTTCATCATATGCCTTTATTGTTATTTTTCTCTTGGTGTCAATGGCATTATTAGAATAGCCTAGTGCATGAATCATTTTCAAGGTACAAACATTTAAACCAGCTGCTCCATCTATCAGAACACATTTAACATAGTGTTTATGGATGAGAACTTCTATATGCAAGGTTGCATTGCGTGGGTGATTTAAAGATACATCATCTTGTTCAGAGAACGAAAGACAATGAGGTGTGGTGATATGTCCCACCATGGATTGGAATTGACAAACATCCAAATTATTAGGGACCATTGTAGCTACTAGAGCTGTTTCTAAAACTTCTTTGTGTGATGGTGAAATTTTGAGAAGTTCTAAAATGGATATTTGTGTGGGTATCTTTTGTAATTGATCTATGATATTGTATTGATGTGATGGGGGAGCATTGGTTTTGGAGGAAATTCCTTTCAGTATTACTCTAGACTGCCCCCTTGTCATTATATTGACTTGTGGATGATCTTGTGTTTCCCTTATTTTTAAAACATTGATTTGATTATCAAATGTTCCTATGCTTGTCCTCATGTTCAGGGATTCAATGTCATTGTTGTTTGTGTTATATTTTTGAGTATCAATGTCATTTTTCTCTACCTCAGAAAGGAAAAGAATGGTGGTGTCATAGACATAGTTTATACTTTTTCCCTTACCACTAGAAGAAGACTCTCCTTTTTCATAGTTGGGTAATGGATTGGTAAATGCAGTGTGATCATTGTTTGTCTGATGCCCTTCAAAAAACACCACCTTGGCTTTGATCAAGTCTTGTATTAGGTGTTTTAGTTGCATATAGTCATTTTTCTTATGTCCTTTATTCTTATGGAAATTACAATAATATGCATCATTCCACCATGATGGTTTTACCTTTGGCTCCCAATTTTGAGCTTTTGGTAAAGTAATAAGTTTGTTCGCAATGAGTTCTCTCGTTGTTGATTCCAATGTTTGTCCTAATGGAGTGAATTTTCATCGATTTGATTGTCCTTGGTATGACGGTCGTGATTCTCCATTATTGGTGTTGTTGTTTTGAATAGTGCCCTATCTGTTGTTTTGGTTTTCATTTTGATTTGCTTTGGTAGTTGATGTTGTCAAATTGAATACTGGTTTTACATTGTTAGTTGTAGGTTCATTGCTTCCAGTATTTCTATTTTTCTGCCAAAATTTTGGCTTATCGTTGTTTCCATAGTGATTTGCGTTGTTGGATGTTTCACTATAGTGCTTAATCACTCCTCATTTGACTAGGGCTTCTTCGATTTTGAGCCCATTCTCAATTACTTTTTCGAATGTTGGGGGACATTGCAATTCAAGTCTATAACTCATATGATCATTTAAGTTGTCTATAAATAATTCAATCTTCTCCTCTTCTGGTATAGATCAAGGATACCTAGCGAAAAAATTTCTCCATCGTTGTAGGAATGATAAAAGGGTAAGTGCACCAAGATGGTTCCCAAAAAGGGGCTTAAGTGGCCACTTTTTTTCTAAAATCAAGAAATGTTGACCTTGGACGTGAAATTAAGGATAGTTACACTCAAAATTTTGAGATGGAACAAAAACAAGGATCAAAGTGCTCCGAGTCTACTTTCTAAAATACTAATTTATTTTGAAAATGGTTGAGATTAAGGGTTCAAAAGAGGGATGTACACAAATTGGTGTTGTTTTTGTTAGAAAAACATAACATAGCAACTCTTGTAAGACCTAAGCATGGTGAACTTTTTTGCAGTATTTTTAAAATCGCTATGGTTAGAAGTTGGCTAACAACATCTAGTTGATGCATAATTCTTCTAATAATTTTTTAATGAATATTTGATTTTTTACTAATTTTCTAAGTGGGCACTTCCTGAAAAGTAGAATTTTGGCCGTGCTCCCCCTACAAATTTTGGAAACTAAGTGATTTTTTTTCTTTTTTTTCTTTTTTAAATTTGTAGAATGGAGTCTAGTTTCTAAAAATGTAATTTATTTGAAAATTTGATTAACGGTTAATTTATAACAAAAAAACACCAAATACTACTTTTGGAAAAAAAAAAAGACATTCAAACAAAATAAATTATGGATGAAAGGCTTAACATTGTCAAAAAGTGAAAAAATTGCATCATTGCATAGCTAAGACAGAAGCTAACATTACCCACGTTTTTGATTTTGTTGATATTGAACTAGATGCAATCTTGATGGTGAGCATGAACCCGATTATGTGAAAAATTGTAGAATTTGCAAAAAAACGTCTCTGGCCTTGTTGGGAATGCCATCCAAGCCTTTGGGTTGGTATTCTAAGGAAAATACTTTCACTTTTTTCTTTGTTTTTAACGCGAAATAACATGCTCGTGTTATAACGCGAGCGCATTTTTCAAAAAAAATTTCAAAAGTGGCCAAAAAATTGGTACCCAACTTCATGCACCTGCCCAAAAATGTCTCACCATTTTTCTATTTCAGATTATAGAGATCCTTTATGGTTACATCATGTGTTATGTTGAAAGAGAATTGAGAGATAAAATTTTTAACCAATTCTTCAAAGGATTTGATCCCTGGTTGTAATTTTGAGAACCATTCCATACAATGGGCCCCCAAAATTCTAGGAAATAACCTCATGAGGTATGTATCTTCTTATGCAAATTTGAGGCTCATTGTTCTAAATTCCCATACATGGTCAATCAGGTCTGATTTTCCATTGTATTTTTCGTATTTAGGAAACTCACAATGTCTTGGAAAGGGTATCATATCCACACATGGAATAAAAGGGTAAGGAAACATGTCCTTTAATAAATATGTTTTTGTGGTTCCTGTTTGCATGTTTTGAACTTGTTGTTGTAGGATTTTCATTTGAGTTGTTAAAGCAACCACATGATCTATATCTTGGGTGTGGTTTGGTTCTATTTCATTAGTTCTAGATGTTTCCTTCAACCGATTGATGTCAAAATCTTTCAGAAGTTTGGCACCTAACTCTACTAACATTAAGAGGTATTTCTCCATGTCTTGCTCTAAGACCTTTTCCATAAATTTATGAAAATTTGGGTCTTGTTGTGCATGTTGTATATCCTCTTGTGTTAATTTGTTGTTTTCATGTTGTTGGTATTGGAAAAAAGGGTTTTCTTTAGTCATGTTTAGATTTTCAATTTCTTTCTCTCTGATTTTTTTCCTTTGCAACCTTGTTAATATTGGCATACAAGTTTTGGCTGTTTTCCTTCACTAAACTTAGATCTTCTATGTGGTGTTAGCGTCAATTTTATTTTTAAAGAAGCCTAATAGAATAATGTATTCTATTGACAAGGCTAATTTAATTTTTTTTTATTATTGAGTTTTTGTCTCGTGATGGTAGGATGTCAAAATCCTGATGAGGAAACTTGGCTCACTAATCTAGGTTTTGTTTTGATAATTTGGATACTTTGTATTTTGCAAGATCTGGTGTTTTGTGTGAAAACAATTTTAACTTGTAAGAACCTACTTTTTTTTAGGTTTTTTTTTAGGACACTATTTGATCCATAAAAATCTTTCTGACTGGTAAAATCTTATGTTTCTGATGTCAATCTATCTGACAGTTGTTTTGGAAGATTCTCTATTTTTCTATTTATGTAGATGCGCTAATACATAGGGCATAAGCGTTAAAAAAATGGAAAAGCGCTATAATTTCCAGTAAACGCACTGTAAAATAGTGTACAAGCGCTAGAACAGAACTCAGAAGCACTAAAACAGAGCGGAGAAGCACTAAAACAGAGAGAAGATGTGCTAAAATAGAGAGTATATGTGCTAAAACAGAGTTCAAAAGTGCTATGTTTTTCTGTGGATGCGCTAAAATATGGATCAGAAGTGCTAGAGTGTTGGACACTGGAGATTGTTTAGAAGCGTTAAAAAAAAAGTTGAAGTGCTATAATTTTCTTTGGAAGCACTAAAACAGAGGTCAAATGTGCTATAGTTTGTCTCAAAAGTGCTATAGTTTATGTTTAATGCCAAGCAGGGGGTGGTAATATGGGTCTCTCAGCTGCTATGTCTGCTTTCTCTTCTTCTTCGTCCAAGATTATGGATGTTGTAAGGAATTGATGGGGTATTTCGTTCTTTTCAAAAATAAATTTTCTCAAACTACTGATGATGTTAGTTTGAGTTCCTTCAATGTGTACGTTACCGGGCTAAAATATTGGTGTGGTTAGCTTTGGTTGTTGAACAAGTGGTGTAGGTCTCCAAATGGTCATAAGGTATGCTAAATGATGATTTCAAATACCTTATTGTAATGTTATTTATTATCTATTCCTAGGTAGGAGGTAATAACATGGGTCTTCCTACTACTATGTTTTTCTTTTCTTCTTCTTCATTTAGAATGATGGAGGCTGTAAGAAATTGATGGGGTGTTCTGTTTTCCTTAAAAATAAATACCCGTAAGCTATTGATAATGTAATTTTTTTCGTTCTCAAGATGTATAAGGCTAGGTTGTATGATAGGTGGTATAAGGCCTGGTTGTTGAATGGGAGGTGTAGGTATCCAAATGGTCATAAGGTGGTAACTCCTTGATTTGGATGTCAACCTAAAGTTTCCAAAGATTTGTCTATCGTAAGAACTTATTAGGTCTAGTGGAGTATTCTATGGTGGGTTGTGGAATGGAGGATTGGTGAATATGTTGACTATGGTTAGATTCCTATGAAATAGCACTTCTTTAAATATAGGCTTGTGAAGTCAAAGTTTCTACTGCATAATCATCAGTGTAACCCCTATCGAAATCATGAAACCTATGAAGGAATGTTCTATGATGAAGCAAAGTCTTCATATTCTGATACAAGAAATGTCGTCTTTGCAAAATATTTTTGTAACTAAGTGTTGTTTTGGGTTTTCTAATTCTCTTGGCAAGATATTTTTTGACAAACTTAGTGGTTTTCCAATCTCTAATCACGTATTCTCTGTTTTGATTTTGTATTTTTCAGGATGATCTTTTATCTGAATTTTAATGATTTTGGAATACATAACACTTAAATGAAGACAGTTGTTTTTAAGAGTTGTAATCTAAACAAATAGTGTATGTTTAAAAGAACCACACATGGTCCTATTTTCACTAGTTTGATAACAATAAAATAATTCAGACAGACTCACTTTTAAGAGTCAAAAGTTCATCGTTATACTCAACAGCCCACATCTTAAAATTGTGTCGACTCACACAGCCATGTCAACCCCTAGAGGGCACCAGTGTTTTTTTCTTTTCCAGGTGCGTACTCAAGGTTATATTTATCGATCCCTTGAGCAAAAGGTCCTTGGAAATTATATGGTGAGTGTCTTGGGGGAAGATTCTTCCCTCCCCTTGCACTGCGAGTATTACAATGTCTGGTTACTAACTCGGCTGGATACTACACTAGGTTCTTAGAAAGGGTTTACATTCAGAGCGGCAATAATAGAATCCCTCGGGAGACCTCCCAACCTTTAGAACAAAGGTTTTAGGGATGGTTATCTTGTACACTTCTGGAAAAAGTGGGTTTCCCTAGATTTACTTTAAATTTTATAGTGGGGTGGAAAAATTTGGCTTTAGTTTGAACCCACTTAGGTTGTTCCCGTAGGGTGAGTACTTTTTCCCACTATGGCATGCCTTCTAAAAGGATGTAATAAAACTTGAAGAATGCATAAAAAGGATGAATATGGATTTTTGGATCACTTAATTAAGGGGAGAGCATATGCCTATCAACCATTCAAACACAGAAACCACTTGTTCAAAGTTTAGAGCCCAAACAAAAAATTTTCTAATCTATGTGAAGATGTTGCTTCACAAAAAGACATGGTGTTCATTTTTAAATTCCAAATTGAAAAATCTGGTGACTACCCTAGATTGGTAATTTTTAATCCAAAGGAAAATGTGACTATCTTAGGATTGATTCATTTTAAAACCAACTAAAAAATTTTATGTCCTAGATTGATTCTTTTTAATCCAACTTAAGAAATGAAATTTACTAGCCATGGACGCATTGGATCTAGAAAATGAATTACACAGAAGCATTATGACAGTGCTCAAAAGCGCTATAGAAATATCTAAAAGCGCTATAGAAATTACCTAAAATGCTATAGAAATAGCCATAAGTGTTATAGGATTTCAGAAAAGCGCTAAAACAGATGTTGGATATTACTGTCAGCCTGTGCTGGATTGTAGAATTGAAGTGCTAAAATAGTCCTTCAAAGCAATATACTTTTCCCCAGAAGCGCTAGAACAGTCCTTCAAAGTGCTATACTTTTCCTCATAAGTGCTATAGAATCTTCTGATCATGCTAAAACATATTACACCAGATTCCTGTACAAATTTTTTTTAGAAAAAGTTGTTAAAAACATGTGGTAGGCCCCACGGTGGGTACCAAAATTTAAGTGTGGAAAAGTAAACAGTAAAACTTCAACTAAAACACTTCTTAATGAAACATTATATCAAGATTAAACACGAATTAAACTAATTTAAAATAGAGAAAAGCTTGAAAGCATCTCATTGTCTACTATCTCCAAAGATTTATCAAATTACAAAAGTTCTCAGATTTATATGCATCGTAACTGTTTAAAATGCCTATCTAGAGAATGAAATGGATGCTAAATGAAATGTTGTGATGATTACTAATGATTTCTAGTTGATATGTTGCTACTGTAAACTATCCTGACATGAAACTTGCTAAATGGAAGCTACAGTAAAAACTAATGATGTTGTCATGATATGAAATCTAATAATACCATGATGCTATGATGATAGTAAAATGATAATGCTTATCATTGCTTGGTTGCTTGAGTACTAATTCCTGCAGAGTAAGTTTTCATAAATTGAGATTTCTCATATTATTTTGATGCTTCAGAAGGTTGTATATATAGATTTTCAACAACAGTTTTGCACAAGGGTAATACAATAGAGGTTGAGATTAAATCTAGGGATTTTGAATGGTACGAGATGAGAAGGTGGAGCTGATCATGGAGGATTGTTCCTCCCCAAGAAAACACTAGGCAAGATGAGAGGAAATATTTGAGGTAGAAGATTGAGAGGATTGCCTGTAGGTTTGTCTCTGAGGCTTTTCCCGTGAATGCTAGTTGCATTAATTAGATTTGAAAAATCTAATTTTATTGGTGAGTGAATAGAGGGATTTGATTTATGCATTTATTTAAATATATATTTTTATTTAAATTATAAAAAAGAGAGATAAATAATTTAATAAAACAAACTATAGAAGCTATTTATTAAATTAAAATAGAAGGAATAGGATAATTAAATTAAAGATTTTAGGATATCTTTATTTAGTTAAGAAGAAAATATGATAAGATAATTAAATTACACAAACTATTGAAGTTGTGTATTTAATTTAATATAGAATTGATGGATAAAGTATAAAAGAAATAATAATGGTAATAATTAAATAAAACAAAGTATTTAATTTTGTTTATTTAATTAAGAGAAAATAATGTGATAAAATAAAATAATTAGAAGTGAACTTAATATAAATAAATATTTCTATTTATTTACTAAGTAGATGAATTTAGGATTAATTAATCAAATAAATCATATTTAATTAATTTAGATTCTCCAGACCATTTTTAGGTGTCTACACATCCCAATCCTCACTAAATGCTAAACCCCAAAGTGACATTTCTAGTTCTTCTTTTGTTTGCAACATAGGCCTTTCAGCCCTCCTTATGGCATCTAGAACAATAGCATTAGCAATGTTCCATTTTGGTAGCAGTAGCACACAAATTTTATTTACATGTTCTCTGCCAACCTAGGCATTGATCTTCTGAAACTCATTCTTCATAATGCTTCTCACATTTTCCTAGATGACACTATCATGCAATTCTAGATGCAAACTCCTTTCAGTGGCCACTTTCTCTGCATATTCTGCAGTTTTCGATCTCCACTAGAAATCTTTGAATGCAGATGTTTAAATAAAAGAATCATCTTCCATAAACTCTTTACAAGCTTCAACTCTCAAATAATTTGTAGTATTTAGACCACTAATATCAATATTTCCCAATCTGAGGCTACTTTGTCCTAAACTCGAAGCAATTTCCCCTTTAGGAGGAGGCATTCCTAGTTGCATATCCTCAGGAGTGATAAAGATGTCATCCTCATATGTATCAAATTATTCAACCACTCCTTTTACCTCAGTCCTTTGCTTCTTTAGAGGTGGTTACTCAGGAGGAACATGAGTTTTAGGGGTGAATCAAGATCAATTATAGGAAAAGGAGCCTATGCGGGTGGTGCTAGCAATGCAATGGAAGGAGAATCTACATTCATCCCTTCAGCAGTGATAGGGGTTGGCAAGCTTTGTTCTTCATCCACTGCTTTCTTCCTTCTGGAATAGATTCTCAATTTCTTGGGTGGCTGGTATGTAGGTCTCTCTTCCAATGTTACTTTAGCATCTTCTTCAACCACCCTTTCCTTTCCTTTATCTGTGATTTCCTGCTATTCCCTTAGCATACCAACTACACTCTCAAAATTGTCCATAACATGCATGAATTTACCAAATTCACTAGGTATGTTTGGAAGAGGATTATATCGGGGATCCCTCTACCATTTGGATTCCATGCCCCCTTTACCAGAATAAAATCAACAAATGTTGTCCACTTTGGAAAGAATGATCATTTCCTTGTATCAGGTAGATGCACTATTTGTGAAGCTCCTAGCTGCCTCATGATTTCAAGGAATCCTATCCTTAAAGGCACATCCCTTGGAAAGAAATGAGTTTCCATATATTCTAAAAATTGTCTTGTCAGGATATGAAATCAAGTCTCCCTAATTATGACTCAAGTTCAAGTTTGGTCTCATCTCTATGGGTCTCAAGAACTCGTGAATTTCTTTTGGAATTCTTGGCGGTTTAGATATTAGGGACCTCCTTATTCTGGATGCAAAATCATTTCGAAACATTGCAAAATTGTACTTCTTGTCATCTTTGTCCAAAATTTGAGTCCAACACTAAACAGGCAGGTCAACACCTTCATCCTTCCTTCTTAAAGTAATATCCTTTTCAAAGACCTTTTGTCCTCTATGCAAAAACATGTGCATCAATAGTGAATACCACCAGAACCTTACCCATTGTTTTCCTTCCTTTAGCTCAACAAGGCCTTTTTGGATATGTTTTGCCAGATAGGTACCATAATCATAGACAATGTTGTATGGTGGGTGTTGCAAATGTGTAGCCAGATAACAGTATTCTCTTTGTAAGGTATCAGGTGGGGTATCACCAATGATTTGATATAGAGAATACACAGTCTTTCTAAAATAACTAGAAAAATATCTCATTGGGAAAGGCTCAAGCTCCTTGTCATCAATCTTAATCTAACTTTTGTGTTTCCCAATGCCAGTCATTGCAGTATGCAGAGGCAACATCTTCTTTTTAATGAAAACCTTGGTATTGTTGTATTTTCTTCTAACTTCATCCATGTCCAAGGGGACCATATCCTGACTCTACTCATGCAAGTTAAAGTTTTCTTCAATTTATTTTCTGGTTATCCTTACCATATCTACCCCTTCAAAATTCCTGACCACCCTGGAAACTAGGTTATACTTTGAGGAAATATCCTTCAAAAGATCAACATCCATGTATATATTGGGAACAATTACTTTTCCCATATCCAAGTTCCAAAGATTACTAAGAGGAGCTCTGAGGTTCCTACTCCCGAACTAGTGTTGAAACAACTTCCATCCAGTGTAGGGTGCTTCTATGTCCTTTATGAAGCAAGCTTTATCTATCACTCCCTCTTTTACAGTGGGACCACAAAACAAAACCTTTCCTTCTGGTCTCTTACTCATAGATAGGGGAAGCAAGTAAATTACATCTTGGGAGAATGACTAGGACTGGGTCAAACAGGTGGCAATATGTACTTTGGGAGCCATGGGTTCTATGTATACTAGGGTTTTAACAAGAGGAATTTCAACTATTGACCTCCTTATTGCAACCTATGACTCAAGACAAACACTAATTCCAAATGATTCCATACGGTTACGACCTTTTAAAAACATAATTAACCCTAATTCAAAGTGATAAAAGCAAAGCAATAAAAGCACTAATCTGAAAGAAAATTGAGAGAAAATTGAAAGCAAGCCCTAACTCAACACTGAAAAAGCATCAAACTGTGTTTGTCCTACTTATAGCTTGCAATTGCGACAAAGTCTAATACCATCTAAAATGATTTATGTGAATTATTTCTTTCAATCCTCCGTATCACTCCAAGCACGTCTTCAATTCCCAAGTTAGCAAGAATTGACAGTATTCACAACTTTCTAAGGCAATTGAATAAGTTTACAGGTCACCATTGTCATTACTTCCCACTTGCGTGAAGTGAAACAATTGCAATGGGCGTACTTCATATTTTTGAATGTATATCATTGATCTTTAGATGAGATGGCCTCCTCGAATGAATCAGATTGAGTGAATGGCATTTGAATTTATATTGCTACTCTAGCTTGGACAAGTAGCCAATAGAAGCACTCTACCTGGACTTCTTCCATGTACTTGCGGGCTCCACCCATCAATAGTCATAGAGTGTACGTGGAAACTTCTCATGGGTCTCGCTATTTTTAATGAGCTTGCATCTTACTTCTGTGAGCTGGCGGGGAACAGTGGTGATCATCTTTCATCTTTCAACCGTTACCGTCGATCTTAAAATCTCGAGCGTTGGGATGGAATATAGCGACTAGGCCCATATACCTAATAAAACATGTGTCAACATTTCACTGACCTCGCAACAATTAAACTTCCACCACTTGGGATGTGTAAGCTAGTGGGGAATGACTTAGATTAAATCTCACCATCATGTGATCTTCAAACCTGCACATGTAATGAAGTTATTCATAAAAATGGGCCTTGACTAGGCCAACGATGATTTACCCTTGGGGATGGATGACTTAAACCTAAGTCAATAATAAGTAAATATTAGAGCTTGAATTTAGAAAAATTAAAATGTGTCGCAACTAACAGTGATTGGATTACCATAGCAAAGGGGTTGGTAATGAATGCATAACAATGGCTTAGAATACAACTTATGTTACCAGAAACTGAGAAAAATAGTCAACAAAAAAATATAATGCCAAAAGGTTATACATGGATCAATTGGAAATCAGGTCATCAAAGTAAAACCTTAAACCCGTATTAGTGGGTGACATGTGACATGCTAATACTAAGCACAAAAGGTCTCAAAATAGCAAGAATTTTGAGGGCTCTATCAGTAACCTTCCTTGATTCCAAGATATGTTGTATAAGGCCCAAATGGGTGTCTAAAAATATATTTACATTCTTGATATCAAGTCTGCATTGAAATTTAGAGCCAAAAAACCTCAAATTGTTGCTACCAATTTTGTCAAGCGATTGGGCATTAGAACCACATAAGACTTAGGGTTTGGAAAATAACACTTGGGAAGTTGTTTGGATTGCTTGGAAATGTTAAGGAAGACCCTATAGGACATGTTTGAGTCATTGGTTTCAAGAGTTGAGGCTTGGATAGTGAAACCCTTGTTGTGACCTAATTATGCAAGCCTAATTAGGCCTATTTGAGACTAGGATAGTCCAATTTTGAAGCATACTTTCCATAGGAACCTTGAACCATTTTGAGATATGTTAAATAAGGGCCAAATAGGTGTTTGAATCAAGTTTTATTTCTTGTAGATCAGTTCCGATTTGAAAGTTATGACCAAAATACATGAAATTGTTGCTCCACTTTAAGCCTAGTCAAGAGTAGGATAGTCAAGATTTGACCTCACTATTCCAAAACAACCCCACCTGCAAATTGAGTATGTTAAAAAATTCCATAATGAGTATCCAAAACTATATTTACATTCTAGGTTGGAGGTCTGCACAAGAAATTGAGATGGAAAAACCTCTTATGGTGTGCTACTAAAAGTTGAGGCCTTGTGTGCAAGAACCCACCATTAAATACTTGAAGGCTTGAAAATTCATTTTTTAGATCAAATTGAAGCTAAAAACCCCTGCTCTACATCAAATTAGTATCAGAACTAGAAGATCTTTGGGAAAAGATATATTGTTTTGGCTAATGTGGTTTAGTGAGATTTGATATTTCATGATGGCTCTTAATAAGAAGAAAGATGGGAAAAGGGAATCATCATTATTAAATAGATTGTTCAAAGTTGAAAACAAGTTACAAGAGGAAGAAATGGAAAAGATGATAAAGGGGGAATAAATGAAATCCAAGAAAGAAAGCAAGATGGAAAATGAAAGCTTATTTCAGACTACTTGCAAGTCAAGAGGTAAATATTGTCAAGTTGTGATCTTAGATATCTAAATGGATAATATTGTTTCTAAATATGTGGTAGATAAATTGAGTTTGGAAAGAATACCACACCCCGCACCCTATTTAGTGACTTGGCTTCAAACAAGTAATTAGGTAACCATACGTGAGCAATGCAAAGTTGAGTTTCATATAGGCAGTTATAAAGATGAAATAGTTTGTGATATTATGCATTTGGATGTATGTCACATTGGTTTTGGAAGGTTGTGGTATTATAATAGGGAAGAAAAGTATAATAGAAAAAACAAAACATATGAGTTGAGAAACGATTGGATGAAATATGTATTAGTGACCTTGAAGGATGAGTACATAGGAATTGAAAGCTTGTTGTTAGGTGAGAAGAAGGAAGTACAACAATATGAGGAAAAGAAAAATGTGGTAATGGATGAGGTCAATAAGTTTTGAAAACGTGTTGTTTGAAAAACTAGTTGAACAAGAAATGGAAGAATTTTCTTTTGAATTTACTCAAACTAATGAAACTAATGGCGACATTGATGTTGAAGTGGGTGATGTTCAAGAAGAAAAAGAAGAGATAGAAAAAGAAGTTGTAGAGGACTCAAGGATAGTCCAAAGAGAGAGTATAGTTATGGAGGATAAGGAGATAGCATGGTTCTCAAGAGAAGAACCGAGAGTTGAGAATGTTGATGTCAAGGAGACCAAAATATTGGATGATCAATTCAAAAATGAAAATGAATGGTTGAGTAAGGTTGAGGTGAAGCCAAATATTTTGGAGAATAATGAAGAGAAAATGATGTATGGAAAACAACATGAGGTGGATGAAGAAGTGAAGTATGAAGAAGAAGAATGTGATTTCTTTAATATGTCTATTTCATGTGCAGGTAACAAAGTCAAAGTGGATGAAAAAGACAATAACTTTACAATTGTGGTCCAAAGTCAAGCTAGAATAAAAACCAAAAAAAAAGTGCATGGCTACATTGTACCAAGTTGGCATTAGCTCAAGAAGCATATTGATGGATCAAAACACACAAGTGCACCAGTTGATACAAATGTATTTGAGATCCAAGAAAAAGAAAACAATGCACGCATGCAAAGGAACTAGAAGATAAGAAAGAAGATTCCTATTTGAGGTGGACCTCAAATTTTCTCTTGCTTGGGAGTATGATGCAGGAGCACTTTAGGTCTAGTAGGTGTAAGTTAATATTATGGCTTGGTATGATGTTTTTCCATGTAATAAGGTCATTTAAGACCATATCATGTGTGTTTGAGTCAATATTAGGTCATTAGGTGGATTGGTGAGTCAAGTTTGGGTAAACCCACAAAATTGGTTTACAATTTGAGTGAGGAAGGAAAAGTGGCAAAAAATGACCCCATACAAAAAAATTTGGTTTTTGGGGTTAAATGAACCAATTGGTTCGAGCGAACCAAAAAAGGGTTTGAATGAACCTTGGTTCGTGCGAACTAGTTAAAGGAAAGGTGGACCCCATCCCACCAAAAAAAAATGAAAACCCCTTTTTGAAAGGGGGTTCAAATGAACCCTGGTTCGCTCGAACCTCCCTTTTCCCACCTCCTTGCTCTCTAGCACAAAAAAAACCATAAATTCTTCCCTTTGAAGCTTGGGTTGAGGATGAAAATGGAGGAGACTTCACGAACCCAATTGAAATCAGGTAGTCCTCAGAATGAGCTATTCAATCAGTATAATTTTAATATGTTTTGATTTTATTATGTATTTGTTTTTGTAGTTTTATTAAACATAGGATTTTCATCAAAAATGAAGGTCTCTATTCTACACATGTGGAAAAATAGTATATTATCAAAAAAAAAAAGAAAAATATGAGTGCACCAGATATTGAAGTCCTTGATCCAACAAAAAAAATGAATTTCGATATATACAAAAAAAATTACATGTTATATGGTCACGCTATGTTTGAATTGTAATTGGTTTGACTTCAAAACTTGATTAAATAAAAAATATTCAATAAAAAACTATCTAACCATGTGGAAGCACTAGATATCGGAGTTACAAATCTAAATTCAAAAGAATTAAAATTTTATCCTTCATGGAAAAAATGTTATGCATTATATGGTGTGTGTCACTTTTTAAAAAAAAAAATTCTGAAAAAAACTAGTTTTCATGGGAGATGGAAAAAGAAGTGCAATATGATTCCAAAAAAATTTGAATAAAATATTTTTAGAATCTACAGAAAAAATGTGACGAGACTCTAGTTTGCATCATCTTCAAATTCCTCACGATTTAGCTGTTATAGGTGACCGAATGTGAAGATTTAGTTAAAAAAAAATATTTTAGTGTCCAGTTTGGCCAAAAATTATAAACCACTATCGTGGGATCACTCATTGCATAAGTTGTCAAGTTTGCAAAAATATTGTCAAATTGCACAATGTGGAATATGAAGGGTCAATGTTGCATAAAGTGAGAATTTGAATAGTTGTAAGTTGAATAGTGGTTGATGTCCATTGGAATATTATGGAAAATGTTTAAAAATGCCTGGTGTGGTCGAAGGCAGGGTTGGTTGTAAAGTTTTTGAAATTGAAGCAATAAAAGTACTATGTTTTCTATAATTCCAAAAAAAAATTCTCTGTTAAGATGAGTGGTACAAACATGCATGATAACTTCATGGCATGAAACCAATTGGAAATTAAATATATTTGAATCTAATTTCTTCTATTTTTTATTGCACTCAATTTCATTGAGTTTTGATGGAGTTATTGTCATTTTACTGCAAATAGGTTTGCAACCCTTGTTAGGGTAATAGTGAGAAAACAAGTTAATTTTGAAGGCTTCCATACAAAGTAACCTTCCTTGATTCCATGATATCTTGTATAAGGCCCAAATAAGTGTTTGAAAATATATTTATATTCTTGATATCAAGTTTGTTTTGAAATTTATGGCTGAACAACCTTAACTTGCTGCTACCAAGTTTGTCAAGGAATTAGGTATTAGAACCACATAGGACTTGGCGTTTGGAGAAGAACACTTGGGAAATTGTTTGAATTGCTTAGATATTTTAAGGTAGACCCTATAGGACATGTTTGAGTCGTTGGTTTGAAGAATTGAGGCTTGGATAGTGAAACCCCTGTTGTGACCTAGTGATGCAAGCCTAGTTAGGCCTATTTGAGACTAGTACAATCTAATTTTGAAGCATACTTTCCAAAGGAACCCTAACCCATTTGAAGATATGTTAAATAAGGGCCAAATCAGTGTTTGAATCAAGTTTTATTTCTTGGATATTAGTTCTGGTTTGAAATTTATGACCAAAATACACGAAATTGTTGCTCCACTTCAAGCCTAGTCAAGAGTAGGAAAATCAAGATTTGGCCTCAGTGTTCCAAAACAACCCCACCTGAAAATTTAGTATGTTAAAAAATGCCATAAAGGGTATCCAAAATTGCATTTACATTCTGGGTTTGAGGTCTACACAAGAAATTGAGATGGAAAACCCTGTTATGGATAGCTACTAGAAGTTGAGAACTTGTGTGGAAGAACCCAACATTAAATACTTGAAGGCTTGAAGATTTGGTTTTTTAGATAAAATTGAAGCTAACCACCCCTACTATACATCAGTAGGCCAATACTTGTTCTAAAAACCATAATCATTAAGTGCATGCTTCCTTAAATCAATCCAAAACTCTTGGACAACAAAATTCACATGAACATAGTGTAGAATAAACCTTGAACCACTTGAGATAGAACAAAGACTTCATCCAAACTTGCAACATAGAAATACTTTAATCTAGAACATCCTGTAAACCTTATTCACACACTGACACATGAAACACACAGTGTACTATACCAAATCAAGTGAATCGTTGAATTCAGAAAGATAAAAGCATTATAAGCAACTTCCCAAATTTGCATAGCCTAAAGAAAAATTGTAGATAAATGTGAAACAAATACATTTCTCCTAGGCCATAGAAAATAACACTGGAAAATGGGTTCACCCACTGGTGAAAATATCTCTTTGTATAATGTTCTAGAAACCAAAATTTTTAAAATAGCAACCTCTAACAACCTTGAACAACATATCATATTCGAAAATGCATAACATCAACACAAATGAAATGTGAAGCACATCCTGGAGCACATTCTGAACACTTTCACAACATTGTTTTATCTGTTTATCAAATTTTCTCAAAAGCACTTGGAAACCAAGTACCAGAGACACCATCTCAACTCATTACTTCATTCCAACTCATGTTCAAACACTACAACAAAAAGATATATCCATGTATTCAAAAAACTACCTCAATATCTAACTACACATGCACAACCTACAACAACCTGTTTTCCTCCTGTTCACAAATTTCTCAATATCCTCGACATTTATCATGCAACAAACTTACTTAACACATAGTTGACATCAATGACAACATCATCCTATTGACTTCCTATTGACATCAATGACAACACCTTGATACTTGCAATAATCCCCCCTTTGTCATTGATGGAAATACAAGATGTGAAAAACCATCAAATACAACATAATAGCTTTGAACACACTCTCTTATGACTTCCTTTCTTTTCTCTCACTAAATAGATAAAAAAATTTACATCATACTTTCTCCCCCTTTGACATTAATGGAAAAGGAAAAATGTTTTGCATTGTTCTCCCCCTTTGATACTGAACCAAGATACTTGCTCTAAATACCCCCCCTTAGGAGTACACCCAATCAACACAACAACTCTACACAATGACAACACATGAAACTACCTACACCCTTTAAGAGGTATCCACCAACATTAGTCCAAAAAAGAGATGAATCCATAGATCCACTGGACTGATGCATCTCCATATGCATCTAGTTTTTAAAGAAGGATGTCACAACCCTCTACTTTATACCTAATTAACCTTAGTTTCTTCTTAAATATTTTATTGTTTGCAAATTTTGTAATGTTTAATCAAATTAATGAAGCGATGAAATAAAAGCATAATAAAACAGTGTAATTAATTTTAATTATAATTTAATTATAAATTTTGTTTAATAAGTAAATGATTATGCTTGGTTAATATAATTATTTTATTGAATGTTATTTCTTTGGAATAAATATTTATTTTTCAATTAAATGATATTTAATCATTGCTCATTAAGGGTAAATATTTCCTTTGCAATTAAGAAATAGTATTTTCTAATTGTTTACGAAAGATAAGTATTTAGTTGCAAATAAAATGAAATTTCTTCTTTATTAATTATCAAGGAAAATACCATACATAGAAATAAATTTTATTTTATTTTTTTATTCTTTTCAAGATTAGGTCTGGGAATGGAAGTGAAACCTTTAAAAAGAGAAAATTTAATAACAAGACAACAAATGCTTAATATTCTTCTTGATTTTCTCTACAATGATAAGGGAAAATGGCTGCCAGATAGAAGTTTTAGATTTTAGTTGAATAAAATAGTGGAGATAAGAAGAGAGATATAGGAGAAAGGTTTTTTTTTAAATACAGTAAATCAAGAAGACGGAGAAGGGAAGAAAACCTAGGGAGGGAAAAGAAACAAGAAGAAGAAAATCTTGAGAAAGCGTTTTCCAGGTTTTTCTTTAATCTTTCCTCCAATGCTTTCCATTCAAAATGGAAATTCAAAATGGATGTATATAGTGATTGTTGTGTGAGAAAGATTGATTTCTTTGAGACTATATCAATTGGAAATGTGTTTGGCATTCAGAACCTTTATTTTCTGTCTGGAAAATTCTGTCATGACTGTAGAAGCCTGTATTAAGCTTGTTCTCTTTACAAATATATATGTGTAGATAATATTATTTACTGCTACATAGTGAATACTGTACTGAAACCACAAATTGTATTTGGGGTTTTCTTGTTTTCCATCAAATGGCTACCAATTTTTAATCTTTTAAATATATATATATATATATATATATATATGAACATATATACATCTATATATATATATACTTACTGCAAAGCCGACCTGTGGGTTGGGCGCTGCCTCCACAGGCAGCGCCTCCCATGGAGGCTGTCGCCCTTACATAGCCAAGGGTTGTAAGCTATATATTGCCTAAAATTTAAGCTATCTTTAATTTTTAAAAGCTGGAAAAACACTGGATCTTCTACAGGCGCGTTTTTCCCAATGGATGTGTTGGCCTTTGAGGCCTTCACTTGTTTTAAATAAAACTTCTGAACTCAATCAAAAGAATTAATTTATTGAATATGCCTGTAACTATAGCTATAGAACTGTGTAAGCTTATATGTAATAGCCATCGGTGGTAGATACTACATCATTTCTTACCTAAATCGTATATTTCTAGGTTTAAAACAATAGGAGATAAAAATTAAAAAAACACTATTCTATGCGTGTAAGAAGTGAGGGGATATGAAACCATTAATGTGCCAACAAGGTATAACAAAATGCAAGAATGGACATAGAGCAAGAGGGAAAATGTTGTAATACATCAACAAATTAAAGAACTACAAGAATACATGAACATGAATTAAATTTGTGTATATCCAGTGTAAGAATAGTTTTCAAAGTGATATGTATTGTTCCACGATATTTTTTTTCCCTTTTTGTTCGAATACTTCAAATTCATGGTGACCATAATCTCCTGAATTCATACTTATTTGGTTGTGGATTATCTTCAATAAAAACGGACCAGAAAAATTAAGCCTATTACAATTTATTTAACCTTGTTTAGATGTTAATATTGTGCTTTTTTTTATATCTCATGATAGAGGAGTGTTGATTTTAGTAACCCGATGGGAATCACTTGAAGTTTGAATGATCAAATTTGTTGAGAGTTTCCGTCTCTGATAATCATGTTATATGGAGATCCTTTGTGTTGGGAGTCTAAAATTTATTAGAGATTTGATAAATCCCTACAAATGTTAATGAGTGGAAAATAGTGATTTGTTGATATTGGAGACTCCGTGTTCAAGCTTCCAATATTAGCTTTTATTTGCAATACTATGATAAAATTTGGTGTGGGGATACATAAGTACATGTCTTGAAGGGTGCAAACTGAGAGTCATTAATGGATGCAATTATAATATTCTCCCCTTCTTTGCTTTTGACAAATATTCTTTTCCTTTATTGATTTCCATTTGTAATTCCATGTTCTCTCCGAGAATGAGTAAAGCTGGTGCATTATCTTCGGGATTGATTTCCCCTTCAGATTCCTTTCTACAACACTTGGATATTGGTGATTCAAGGGTCAATCCATTCTCACATTTAGTTTTTTTTTTCCTTATCCCAATGTACGTTGTAATTACTTAAATGTATTTTGTGTATAGTTTAAGAAAAACTTGATTAAGAAAAGAGACGTTATGTAAGAAGACGAAGGCAACTCAAAGCTCTAATTCTTTGTATTCATACTTAAATCCTTCATGTGAATTTCAATAATTACTTTATGTTTAGGTTTAAACTTTATAAATAAAAGTTCAAGGAAAAAATCTTTTTCCTTCCATTAACATAGTAAATGTTTGATATTTCTTTTAAACTCAAGATTACTTTGCAATTGTTAGATTATTTGTTGTATTGTTCATATGGGAACTTGTGTCTAAATAAAAGATATATTTGGTCATACTAATCTGTTAGTATATATGTAAGTTCAAACGTTAAGAAAGGATGAGGAAAACTAGTAGATTCATTCTTGATGCAGTTTGGTAGCTAATAATGTGAGCATGAAATATTATTATGAGACAAGTAACTCAAGGAAGATGAGAGTCAACACCTTTGACCAAGGGCCATATAAGAAGTACATTTGATCCTAACACACAATTTGGGCTAACATTTGTGATGAATATTTCATGATCCTCAAGAAGCAGTCGAGTCAAGATCTATACAATCAAGCAAGAGCTTATCTCTCATTTTTGGTAAGCTGCAATATTATATTGTGTCTGTTCATCATTCCTTTATCTTATTTTATTTTATATTGAGGTTTGAATACCAAAACAGGGTTTGACCAAGGAAAACCCCTTATTCACTAACAATTTTCTGCAGGTCTAGGTGCTGACACATGGATGAGCAAGCCTTTCTTGCGTTTGCATCAATAGGTTGGTCAATCATGTTTTTCATGTAATTTATCATTTTGAAGAAAAATGATTCTTATTTATACTGATAAATTTCCTATCTGACCTTTTTTGGATATAACTTGATTCATTGATGTGCATGTTATCCCTTTTGAATAAGTGATGCAAATTATTTAATTAATCCTCTTTGTTCCCACCATTGTACAATTATTTGGTCTAATAAATTGTTTTGGAAATTGAGGATTATAATTAGTAAGTGAGTTGTCTCAAATCCTTACAAGGGAGGAGCAATAACTCCCAACTTTTCTTGAAGATACTCAAAAGTATCATTGGGAAGAGCCTTAGTAAATATGTCAACAATCTGATCCTTTGTAGGTACATACTCAAGTTTTACCTTATTCTCCATAACCTTCTCTCTCAAAAATTGATACCTAATTGATATATGCTTTGTCATTGAATGCATCACTACATTCTTTGAAATGTTAATTGCACTTGTATTATCACAAAAGATAGATATAGGCTCATCATACAATACTCTAATATCCTTCAATGTCTATGTCATCCACAAAACTTGTGTGAAGCAAGATTCTGCTACAATATACTCAGCCTTTGCAATGGATAAGGAAATTGAATCTTGCTTCTTGCTTAACCATGACACCAATCTACATCCAAGAAAGAATGCACCACCACTTGTACTTTTTCTGTCATCAACACAACCAACCCAATTTTTATCTATATAAGCACTTAATATGAAATCAGTATCCTTAGGATACGAAAAGCCATAATCTAGAGTACCTCTTAAATATCTGAATATCCTCTTTATAGCTATAACATGTGTTTCTTTAGGTTCTTGAAATCTAACCACAAGAAAAACTACATGCATGATATCTAGTCTAGTAGCAGTTAGATATAGCAATCCACCAATCATAGATCTATATTTTATCTTATTAGCCTTACGTTAATCATCATCTTTGCTCAATTTGAAACCAATTACTATAGGAGTGCATATCATTTTGGATTCTTCCATTCAAAACTTCCTCAACATTTCTTTGACATACTTAGATTTTGAAATGAAAATCTTTTTATCTGTTTGATTGATTTGTAACCCAAGAAAGAAATTCATCTCCCCAAACATTGACATCTCAAACTATTTTTGCATCTCTTTAGAAAATTTCTTACACATAGCTTCATTTCCATGAAAGATAATATCATCCACATATTCAACCACTTTCAATATTTTTTCTTCCCCAATTTTGAAGTAAAGATTATTATCTACGGTTCCTTTACTGAATCCTTGTTGTATCAAATATCTATCTAATCTTACATAACAAGCTTTGGGAGCTTTCTATAATCCATATAATTCCTTCTTCAATCTACACACCATATCGATCTGACAATTGAAATCCTTTCGGTTGTTCAATATAAACCTCTTCTCCCAATTCACCATTCAAAAAAGTATAGTTAACATCCATCGATGATAAACTTTAAAGTCCTTGTATGCTATTGAATAAAAGGGAAATAGGGTGTTCCACCTTTTGGGAGAAGGAATTAGACCTATTTCACACTTTATTTCATTAGGAAACCTAGATCCCTCAACCAAGTGGCTTGATTGAGGAATGGCTAGGGGTTCCTAGTGTAATTGGACATGGGTTAGCCATTAAACAATTTGCTTTAAAAGAAGAAATTGAATGCACTATGCAAATTCACTATATGACCTAGGAATTTGAAGGCATGAAACAAGATGGACAAATTGAAATCAAACAGTAAAGTACCTAGAAGAATGATGGATTCAAATTAAGGTCTAAAACTCTAAAAATATGCCCTTTGAAGTACAGTGGGATTGATACACGAGATTGGGTGATTTAGTCCTGTTATAGGGTTTTTGGGCAGAATCTGGAATCTTCTTATGACTGAGTAGGATATGTAGAAAGATGGAAAAAATGGGTATACTGGACTAATACACCAGGTAGGGTGATTTAGTCTTGTTGTTAGGGTTTGACTAATACTTCTATAGCCTCTAGTGATCTTTTGTATTTTCCTTCTTGTTTGATCTTCAAGTCTAAAATTCTGAATTCTAGTCTATAGGTGAGTTTCTATGAAGATGACATCTTTGATAACTTTTGCAACTTTACCCTCAAAGGATATTCAAGATCCAATTCACCTAGATCTGTAAACACACATCAAGAGATAAAAATGGTTTTTTGTTAGGGAATAGGGGTTTACCTTGGTCAAACCCTGTTTTGGTAATTAATCTTTGAAATGAAATAGAAAAGCATGAAGGAATGATGAATGAAAAAAATCAATTTTACAACTCACCAAATCCTTGAAATGAAGGTTGAAAACTTGTGTGAAATGGCTACAATGAATGTGGATCTTGAATCTTGATTAAATGCTTGAAATTTTGTCTTGAATGGTTGCTTGAATCGTGAAACCTACATCACAAATGTTATCTCACAAACATACATGATGCATGAAGACTTTGACATGATGGTTGAATCTTGAATGTAGCTCCAAATTCTTGATGATTTCCTCTTGAATGCTTTTGTCAACTCATAAAATTTCCTTAGGAATTCTCTCTTGAAAATCTTAGATGACTTGAAAACTTGCTAGGATAAATTATGTTCAAGATAACCTTGTATTGATACTTGTTTATGCCTAATTTCCTAAAATTACAACACTACAAGACAACATTTGAAAATTGAATATAAGGGTATGTGCAGGATCATGATGGGCCAAAAAGTGGCAATATGATGGGTATGTGGCTGACGACTTTTTCTTTACCCAAAATTGATGAAATGAAAAGGGTTTTTAAAGGAGATTCTCAGCTTTCCACTAATATAAATTATGATTTACTTTGAATTTAATAAGTAATTATTATTCATTTTCTATTCAAATTATGACTAAAGTCCTGATTGATAAACTGATTGAAAAACATCTATAGCTTTCAAATGGTATCACATTTTTTGAATCCAAAACATGTGTCACATTCTATGCTTCACATTATATAGGATTAAAAAAATAAAATTTGAATTTCATGAAGTTTTGACCAAGTTAAGGTGATCAAACATACAAGCTTTTTATTTTTTAAAAATTTGTAATAACAAATTAATAATTAATTATTTACTTGGAAAAAAATTACAAAAAAATATTCATCACATCAGTAAATGAGTCCTCTACTTATATCTAAAATATTATAAAAAAATATTATCATTTTATTGTGGTTAGGGTGGTCAGACAGACACACAATTCTTATTTTTTCCTTGAAATTTATGTACTATTGCATTGAAATTTCAAATTTTCACCAAATAGATTTTTTTTTTTAAACAAACCTAGTAATTTAGAAACTAAATTCAATTTTCTACAAATTCTATTCTTACATATTTTTGAAATAATATAGATAACTTATTCAAATTTTTACATCAAGTTGCCTAACTTTGATTTTTCTGATTTTTTTGCCACTTAAGGACCTGTTTTTTCCATGATGATCCTGCACATACCCATAAGGATAATAAAATCCCACCAAGAATTTGAATTAAAATACGTCCTAGGTTAAAGTGAGACTCATATGCCAGGTTGGGCATATGCATCGTAGAGGCTTAAACTTGAGACACAGACTTTGACGAGTGTTATGTTCAATGTATCATTTGAAATCAGGTCTTGAGACCTAGGGAAGACCTATACACCAAGATGGGTGTATGGGTCCCAAATCCCTAAATCTAGAACACTTAGCCAAAAACATTAAATTATGATTTATCATTTATTAAATGTCAGGATTATCCTTCAAAAAATGCATTCAACTAGGTTTGTGGATGCAAAATAGGACCTATTAAGCCAAATTTTAATAGGGAGGGACCAAAAAAGTGTGAAAATGTAGAGGGATACATTTTTCTACACTACATTTATCCCCCACTTTAGTGAGAGGACGACCTTGCATCAAAATAAGAATAAAGTAGACAAATTCGCATCAAGAGGGGTCCAAGTGCACCGATGCTAGTGATATAGGATGACAACGATCAAGAGGGATGATCAAGGTCCTATGGAAAATCAACATAGGCGTAAACGGATACACTTGTGAATGATGTATGAAGCAACAAAAAGATACAAGCATACACTATCAAAGACATAAATAAGAAAGAAAACAAAAAAGAGGGTGGATCAGGCCTCGAGAGTCTATCCAACACGATGTCTGAAATAGGTCTAAGATGTTTGTCCAAAAATGTTTACAAGTGGAACATGATGTCCACTATGCAAAAAAAACACATGCTCACACGGGCTAGTGAAATCTCTTATCCACTAGGTGAGCCCCTAGAGAGGTGAGACACACATGCACACAGCCGATATGCACCCACACACACAAGGAAGTGGCTATGGGAAATCCATGCCTATGGTAGGCTCCCATATGTACTAACCATAACCAAGCTATACCTCCTAATAACTTTGATAGGGTGCCACACACAACATGAACAACAGGATTCATGAAGCAAGAAAAACTCCGTATGCTAACACTCATGAACAAATAGGATGGCTCCACAAGAAAGCAAGGCATTTTATGCAAGGTATCCATATAACAATTATTGTAAATGAAAAATAGTTTAAGGTACATTCAAAGCGGGTTTTCTTAGTTCATGTAAGGTCTCAACCTAGGGAACATCATGCCTAATATCTCCAAGAGAGGAACAATTCAAGAATAGGAGATTCATAACTTAGGGAATGCACATTGCTTGGCATTTCCACTAAGAGGAATATAATATGCTAAGAGAGATCATTCTCTTGAAGGATATCATGACCAATGTCATCACCAAGAGAAAAATACATCGTATGAAGGAAGAAGACAACACAATGAAACATGAGTTGTAATACACAAAAGAATAATGCCAATGTATGTCCCCACTTTAAATAAATTGCTAAACACCATGGTATGATCAATTAATTTAAACTAGAAAATGATAAATTCTAACAATAAAGAGGACATGAGAGTATTTGGAAAGCCCTATGCTAAGTCATATGTTTCCAAATGAAGCTATGACACAAAAAGGGGTTTCCCCCAAAATGAAATCCAAAAATCACATAAGGGATCCACAGATTCGGGGTTAGTTTATCTTTGCTACAATGTTGTTAGAGAGCATAGAAACATCATCATACCCCAAATACTCATGGAATAGGAAGAATGACACAAAGAGAGCTGAAAAAAAGAAAATCTTTGGGGTCAACGTGGAAGATACCTAAATTTCTCAATGCCTTGCATCATCCCAAAAATGAAAACACAAGAAAAAGAAAAGATAAATATTTATGATATATAGAAGAACGTAGATACAAATAGAGCAATGCCACAAAGAGAGAGATGGATCAAATAGAACGGTATGGGAGATCACATTATGCACATGCAATCACACACATAACATGAAAAAATAAAACAAAGAGAAGACTAGTAATGCACATATGAGTCAACCTATAGTAGTTCATCTGCATCCTAATCTTGTTCATCATATGCGAAAGGAAAACAACTAGCCAAAGGGACAACAAGTGCGATACTAGGAGCATCACCAAGTTCAGCATGTGGTGAGTCACTCTTTTTAGGAGGATCATCCTGGTTGTTATCGTCTAAGCTCATGGAAGAGGAAAGCAATAAATTTAATTCATTATGCACTTCCTCATCAATTTTAGCAATCTCATCATCATCGTCCAAGTTAATCACATTGGGAGGTTGAATGATAATGTCCAAAGAAGGTGCTAGTTCCTGTTTTGGTTGTGATATAGGTTATTTTTATTGTGGCGAAGAGGGAGACTAATCATGTATTTCTTCACTTGAGTTTTGATATTGATTTTGTTTGTTGTTCTCTTTGTTTATCCTTTAACCAATAGAATGATGTCTACACCTTCACTCTCTAGCATTTCTATTTATTTTGGTACGATTTTCAAGTTGTGTTTGTGTAGGAGCAGGTTTATCAACCATAGGTTTCTTTTCTTCCCTTAGAGGAGGAACGAAAGGAACCATGGAGGTTTCTCAACCACTTTCTCTTTAGCTTTGTAAACTTGTTTTATCTTAGGAGGCATGATGGAATTATTTTGGCTGCCCCTTGGTCATTTGTATGATATAGGAAAAGGATTTGTCTTGGGTTGGTTGTGGTTACTTGGAAGGGCTTTTCAATCATGGTTTCATCAAGGATAGGAGGCTCAATTATGGGTTGATGCATGTTTTAAAGGGATAATTATTCTATGTTTTTTTCCTTAAAATTTGGATAGATTTGAAAAATAAATCTTCATGAGTTTTAATAGGTTCAATAGGATTGGGCCAAAAGAAATCTAATGAAAAATTCTCATGGGAAGACACGAGATTAAAGCCACTATGGTGTATAGTAAAGATCTCATTGTTAAAGGAAAAGTTTAAAATTTTATGCACAACCGACGTGATGACTTCCATGGAATGTATCCATGGATAACCAAGCTTCACATGGAATTGATCTGATATAGGGATGATGGAGAATGAGACATCTAATTGTTTTATTCCAACCTTTAAAGGAAGGGTGATCAAACCTATCGTAGGGCAAGAAAAACAATTATGTGTTTTTATCCATGCCTTTGGTTTATCATATGTATCTTGATAGAGTTCATGCACAAGTAAGAACTCTTCATGATCACATTCTCTCCATAGATGGGATCAATTAATATCCCATTAGTAGGATTGTCACTGATTCGGTCAACTATGTAAAGAGGACCATTAGGTGTCTTTTTGATTATATCTTTTGATGAGAAAGAAATGTCAAGAGGTATTTTAGTTTGGCCCTTATGAGGTTGATTTTTTATCAACCCAACCATATTATCAATAGACTTTGTTCATTATTATCCATGTTTTCATCATCCGTGTCAACATTCATCACATCATTCTTGGTTTCACTAGATTTGAAAACTGGAATATTATGATTTGGTATGGGGTTGGTAAAGATTTGTAGGTTTTGGTTGGGAGGGGCAACAACAAACTTATTACCTTGATCATTTACACCAGCAATTTGAATATGATTGGAATCAATGAGGTCTTGCACCATGTGTTTAAGACGCTTACAATGTTTCGTATCATGTCCATTTTGATGGTGAAAATGACAATAGGAATTTGATCTAAAGTTTGGAGGTAATGGCTTAGTAGGATCTGGAGATTTAAAAGGAGGTAAGGAAATCAAGTTCTTTTCTAGAAGTTGTAACATGGTGTTATGGAGGGTATTGGGTAATGGAGTAAATTGTCTATTTGGATCCCCAAATGTAAAAGGATTCGTCTTCTTTATAGAAATCACTTGGGTATCAACATGTTTGGTTGGTTGAGGGGTATTTAGTTAAAGAAATACTTTATTTTGTTTCCTGAAAGGTTGGTAATTGTTTTGAGTTGTGGATTCAAAATTTTCAGGATAACTAGAGGTGGGTTTTGTTTCATGACTACTAACAGAGTTTTGATAATCATGAAGGGCAGTACACAAGTGTATGAAGGAAGGAAATTTCATCATGCCAAGCTTATATTGCATCTTAGTTTGTAAGTTCTCAATGAAAATTCATTGAAGTTGAGGATCAAGAATCTTTATGTCAATTTGGGAATAAAGAAATGGGTATCTAGTGAAATGAAGCAAGTAACCTTTTCATCATCCTTTTTCTTACATCTCATCAAATCAGCTAAGGTCATCTTAGGGGTCATTCGCACTTGGAAATGGTTGATAAATGCCTCAAAAAGTTCATTGAATGAATGAATTGAGTTATTTAGTAATGAGAAAAAACATTCTAAAGCAGTATCTTTCAAGGACCTAGGGGAGTTCTTATCCAAGAGCTTATCTTCTAGGATGAAATCAATGCATAAGGTGGTATAAGCAAAAACATGGTTAGAAGGATCTCCTTTCCCTCCATATTTCTCAAACCTAGGAATATTTATACCTTGTGGTATTGGAATTCTTAATATCTCCAAGGATAAGGGATTGCTTCTTGATGCAGTCAGGGGGAGGCCTGCAACAGACAAAACATAGTTCCAATATGCCACAACAATTGTCAATTCACTACATCAAAAATTCATCTTTTCATCAATTCAAATCTTCCCCTTGTAGCATAGGGAATCCATTTGATCGGGTATAACTACTCAATCACTTCATTTTAGACAATGAACTAACCACCTTCAGAGACCCATTTAGACACATAACAACATATCATCAACTCACCAGAGGTTGTTTTGCAACTATTTCCTCAAATAAGGGATTTTACACCTTTTAGGGCTCAAATTAGCCCACTTTTCCAAAGTAACCACTCACCAGACTTGTCCAAAATCTACAAAATCTTGGGGAAGAAATTATAATGTGCCAAACCCATAGAATCCACCCTTAGATCTCAATAATTTATTCTTCTAAGGGCCAAACCATAAAACCCTCATGTAATGCCTAAAAATTAGGGGTTTATTGAAAATGACACTTGCCCAACACCCCAAAATGTAACAACTATTCATTCAGGCCTAAAATGATCTACTCCAACTTAATTCAGCATAAAATCTTGCTTCCCAACTCAAAATCACAATTTGGCTCCTCAAAATCTCACTTCCCTTATGGAAAGCACACTTTTACACATTAGGGCTTCACACCCATCTCAATTCTAGACCTCCCCTACACAAATTAAACATTCTCACCAAAAAATATACTATTTAATATCCATCCCATTGAGTTACAAGCTTCACAATAGGTGGGATGGAGTTAATACATGTTGGAACTTACAAACTTTCAAAAAGCCCTGTTTCAGTCGGTTAGTGAAAACTAGTGATTAAATGCACCAAAACTAATGTGGAGCCTTCAATTTAAATTCAAGAGAATGAAGGAAAAATATGCTACATAAATCACCAAAAATTTCAATCAAAAAGAACTTTTACGAATTGCACAAACTGCTGCTACAATTGGAAAATACAAAAATTCTAGAGAAATCTAAGTTTTATTGATCAAATCTTCTTCCCAATACAAAGATCAACCTTCCCTTCGAGTTCATCATGCTATTTAAAATTTTTACTACCCAAAAAAAAAATGCTTCAACTTCCAAAACTAACATTTGAAAGCGATTACTGTTGGTCTCCCTCTTTAGTGCACTTTTACAACCCTTCATTATTTCAATTTGGCAACTTATCACTTTTTGCACATTTTGTAAACTCTACCACCTAGACACCTAAGTATTATAAAAAATGACCTATTACATCCTAAAATGGTCTTAATGACCTTATTCTAATACAAAAATCCTAAATTCTAAAGTCTAGATCTTAAAACCTTAAATGGACAAAACTTCATTAATGGTGCTCCTCCACCACTTCTAACATAGTATGAAGGTTGGGCATTTTGATTTTGGTTTATAGTGGAAATTTTTCATTAAGGGATGAAATTTTTTGTAAGATTTGGTTAAGGATGGCATCATGGGATGTGTTTTGGGATGGAGGTGAATATGTATTTGAGGGGCAATTGAATGGAATACTTATGGGAGGTAAAGTTGTAGGAGATATGACATGAGATGCCATAAAGCTACAAGGATTGCTAGTGGAAATACCCAAGGTAGGAATGACATTACTAGTAGCTTGCATTGTTGTGGTAACTTGAGGGTTGGTGTAATTAGGAATGGAAGCAATGATTGTAGGAGGAGGAATTTTGGTTCATCCTTGACTTTGAGCATTGTTTGAAGTTTGAGCACAACTAGTCATTAAGGTAAGATGTTTATGAAAAATTTGAGCTAAGTTATATGCAATCTCTATTCCTTTTTCACTTCCAATCATTTGGTGTATGTTATCTATGGTAGTAATAACAATGATGTAAATTTTTTTAGTACTCACCAGGTTTTGTAGATGTGCCAATTCATCATGGATTTCGATTAGGTTTTCTTGAGGGACACTAGCAACCATTGTTTCAACACTTGTCATACTACTTGAAGGTAAAGATTTGTCAATGGTATGGTTCATACCTAGTGCACTAGTTTCAACACTACGAGTGGAAGAGATAGATAATCCAAGATCCATGAGGAGTGTGTTATCACGGAATGACATGAGTCTGGATTTACGTCTCACTACAGTATTAGCAATAGGACACCAAGTTGTAGAGCTCAAAAAGGGTCAATAAGGGAAGGATAATGAATGCAAGATAAATGTAATGAATACAAGATAAATGATATGCTTTAATTCCAATTCTTATGTTTAAAATGCACTTGAAATGAAACCAATTTTGAAAAGTTTTCCATTTACAATAATTTTGAAAACTAAAACAATAATCTAAAGACAAAACCCAAAAGCAAAGATAACAAAATTTTAATGTTGTAAAATGAAGATTCATACCTAATAAGGGACTAATATGCTCAACTGTGCATATGGGTCCCACTTAGGGTTTTTGATAGGTTTAAATAGTGAAAAATAGACAACACAAAATACCTACAAATCTGGGAAAAAGACCTATTTAGGGACTAAATCACCTAGGTGGGTGAATGAGTCCCAAATTAGGGTTTTTAAGCCTGAATCAAATTTTTTTGTTAATTTTAATGTGTTTAGGTTGTATGCTTAATTGTCTATTTGCAATTACATATTTCCAAAGAAATTGAATGATGCAAAATGCAAAACTAATACAAATTTAATCAAATCTAGATCTAGGGCTACAATTTTCTCCAAATCAGAAATTCAAGGTCCAAAGGTTAGTTTCACCAAAATGAATAAAAGGGTAATAGGGTGTTCCAGATTTTAGGAGATGAAATTGGACCTATTTCGCACTTTAGTTCATTAGGAAACCTAGATCCCTCAACCAAGTGGCTTGATTGAGGAATGGCTATGGGGTTCCTAGTGTAATTGGATGAGGTTTCACCTTTAAAAAATTCTTTCAAAGAGGAAATTGAATGCACTATGTAAATTCACTATATGACCTAGGAATTTGAAGGCATGAAACAAGATGGACAAACTGAAATCAAACTGTAAAGTAGCTAGAAGAATGATGGATTCAAAGAAAGGTGTAGAACTCTAAAAATAACCTTTTTGAAGTACACTGGGATTGATACACCAGATTGGGTGAATTTTTTCTACTACAAGGTTTCTAGGAAGAATTTGGAATCTTTTGAAGACTCAGCACGATCTATAGAAAGATGGAAAAAATGGGGATATTGGGACTAATATGCTAGATAGGGAAATTTAGTCTTGTTGCTAGGGTTCGAATGATACTTCTATAGCCTCTAGTGATCATTTGTAGCTTCCTTCTTGTCTAATATGTTGATGGTGTTTTCTGCACAACAACAACTCAGACAAAAAATGATATTCTATCTCTCTTGAAAGATAATCTTCAACAATAAATTGCTGAAAATCACCCCAAGCTCTCTCAGGTGTCAGGTCATGACAATGCATAAACAACTCAGATAATATGTGAAAATGTTGGTAATCACAAGGGGCCTTACAAATGAACAATGCTGGAAGTGAATTTTCATCATATGCAACAATATGGTGATGCTTTCAACCCTAAAACTAACCCGGATTCAAAATAAACAGCAAAAGAGATAAGGGTTTAGAGAGATTCTATTCTATTCTAACTCCTAAGATTAACAATGCAAATGATAAAATCCTTGAAATGGACCAATCCCAACGAAACCAATCTCTGCTTGATCAAGATAAATCTACAATCTTACAGAAACAGTGCAATCTTCTAAGGTTTTAAAGATTTTCAGATTATGACCATTCACCCAAGACAACCCAATTGCAGTTAAAATGAATAAATCTCCACAATTGAACCAAACACAATGAATATAAAGGTCCAGGCTAACTTTGCAAAGCAACTAACAATCAGCTAGCTACAAAAAGTGTGGACCAGGGATTGCTGCAAACACTTCAAACATTAAATCATAAACATCATTGAATCGAGTTTAAATCTAAATCTAACAACCTTGAGCAATTTGAAAGATAGAATCATAAGAGCCATGCAAGATAAGTCAACACAAAAGAGATCACCAGAAAATCACAATTTCTGCAATTGTATTGAATCACCAAATTTCAGCAACAATTCATGTGTTCTATTACATCACTTGCTCAGAAATTGACTAACTTCTACCTCTTCTCTACCGCTAAATTCCCTCTCTATCAAATCTTCTCCTAATCTTTTCCTCCCTTTACAAATGAGGCACAAATGCCATTTATAGAGAACCCCCAAACAGGCTGGCCTAATTAGATTTTACAATAATAACGGGCCTCAAAACATGTCAGCCAGGAGAATTTCAAAATAGGACAAGATTTGCATTAAATGCATGCATATTATCCATGTCGGCCTATGATCTCCAGCAAGATCAAATTCACGTGTCCTCCAGAAAGTCCTCCAGCAGTAGATAGTTTTGGCACAGATTCCTATGTAGGCCCCACTTTAAAAATTTAAATTGAACACTTCCAAATTTCCCTCTTTTGGCATGAATCCATATGCAAGTCCCCCTTTTAATATTTGCTTAGTCCTGAAAAACAGATACCATCATTAATAGCCCACATGTTCAAATTAAATTTGAATAAAATTTTGACCTTTTCTAAAAAAATTACATTTTTTATAAGGAAACTTTCCATTTTCAGAATTTTTTTCATTTTCAGGATCATTTTTTAAAAATTTCCACTTTTGGAAAAAAATAAAATTATTTTCGAAAAAATTTCCATTTCGAGAAACCAGACCAAGGGGAAAATCCAAGAAATTCCAGGGCAGGAGGATTTTATTAAATAAGGAAAAAATCTCAACAATAGATCATCAAAACGAACCAAGAATGTGTGTAACATCGTGTAATATATCAAATTAAGCATGGGGTGTTGAGCATTTATCATCAAATTCATCAATTTAATCTAGTATTTCAATTTGCAGAAAGCCTGGCAGAAAATCCAGAAAAATCTGGGTGGATTGGATTTCCGTGGATGGCATAAAATTTTGGACTTTGGCACATTCTGGAAAACTGAAGAAATTCGGGAAAATCCGGGTTGGGTGGAAAATCTCGAACGCAGGCAAAAACCCAGACTTCTCTCGGATCTGAAATTTTCATGGAAATCAGGAAAATCCGGATGGAGCGAAAAATCCCAGACTGGACTAAAAACATGGATTTTTGCACAGAGCTGGACTTTGAGTAGAATCCAAAAAAATCCGGACGGACTGGAAAATCCTGGATTGGGGTAAAAACCTGGATTTTGCTCAGAACTTAGTTTTTTCAAAGTGCAACCTAGGGAAATCACTTGGGCAAGCAGGATGAACATCTAAGGACCTCCAAAGGCAACCAAATCAATAAAATTAAGGGGCCAAAAGACACCAAAATCCAGAGCAAAAAGAGGGTCCCTACTTTCAGTAGGGCATGTGTGCAAAATTGCACAACACAATCTTCAAGTTCAAAAGTTTGAATTCTAGTTTGTAGGTGAGTTTCCATGAAGATGACAACTTTGACAACTTTTGCAACTTTTCCTTCAAAGGATCTTCAAGTTGCAATTCAGCTAGATCTACAAACACACATCAAGAGAGGAAAATGTTGTTTTGTTAGGGAATAGGGGTTTTCCTTGGTCAAACCTCATTTTGGTAATTAAACCTTCAAATGAAATAGAAAAGAATGAAATAATGATGAATAAACAAATACAAAGTTGCAACTCACCAAACCATTAAAATGAAGGTTGCAAACTTGTGTGAAATGGCTAGAATGAATGTGGATCTTGACTTTTTATTGAATGCTTAAAATTTTGTCTTGAATTCTTGCTTGAATCATGAAACCTACATCACAAATGTTAGGTCACAAACATACATGAGGCATGAAGACTTTGAAATGATGTTTGAATCATGAATGTAGCTCCAAATGCTTGATGATTTTCTCTTGAATTCTCTTGTAAACTCATAAAATTTCCTTAGGAATTCTCTCTTGAAAATATTAGATGACTTGAAAACTTGCTAGGAGAAACTATGTGAAATAACCTTGTATTTATACTTTTTTATGCTCAATTTCCTGAAATTACAATACTACAAGCTGACATTCAAAAATTTAATCTAAGGATAATAAAATCCCACCAAGAATTTGAATTAAAATAGGTCCTAGGTTAAAGTGGGACTCATATGCCAGGTTGGGTGCATGAGTCCTAGAGGCTTTAACCTAGGACACAGACTTTGAGGAGCCTAATGTTCAATGTATCATTTGAAATCAAGGCCCAAGACCTAGGGAGGACCCATACGCCCAAATGGGTGTATGGATCCTAGATCCCTAAATCTGGAACACAACCAAAAACATTAAATTATGATTTTTCATTTAATAAATGTCGGTAATTGTCCTTAGAAAATTCATTTAACTAGAATTGTGGATGCAGAATAGGACCAATTAAGCCAGATTTTAACAGGGAGGACCCAAAGAAGTGTGAAAATGTAGAGGCATACCTTTTTTTGTAACATTTGTAAGCTTTAATTTTGGTAGAATATCCAAGGAAGATACCTTCATCAGGCCTTGCATCAAACTTTCCTAAGTCTTCTTCATCTCTCCTAATATAAATTTTCTTCCAAATAATCTAAAGTACTTGACAGTAGGAATCCTTCCATACCATAACTCATAGGGATTCTTTGTGCTAATAGCTTTAGCTTGAACTCTATTAAGTATGTAAACATTAGTAGTAATTGCTTCTCTCTAGTAGACTTCCAGTATATTTTCTTCTTTCATCATAATCCTAGCAACTTCTTGAATTGTCTAGTTTTTCCTCTCAACCACTCCATTCTGTTGAGGAGTTCTAGGGGAAGATAAGTTCCTCTTTATTCAATGAACTTCACAAAACATGTTAAACTCATTGGAGGTGAATTCTCAACCTCCGTCATACCTCAAAAAAAATTTCTTCACATTCATTTCATTCTCAACCATGGCTTTAAATGCTTTTAATCTATCTAATGCATCAGGTTTCTCTCTAATAAAAGTAACCCATGTCATTCTAGAGTAATCATCAATAAAAAGCATAAAATACTTGTCACCTTGAAGAATTCTCACCCTTGTAGGAACACATAGATCTGTATATATTAATTATAGTAGTCTAGTAGTATATTGTTCCTTTCCTTTGAAACTTCTCCTTACTTGTTTTCCAAATTGACAATTCTTGCAAACAACATTGATAGGCTTTGTGATTCTTGGTAGATCTCTCACTCAATGAACTAAATTGATTCTCACCAAATTATCAAAATTCATGTGACACATCCTCTCATGCCATAACCAACTGGCATTAATCTAAGACATAAAGCAAGGACCATCAACACCCTTAAGTTGATAGATGTTTCCATCTATCCTTTTACCAGTACTAATCACTATTCCAGACCCTTTTCTAATCTCACATGTTTCATCCTTAACACAAGATTATATCCTTTGCTATACATTTTTCCAACACTCAAGATATTATGCCTTAAGCCCTTAACATACTAAACATCTTTAGTATTATGATTTCCATCAAAACTAATTAAACCTATTCCACAAATCTCAGCTCCTAAATCATCTCCAAATTTAACTAATCCTCCATCATACTTTTCAAGTTTAACAAACTTATGTCTCCAATCATGTGATTAGAGTAGCCACTATCAACAACCCAGTAATTATTATCTTCTTTAACATGAAAAGAAAAAACCATAGTACCTTCAATCTTATCCTTCTTCTCTAGACCACTTTCCTTCACACAAATGTCAGAGTTAGCAGAGCTAGATTCTTCTTTTATATCCAAGAACAAGCATATGTTGTCATCAAAATCTCCATAATCAGATTCATCACTAGAAATACCAACATCTTCTTTGACATAGTTATCTCTTTTAGTCATCTTTCCTTCATTCTCCTTACTCTTATTGTTCACAGCTCTGTGTGGAGATCTAGAAGCATAATGACCTATATTTCCAGAAATAAAAAATTTGAAAGGTAGCTTACTTTTGTACTTATCGGTTCCCTTTTTCATCCCTCTTACAAAGTTAGCTTCCACATCATCAAGATCATCTCCATTTGAATCTTCAATATTTTCTAATTTTCCAACCTTAAAAATAGTCCCCACTTTTGTACCATTTTTTAAACCAAGCTTTCTCATTTCAAATTAAGTTAGTGTATCAATCAACTGATCTCTAGAATAAGTATTAAAATTTGAAAATTCCTCAATAGTAGATACCTTTTTACTATATGAATTAGGAAGAGTTTTGAGAACTTTCTTTACCACCCTAGGTTCTTTAACTTGTGCACCAAGACCTCTCATAAAATGTACCAGTTCTTCAACTCTCTACATGTAGGTTGAAATTGTTCCATCTTCAAAAATTCACATAGTCTCAAATTGTTCCACAAAAAGAACACAAGAAGATAGAAGAGAAATGTTACATAGAGAACAACTTCCCAATGCAACAAGGAATCCACCACAAATGCTCTAACACTTTCACAGCCTTGTATGAAATATTTTGAACACCTTCAACTCACTACCTTCAGGAATCCAATAATTTGAATTTTCCACTACTCTACTCAAATTTGCATCACACATATCATTGCATCAATCTCACATATATATTGTCTCTCTTGCATCTCACAAAAACATTAATCTTATTTATATCAATCTTAACCTCAAAAACCTTCTCCAAGGTTGACAACTAAACATTATACTTACAAATTCAAATTAGGTCAGCATCTAAACATTCCCACAATGGATAAGAATGAATGTGACCCATATAAATCCTTCATTAGGACCTAAATAGATCCCAATACATCTCAACATGCTTTCACAAGCCTCACATTTAGTGCTAAAAAAAGGTTGGCCAATACCCATGCTAATCACCATAATCATTAAGTACACACTTCCTTAAATTAATCAAAAACTTGTAGAAAAAAAAAATCACTTGAACATGATCTAGAATAAACCTCGAAACACTTGAGATCCAACAAAGACTTCATGCAAACTTGCAAAATAGGAATACTTTAACCTAGAACACTTGATAAACCTTATTCACACATTGATGTATGAAACACACACTGTACTATACCAAATCAAGTGAAACCTTGAATTATGAAATATAAAATAATTATAAGAAACTTCACAAATACGCACAACCTGAAGCCAAACTATGGAGAAACATGGAGAAAATACATTTCTCCCAAGCCATAGAAAACAACACTTTAAAACTGGTTCACACACTGGTAAAAATATCTCACTCTATACAATGATCCATAAACCCAAAATATAAATATAGCAACCTCTAACAACCTTGAACAACACATCAGATCTACAAAAGTATAACATCAACATAGAAGAAACATTGAGCACATCTCAGAGCGCATTCTGAACACTTGTACAACATTGTTTTCTCTGTTTATCATTTTTTCTCAAAAGCACTTGGAAACCAAGTAATAGAGACATCATCTCAACTCATTACTTCATTCCAACTCATCTTCAAACACTACAACAAAAATATAGCTCCATATGTACTCACAACACTTCCTTAATATCTCAACTACACATGCACAACCTACAACAACATATTTTCCTCTTTTTCAAAATTTTCTCAATATCCTTGACATTTTCATCATGTAACAAACTTTCTTAACACATTTTACATCAATGATAACATTAGCCTATTGAATTCCTATTGAAATCAATGAAAACACCTTCATGCTTGCAACATTATGATAGGGGTTTCATGCCTATGGTAACATTATCTTATTACATTTACTACAATAGATTATTATTTACTATTCCTTTTCCCTCTTAAGGGTATGTTTTTATACTATCATCATTTTATATTTTTGAGGTAGAAACACCAACATAGCGGTGTTACTGAATAAAAATCCTATACAACACAACCTTTCCCCTCTTTCCATGTGTACAGGTTAGACCCAAAACTTTCGTCAACAAGAGGTTATGAAAAAGCATAGAGAAGATTGACATGTTTTCTTGACTTCCAATCATCCCAGATAACCTATACTAGGGCTCCCACACCCTTTTCTCTCTATTTCAAGATCAAAAATCATCTAAAGGTGCCCCTTTATCTACATCTTCTAGATATGTATACATTTCTATAATTTTTTTCTTTGTTTGTGCAATGATTTGTATTTACAAATCTAAGGGTATATCAATTAGTTTAATCAATTAAATGCATCAAATCTATCATCTTTCCAACAAAGGAACCAAACCTTAGCATATTGTCTCTTCTTTGATGTAATTATCCAATTATCAAACCTTACTTAGTTTGTATCCCAATGTTAAGCCAAAGGGAAAATCTAGATCTAAGCTAATTTTCTTATTGGATCTTGAATCTCTTTCACACTTAACATTAGTGTTTTAATCCTTCCATCCAAATAATCCAAAATAAAAAGTTCAAAAATTGGTTTCCAACATACTTCATAACTATACAACTCTGAATAGAATGGGTAAGTGGTCTCAAGCCATTCAATATGAAAAATCTGCTCTATTTTGTCAAAATTGTTGTACTGCTGGTCATCTGTGCAATGCTTGCCCCAAAGGTTTTCTTAAGATCCCTTTGGGTAAAGCCAAGCTTGTGGCCCCCTCTTCTCTTGTTCTTGATGTTGGTTGCTCCAATCCAACACCAATGTTGTCCTCATTGGCTCCTTCATTGTCCCCCGTGTTACCCGTCCCCACATCCTACGAGATTTCTCTCCCTGGTTCACTGCCTCCCTTCTTTGGTGCATGTTCACATTAAGCTTGATCTTTCTTCTTAGTTCTTGGTGTCCCCATTCCTCCCTGGGTCTCTTTTGGTAGACCAGGGTTTCCCCCTAGATTCCCTTTTCTATATTTCAGTTCAGAGGTTGTTGCTCTGAACCTGACCCCCTGTCGAATGGTGACCTTGGTTTGAATTTGGTGGCTGATTCTGATGAGATTCCTAGGGAGGTGGTATCTCTACTTATCCATTGTGTTGTTCTCCTCTCTCCTATGGTTGCATGTAAGGTTGGTCTATTCCAAATTGACTAGCCCTCGAAAGTCGGACCTAATGTGCAGATTGTTGCTAAGGTTGGAAGGAAGCCTAGTAAAGTCACTAGATAGAAGAATACGACAAGAGATATTGCAAATGGAAATAAAACTACTTTGGATTAGGTTGGCTCGAGGAGAAATAAGAAATTCCGATCCTCTCTTAGAATATCTAAGGGCTCACCAACCTTCACAAGAAGCATATAGTAATAGATTTCATTAAAGAGTTCAAGCCTAGCATTCTCCTTTTACAAGAAACTAAAATGACTACTCCCGAGTTTGATAAATCTAGCTATTTCATTTGGCCAAACACTCTATATTTGGTAGTGGATGTGATTGAGGCCTTTAGTGGGATGGTCATGATGTGCAAACCTTTTCTCAAAGGCTCCATAATCTATAAGGATAATTTTTTTCTTACTGTAACATTTTCTTAATGCTTCAACCTTCATGACTTTTTGTTATCCAATATCTATGCACCCAATAATTTATGGTTCAAAGGAGGAATACTTGGACTGATTTGTTGGGATGTAGAAATAATTTCTTGCATAGTTACTGGATGGTAATGGGTGATTTCAATACCCCTCTTTTTACCTCTTAGAAGTAGGTGGTATTTTGGATATGTTGAATAGCATGCTCGACCTTAACTCTTTCCTATATGATGGTGGCTTGACTAATCTAGACCTCTAGGATAGTTCTTTTACCTGGTCCAATAAATGTGTGGGGGATAATCCTATTTAGGTTAGGCTAGATCATTTTCTAGTGTTTTCCAACTAGTATTTTTTCTCCCTCTACTTATCTTCTCTTCTTATGATTGGATCTGACCATACCCCACTGCTCCTCTGCTGGAATACCCCTCCCCTAAGGCCAAGAGGATTTTTTCATTTGAGTTGATGTGGATGTACCACCCTCAGTTTAGGGACCTTCTCAACACATGGTGGAATGGTAGGGGTTGTTGTTATGCTATGTTCAATCTAACTTTCAAACTCAAAAACCTCAAAATCAATATGAAGGAATGGAGTATGAGTTGTTTTGGTAACATCTTTGAGAAAAAAATTCTCCTAAATATTAGCTTAGAAAAGTTCCAAAAGAAATAGAATTTGGTGCCTAGGCTGATCTAATTGTTAAAGAAAAGGCATTGTTGAGTGAAATCCATAATATTATTCAAAGAAATAGGTTTATTGGAAACAAAGGTTCAAGAATCAATGGCTCCAGGAGGGGGAATAAAACTATAGCTTCTTTCACATGACAGGATCAAGACATAGGAAGTTGAACACTATTTTTGAGTTGATCCTTGATGATAGTTCCATGATGACTTTTGAGGATGATCTGGCTCATGTTGGTGTTTCTTTCTTTCATAGCCTTCTCAATCCACCCTCAACGGATCATTTGGTGGGTGAAATATTAGATGTTATTCCCCTTTTAGTATCCCAGAAAGAGGTTTTGTTTATGGAAAGAGGTGCTTCGGATGATGAGATTTAGGAGGTTGTGTTTTCCCTTAGCCCTTTCAAGGCACTTGGCCCCAACAGTTTCCCACCTTTCTTCTTTTACAAGTTTCGGGATATCATTGGTAAGGATGTCTCTACTATTGTCGCTAACTTCCTTTCTATTGGTAATATTTTCAAAGAATTCAATAACCCTTTCATTGTTCTCATCCCCAAGAATTGTGGGGCCAATAAATTGTCTATTTTTTGGCCTATCAGCCTTTATAACATGTTCTATAAAATTTTCTCTAAGCTACTAGTCAATCACATTAAACCTTGTTTGAACAAGCTGAGCCATCCTACTAAAAAAGGCTTTGTTTTGGGGAGGAAAATTAGTGATATTATTATGCTAGTGTGTGAAATCCTCCACTCCATGAGTAAAAGAAAAAAAGAAAGCATGGCTCTTAAGTTGGATATTTCCAAAGTCTATGATAAAGTGTTCTAAATTTTTTCCTTCAAAGTTCTTCACAGGTTTGGCTTCTCTGGTAAATTATTCAAACACATTCAAGGTTGTGTCACCTCCCCTAGGTTATCTATGATTATCAATGGTACCCCACAAGGGGTTTTTCTCAACTTCTGGTGGAATCTACCAAGGGGACACCTTGTCTCCTTATCTCTTTATAATGATGGTCGAAATTCTTAGCCATAATTTTAAATGCAAAGTGTTGAATGGTTCCTTGGCTATCTTTTCCCCCTCCTTCGTGTCTCAACTAATTTCTCATCAACAATTTTTTGATGATACAATTTTTATAGGGGAAGCTATGCTCACTGAGGCTAAATTTTGGATTGATATCCTTAAAAAAAATTCTACGACTTCTAGAGCATCAATTTCACTAAAAGTACCATTTTTTTTCTAAATGTTGACCTTTCTATTCACACTAGGATTTCTAAAATCCTCAATTGTTAGATCCTTCCCCTTCCCTCAACGTATCTGGGAATGCCACTTACTATTGACAAGGTGGATGATTTTGTCTAGTCTACTCTTCTAGAAAGAGTTCAGAGAAATATTGTTTCTTGGAAGGGGGCTCTTCTCAGTAATGTTGGTAATATTCTCCTTCTCAAATATACCCTTCAAATTGTTGTGGCATACCTAATGTCTCTATTTTTTATGCCTGCTACGTGCTCAAAAAAACTTGAACAAATTCAGTGAAGATTGCCTTGGTCGAGGATCAAAGAGAAAATCAAGTTCTCTCTGGTGAATTGATACATTGTGTGCAATAGGAAATGTTATGGTGGCATGGACTTGCAAAAAATAAGATAGATGAATGTGGTCCTTATAACTAAAATTACTTGGAAGCTTTTGAAAAATCAAGCGGAATGGATCTCCATCCAAAAGGACAAGTATTTGCACCTGTTCGAGATTTCCTCTCTATTGGATAGCAGTCTTCTCCCTCTAGGCTCTATCATCTAAAATGACCTCTTGAAATCTAGGAATTTTCTTTCTTTGGGATCCTCTTGGCAGGTCAGAACTGGTACTTTGGTCTCTTTCTAGGATGACAATGGCTTTCTTCGTTGGCTCTTGGTCTTCATCCAATTTTTTCTATGATAAAGATGGATCTATTTTATTGGTTGGGGTCTAAGGTTTCTAATTACCTAGATGTACTTCTATTATTTCACCTAGATGGAAGGTAGATCCCAATTGGTTCAACCCCCCTTCATCTGGTTGTTCAAGAGCTTCTTAGAATAGTTAATAATCACAAGTTCTTTAACTCCAATTTTTTTGATTCTTTGGTCTAGGTGGCTTCTAAAGATGGGAATTACTCTATTAAGACCAACTACAATATTCTTTCCAACATCTGGGATCCCCTATTTGTTGGACATGGATTTTGCACAAGAATTCCCCCCTAAGGTCAAATTCTTCTTGGAGACGGTCTATCATAAAATGATGATCACCTTGGATAATTTGCAAAAGAAAGGATTACATCTTGATAACCATTGTTTATTGTGTTAGAATGAAGCCGAGTCCATTTCCCACCTTCTTTTCCATTGTTCTTACTCCTGATAGGTTAGACAAAAAATCCAATCTCTTTCCAATGTTTGTTGGGTCTGGAAAAAGGATGTTAAAGGTGTAGTGTAGGAAGAAGTAAACCTTTTCACACTTAATTTGGAAATAATTAATAGTAAAATGAGCATAATGTTTCCTTAATTTAGTGTTGTAATATGTTTTACATATTCACATTACGTTTTGGGCCCTTTTGAATAAAATGGACTTAATTGTGCATTGTTTTTTATGTTCTAAGGTGCACCTTTACACTTTCACATTAATCTAAGGCTTTATTAATTGATTGAGGATAATTTTACTTAATTGGCCCCTTTAATTCAAATATTAGCCTAATTAAATGCAATTTCCAAGGAAAACCTGATATTCATAAGTTCCATTACACAACACTTAACTTTGGAATATGTGTGTCCTACATAAGTGACCTAGGACCCATTCACCATAGGTTGAATGGGTCCTCACTTAGACCTAGGACCCTAATTTAACATAATGTTTAACATTGACCAATGTTTTTCCTAGCTAAGTGGTCTAGGACCCATTCACCCTATGGTGAATGGGTCATCACTTAGACCTAGGACCCCCCTTTTAAGATATGTTTTTGGAAATATTTTAATGATTTGAAATCCACAATTTAATGTCGGCTTGTCATATTTGAATTTAAGGAATTAATGTTAATATATGTATAAATAAAAGGTTCTTTCAAGTAGTTTCACCTAGAATATTTCATGCAAGCTAAGAATTTTAATGAGAGCATTCAAGAGCATTTATAAGGCATTGAAGGGTAGAATTATTGAAGAATATTGCAGCAATCAAAATTCCATCATCATGTTAAAGAATTATTGCATAATGCATGTTGTTTGAGCTAATATGTTGATGTAGTGTTCAAGATCTAATCAAGCATTCAAAGGAATTGTTTCAAAACAAGTTTCATGATCAAGATCTACATTCATTGAGGCTACTTCATGCTATTTTGCAAATTTGTTATCCAAGGTTTCAAATAAGGTTTGGTGAGTTGTGACATTGTTTTTCATTCATCATTCCTTCTTTCATGTTTTATTTCATTTCAAGGTGAATTGTATATTTTTAGCTCCTATGGACAACTCTTGCACTTCTAGGGTTTTTCACCTAAAAGGAGAGAGATATGAGAAAAAATGCTAATGGATCATTCAAATTATGTTATGTGTGATGTTGTCTAACCTAAATGAAGTTAACTAAATGAAATCAACTAATCTAAATGAATTAAAACTGTAGAAATCCAATTTGATCACTTCCATATGATCAAACGCGTCTCCTTATTCATCCAGTTGTTCATCCCCTATGTCAATATTAATTAAACCAGTTGTTTAATTAATACCCTCCATCTTGCATAAGGATCCTAAATTATTTAATTTAATACTTTACCCCTCTTCCTCCTCTAAATTAAATAAATATACCCTTTTATTTAAGTTAGTCATATTCCCCTTTTAAATTAAAATTCATTTTTAATTCCTCTTTTCTCTCTCATGGTCACATCCTCCAACTTTTGCAAGTTGGTCCCCTAATCCATCTTAATTACTTCATCTTCTTCTAATTAACTAGGGTTAGCATGTGCACACCCTTAACCATCATTAAGGTCACATCCTCCATAATTTCCCACTTGCTTCTAATGAGTCATTAGTCCCTCTAACTGAGTACTTGCACAACCTTAATCATTTGATTAGCCTAACCTAATCCTCATCCTATTTATGACATATGTCCTTGAGTCAACCTTATTAAAGGATTTCTCCTTTTGGACAAGGCACTCCACTTCCCTATGTGAATTTTTAATTCACCTTTTAATCCCCCAAGGCACCCAAAAGGAATTTTTAATTCCTTCACTTCTCCCCACATGTCCTTCACTTATTCTTTATTCTTTCCCATCTCCCCATGAGAATATTTGAGGAATTTTTAATTCATCACATGTCTTCTCACCCACATGGGAACAAGGACCTCCTTTATGAGGAGATCTTGTCCAATCCCAAGGTACTTTGTACCCCCCTCCATGTCATGTCCTCCTTCCACCTCATGTCCACTTCACCTTTTAGGGCTACATCACATGCCACATGTCAAGATGTGAGGGCTTGTGAGTTCTCAACTCACCTTAGCCCTACATCTTGATCTTTGGTGGCTCAATCTTGGCCATCCATTTCTCCTAGGAATTCTCAAAATTCCTATAAATACCCCCTCTTTTATCTCATTTTAGGGAGATCATTTTGCTAGCCAAACTCTTGCAATTTTGTTTCTTAACTTATACTTAGCCATTTTCTTGTTTTCATCCACTTGTACTCATCCTCACAACATCATTTAGCTTGCATATTGTGCCATCCAAGGAGCATACACATCAAAGATCGAAGGGCCAACCAAAGGATCGATTCGACGCAAGGTATAAGGTTCCATTTTGTTGCTTTTTATCTTGTTTTGTCTCCAACTTAGGCTAATCTTGAGGTGTAGGTTGTTTTGGTGTTTATTTGCACTCTTTTACTTGTTGCTTGTTTTCTAACGCTCACATTCGAACTATCACAAAAACAAATGCAAAACTAAGATTTACATTATGTTTGAAAACATGTTGTGATATGCAAAAAAGCATGAAAGAATGAACAAAAATGCAAATTATTCTAAATAGAAAGTTGTTTCTTAGAATGTGTGCACCTAGTAGACTGTAGATGACTGAAGAAAAATATAGAAAACTTATGAAGATTGACTTTAGACTGACTGGGACTCATTCACCACCTTGGGCGAATCAGTCCACCTTGGAATTTCTGCAACTTCAAAATTTTGTTCTACACCTTGACACCTGTACAATGATTTCTAACGGATACCTAATCTCAGATCTTGGAAAATTATTGTAAAATAGATTAAAAATGTTTGTCTAATGGGGGGGTTTTCCTTATTCAAACCCCTAGTTGGGTAATTAAACTTTGAATAGAGAAAAATTTGAGTAAACCCTAGCCTTAGATGTGTGAAAGACTAGGAAAGTATGAATCATAACAAAAACCTTACTCTATTGATCTAGAATAAGACATGCAAAGATTATTCATATGATGCAAGATATCAATCCTAGAAACCTTACAACACATGCAAAATAGGAATGAAATGACTTGCAAATGATAAACAAACAAGATGCAAACCTTAATCTGAAGATAGAGTGAAAATGGAAGATGGAATCAATAGGAAACCAAGTCCTTAGGCATGAATTGGTGGCTAGTTGCACCTCTTCACCCTAGATTTCATCATGATTCACCATAGGCATCCATCATCAACCCTTTGCAATGTTGGATCTTGACAATAGAAGTGAGCTTCAAGACCTAAAAAAACCCTAGTTTACTGCCCTAAAACTTCAAGATTTTACTCTAAAATTTCTCTTAAGATATGATGAAAAGATGAAAAAAAAGATGTGTGAAATGACTTAAAATGAGTATTTATAAGCAAAAACACCTTATTTTCCCATTAATTAGACCTAAGAGGCCAACATTTACTGAAAATAAAAGTTAAATTGATTAAATTCCTGCTTAATTTTAAATTTTCCCTCAAAGGGGACTCATTCGCCACCCTTGGAAAATGGGTCCCACTACTGCTGTTTGAAGGTAGGTTGTCAGGGTATGATGTAATTAAATGCTGTTTGTCATATTTTATGTGATTTGTCAGGTGAAATGAGCATCTAGATCAAAATTAATGGGTCTAAGGGGCCGATAAATCTTGTTTTGAAGGGAAATGATGTGCAGGGACTCAAAAGTGGGTCTAATTATGCATGAAATTGTCTCTTTTCTCAAGAGGGTCCAATTTTCTATGAAACACAAGTTTTAATTACTAAAATGGGGTTTGACCAAGGAAAACCCCCATTCCCTAAAAAATAACATTTTTCTCTCTTTGATGCATAATTACAGATTTTAGGTTGAAGATCCTTTGAAGAGAAAAATTGAAGAAAGTTGCAAAGTTGTTAAAGTTGCAAGAAAATATATCAAATCGCGGAAACTCTTCTACAAAATTTATTTTTAATTGTCTGATAGTGAGCATCTGGAATCTAGGAGTGCATACTGAGCATAAGAGAACCTAGAAAGCATTTTTGGGAAACCCTAGCTAGGACCCATTCACCATAGGGAGAATGTGTCCTCAACAAGCTTTAAAAGGTGACTTTTGGTGAAAGGTACAAAGCATTTTCCCCTTTCTAGATCCTCCTTTTGATTACAATTTTAGTTATATTTAATTGTTGTTCTTCATTTGCATATTATAGCTTAAATTTTGAATGAAATAAGGGAAAATAGGTGTTTGTGGTGAACTCATCAATCATCATCGCCAAACCAAACCCACCCATTTTTCTTTTCTTTTCATTTTGGTGAACCTAAGTTTGATCCTTGCATTTTCTGATTTTGGAGTCCTCTTTCATCCTAGATTTATATCTTCCATTCATTTGCATCTCTTTGCATTGAATGAGGACTCATTTATGGTTTCTAGTTTTCATTTAAATTTGCATTTCATTTAATGGTTTTAGGATTTCATATTTTGTATTCTTCAATTCTGAAAAATATAAAAAAATCACTTAGCTTTCATATCATTTACATAGCATTCATTTGCATTTGAAAATTGAAACAAAAATTGCATATCAAACTAGGTTTTCTATGTTGTCAATTTGTAACATTTTTCATTTGCATTCAATCCACATTTCATAGAAAAATCAAATTGAAACTTGTTGTAACAAACCAGAATATGGAAATTAGTGAAATTCACTCAAAAATCTATAAAAACTTGTTTTTGAACAGAAGCAAATAGAAGTTCCTACTTTTTGGAGATGGAACTAAGGGGATAGGACCTGTTTCTCTCTTATTTCATTAGGAAACCAAGATCCCTCAACCAAGTGACTCAATTGAGGGAAGGAAAACTACAAGGGGGTGGTTTCCTTAGGTGTAAAAGGGGGTTCACCATTAAATAAAGTTTCAAAGGAGAAATGAAAGCATGTAAGCACAAAACCCTCGAAACTTAAGAGCATTAAATCAAACTAAGAAACAAAAATCAGACATAAAGGAAGCTGGTAAAACAATGGATTCCAAGAAAGTTTTGTAACTTTAAAATTATGAATTTTGAAGTGCGCTAGGACCCATACACTACGTTGGGTGATTTAGTTCTGCTACTAAAATTTGGATAGAATCTGGAATCTTTTGGTCGCAAACCAGGATCTATAGAAAATTGCTAAAAGGAGGTATACCATGACTCATACACCCAGAGGGAATATTTATTCCTAGTATTAGGGCTTAACTGAAAGTTCTATAGAATCTAGTGATCTTTTGTAGCTTTCGTCTTGTCTGATCTCCAAGTCTGAGAAGTCTAAGTTTTGATCTATAGGCGAGTTTCCGTAAAGATGACAACTTCTTGAAAAATTTGACAACTTTCTTTGATCTTGCAACTTTTCCTTCAAAGGATCTTCAAGCTCCAGTTCACCTAAATCTGCAATCACACATGAAAAGGTAAAAATAGTTGGTGTGTTAGGGAATAGGGGATTGCCATGGTCAAACCCTGTTTTGGTAATCAAACATTGAAATGAAATGAAATAGCATGAAGGAATGATTTATGAACAATATGAAATGTTGCAACTCACCAAAACCTCAAAATAAAGGTTGGAATCTTGTGTGAAATGGCTCCAATGGATGTGAATCTTGAATCTTGATCTTGATATGAGATAATGTCTTTGAATGCTTGCTTGAATCATGAAAAACCTACATCAGAAATGTTAGCTCAAAAAAACACATGATGCATGAAGACTTTGACATGATGCTTGAATCTTGAATGTTGCTCCAAATGCTTGATAATTTTCTCTTGAATTCTCTTTAAAACTTTCTAGATCTTAAATTTTCTAGGATACTTGAATACTTGAATTTCTAGATCACACTTGCTCAAAAAATTGCTAGGATAAATTGTGTGAAAGAGCCTTGTATTTATACCTGTTTATGCAAAATTTCCCCAAATTACAACACTACAAGCTAACATAAGATGTAGAATAATAAATTCTTTCCAATAATTTAATTTAAAATAGGTCCTGGTTAAATAAAGACTCATACGCCACCTTGGGTGTATGAGTCCCAGTGCCTTAAACACAGGACAAAAACTCCAAGAAGTGTCTTGTTTAATAAAATGTTTAAAATCAGGTCCCAAAACCTAGGTGGGACCCATATTCCCAAGGTGGTGTATGAGCCCCAAATCACTAGATCTAGAAAACACAACCTCAAACATTGAATCATGATTTGTCATTTATTAAATGTCAGGATTATCCTTAGAAAAATGCATTTAATTAGGCTTGTGGATGTATAATAGGACCAAATAAGGCATTAAGAAGCCACATTTTAATAGGGAGGACCTAACAAGTGTGAAAATGTAAAGGGATACATTTTCCTACACCACATTTATCACACACTTTAGTGAGAAGAGGAACTTGCTTCAAAATCACACTAAAGTAGACAAATTCACATTAAGAGGGGTCCAAGTGTATCAATACTAGTGAGATATAATGACAACAATCAAGATGGATGATCAAGCCCCTAGGATCAATATCCTATGGAAAACCAACATGGGCACAAAAGAAAACACATGTGAATGATGTATGAAGCAACAAGAACGTACAAGCATACACTGCCAAGGACATAAAGAAGAAATAAAATGGAAAAGAAAGGGCGGATCAAGCCTTGACCATTTTTTCAACACAATGTGGATCCGATCTAAGTTGTTTTTCTAAAAATGCTTACAAGTGGAACACAATGTCCACTATGCAAAAAAAACACACACTCACAAGGGCTAGTGAAACCTTAGTTTGTCCACTAGGTGAGCCCCTAGAGACACATATGCATGCGGTCGGTATGTGCTCAAACACGCAAGCAAGTGGCTATGGGAAATTCATGCCTAAGTTTGGCTCCCATACGCTAACCATACCAAAGCTATACCTCCTAATAACTTTGACAAGGTGCCAAACAATATGAACAAGATGATTCATGAGGCAAGAAAAACTTTGTATGCTAACACACATGAACAAACAAGATGCCTCCACGGGAAATAAAGTTTTGTTATTTAAGGTGGCCATATAACAACTATTGCAAATGCAAAAGGTAGTCTAAGGTATGTTCAAAGGGGTTTTTCTTAGTTCATGAAAGGTCTTAACTTAGGGGACATCGTTCCTAATGTCTGCAAGAGAGGACCAATTGAAGAATAGAATATCCACAACTTAGGGGATGTAGTGTATCACATCAATCCACTAAGAGGAATATAATATGCTAAGAGATATCACACTCTTGAAGGACATCATACCCAATGTCATCACCAAGAGAACGACACATCACAATAAGTAAGAAGACCACACAAAACATGAGAATAGTGTCAATGTATGTCCCCACCTTAAAGGAATTGCTAAACACCATGTTGTGAGCAATTAATTTAAAGTAGAAAATGATAAATTCTAACAATAAAGAGGACATCTGAGCTTATCTGGAAAGCCCTATGCCAAGTCATATATTTCCAAATGAAGTTACATCATGAAAAAGGGATTTCCTCCTAAATTAAATCCCAAAATCACATAAGGGATACATGGATTCAGGGTTAGTATGTCTTTGCTACAATGTTGTTAGAGAGCTTGGAAATGTCAGCATTCCCCAAATACTCATGGAATAAGGAAGAATGACACAAAGAGAAAAAATAAAGAAAATATATTGGGTCAACATGGAAGAGACCAAATTGTCTCAATGCCTTGCATCATCCCCAAAATGAAAACACAAGAAAAATAAATGATAAAGGTTTATGACATAGAGAAGAATTTAGATAAAAATAGAGGAATTCCACAAAGAGAGAGTAATACATCAAATAGAACGGTGCAAGGAGATCACATTATACATATGCAATCACACATAAAAAAGAAAGAAAAACAAAAATAGTAAGGCACATGTGATTCAACCTATAGCAGGTCATCCACATCCCAATATTGTTCATCATATATGGAAGGAAAACAACTAGCCAAAGGTACAACAAGTGGCAAACTAGGGGAAGCACCAACTTCAACAATCTTCTCAGGAGGATTGTCATTTAAGCTCATAGAAGAGGAAAATAGTGTATTCAACTCATTATGCACTTCATCAATTTTAGCAATCTCATCATCATTGTCCAAGTTAATCACAATGAGAGGTTGAATGATTATTTCCAACAAAGGTGCTAGTCCTTGTTGTGGTTGTGATATGGGATCTTTTTGTTGCAGCAAAGAGGGAGACTCATTGTGTATTGCTTCATGTAAGTTTGGATGTTGATTTTATTTTTTCTTTCTCTTCATTTAACCTTCTAGAAATAGCAATATGTCTACACCTACGCTCTCTAGTATTTCTATTTCTTTTAGTAAGATTTTCAAGTTGTAGTTGTGTAGGAGCGGGTTTATCAACCATAAGTTTATTTTCTTCTTTTAGAGGAGGAATGAAAGGAACCATGGGAGGTTGTTTAACTACTTTCTCTTTAGCTTTATAGACCTATTTATCTTAGGAGGCATGATGGGATTATTTTGGTTTTCTTTTTGCCTCTTGTAGAAGATAGGAAAAGGATCCATCTTGGGTTGGTCTTGGTTACTTGGAAGGTCTTTTGGTTCAATCATGATTTTTTCAAGGATAGGAGGCTCGATCATGGGCTCAGGCATGTTTTGGAGGGATAATTATACTATGCATTTTACCTTAAAATTTTGATAGGATTTGAAAAATAAATCTTCATGGGGTTTAATAGGTTCAATAGGCTCAAGCCAAAAGAAATCCAATGAAAAATTCCCTCGGGAAGACACGGGATTAAAGCCACAATGGTGCATAGTAAAGATTTCATTGCCAAAGGGAAACTTTAAACATTTATGCACAACCAACGGGATGGCTTCCATGGAGAATAGCCATGGGTCACCAATATTCACATGGAATTGATCCAACATCGCTATGATGGAGAATGGGACATCTAATTGTTTCAATCCAACTTTTAAAGGGAGGATGATTGAACCAATTGTAGGACAAGAAAAACCATTATGCATTTTTATCCAGCTTTTAGTTGATCATATGTATCTTGATAGAGTTCATACACAAGTGATAATTCTTTAGTGATCACATTCTCTCCACAGACAAGATCAATTAATAGTACCATTAGTGGGCTTGTCATTGATTCGACCGACTATGTAAAGAGGACCGTCAGGTGCATGTTTGAGTATGTATTTTTGTGAGAAAGTGATATTAAGAGGTACTTTAGTTTGGACCTTACGAGATTCAATTTCTATCAATCCAACCATACTATCCATAGAAATTTCTTCATTAGGATCCATATTTTCATCATCTGTGTCAACATCCATCAAATCATTTTTATTTTTTTCACCAGCTTTGAAAAATCAAATATTATGATGTGGCATGGGATTAGTAATAGTTTGAAAGTTTTTGTTTGGAGGGGAAATAGAATTATTACCTTGATCATTGACACCTCCAATTTGAATATGATTGGAATCAATTAGGTCTTTCACTGTGTGTTTAAGAAACTTACAATGTTGTGTATCATGTCCATTTTGACAATGAAAATGAAAATAGGAATTTGATCTAAAGTTTTGAGGTAATAGCTTATTAGGATCAGGAGTTCTAATGTGAGGTAAGGAAATCAAGTTATTTTCTAGAAGTTGTAACGTGGTGTTATGGAGGGTATCAGGTAAGGGAGTAAATTTTCTAGCTAGATCCCCAAATGTAAAAGGATTTTTCTTCTTTATAACACCCACTTGGGTATCAACATGTTGGTTGGTTGAGGAGGATTTAGTTGAAGAAATACTTTATTCTATTTTCTAAAAGTTTGGTAATTGTTTTTATTTGTGCATTCAAAATTTTTAGGATGGCTAGAGGTGGGTTTTGTTTCACGACTACTAACTGATATTTCATAAGCACGAAGGGCAGTACACAAGTGTAGGAATGAAGGAAACCTCATCGTTCCAAGCGTATATTCCATCTTAGTTTGTAAGTTATCAATGGACATTCATTGCAGGTGAGGATTGAGAATCTTTACATTGATTTTGGAATAAAGAAATTGGTAGCGTGAAATGAAATCATTAACCTTTTCATCATAATTTTTCTTACATATCATCAAATCAGCTAATGTCATCTTAGGAGTCATGTACACATGGAAATGGTTGATAAAGGCCTAAAAAATTTCATTGAATGAATGAATTGAGTTATTCATTAATGAGGAAAACCATTCTAAAGCAATATCTTTCAAGGACCTAGGGAAAAGCTTAGAAAATATTTTATCTTCAAGGAAAAAATTACTACATAAGGTGATATAAGCAGAAACATGGTTAGAAGGATCTCCTTTCCCTCCATATTTCTCAAACCTAGGAATCTTTATGCCTTGTGGTATCGACGTTCTTAATATCTCTAAGGATAAGGGATAGCTTTTGACACAGTATGAAGGATGGTGATGCAGAGCATGGGGTTCACAAGGTTCTCTCAACATAATAAATCCATGTACTTGGCTTACATAACCATGGATTCCATTGAAATGACATGATTTCCTTTCATAAACTCAACAACTCCTGTTAATGACACATGCTACTTAAGGCCATAAGGAAAAAATATGACACCAAGTGCTCAAAAACCCTACCCAACACCTAAAAAACCTTTCATAGGGTTAATATGTCATAACAAACTCAACCAAACCACTTAAGAAGCCATGAGACCACAACCTATTGATTTCTTCACATATGTTGGATTAAGCCTAGTAGTATTCATGAAGGGAACAATCAAGTATAACTTTTATTACAAGATAGATATAAGGATTGTACAAAAATATTTTTACACCAATTATTTAGCTTTACAACATATCAAAATTGGATCGTAGGTTACTTTGAAAATTTTTACCCAAAACACTATTGTCTCTCTTTGTCAAGGCCTAATTAGGCTTCCAACCAATAGGGGTTTATTGAATCTTTTAACTCCAAGGATCAAACCTCTCAACTATAGTTTCAAACACTTCATTTAGGACCTTTACATGCTCATCAAATCATTATCCATTCTTTCCCAAGGGTATTTCTTCAAACCCTAACCTCTAACCACCTCTTCTTGCAAAAGAACACACTGTTTCGGCCTAGGGAATCATCATATTTGCCAAAAATATCATATTCAGGTCCTGAAACTTACATAGAATCAAATATTATGTAAAAAATACCTAAAAACCAATTTTCATGAGTTTTCACTAGATATATTTCAAGTTACACAATTTTCTTGCTCATTATTTACCCTAGTCCAGGTTTTGACCCACTTGGAAAGAAATCAACACAACTTTCTCTATACTTGATGAAATTTAGTTAAACCAATTGCATTACAAATTATATTCAGATATTTTTCACATACAATCAATGAGAAGTGAATATATGATGATACAGGGCTGTACCATGACTTGGAATAGAGAAAACGTGAGAAAAAAGTGTAGAAAATGGAGTCTTTTCATTCAAATTTTCAAGTATTACACCTATCCTCCCATTACCTCAACCAACCAAGGCTTATTTAAATGTATTTTTAACCAAAACCAGCTGATCCAACTAAATTTTGAATGAATTGACATTTCAACTAACCCTTTTTGCATTTTTGAAACTTTCAACTTGACAACTTTTTACAAAATTTGCAATATGTGCACCATGAACCCAAATGACCTCAAAAACATTACGAATGGTCACATTGGACCTTATTACATGACAAAAACTATTAAACTTAAACCAAAAAGAAAAATTTCATCATGGATGCTTGAACTTTCCATGGGGCCATTTTGATTTTGGTTGATGGTGGAAATTTGTTTTGGAAGGGATGAAACATTTTGTAAGAGTTGGTTAAGGATGGTGTCATTGGTTGTGTTTTGGGATGGAGGTAATTATGGTGGAGATGTATATGTATTTGAGGGGGAAGTGAATGGAATACTTATGGGAGGTAAAGTGGTAGGAGATATAACATGAGATGCCACAAATGTATAAGGATTGCTAGTGGAAATACCAAAGGTAGGAATGAAATTACTAGTAGTTTGCATCATTGTGGTAACTTGAGGGTTGGTATAGGTGGGAATAGAGGGAATGGTTGTAGGAGGAGGAATTTGGGTTCCTCCTTTACTTTGAGTATTTTTCAAAGTTTGAGCACAACTGATCGTTGAGTTAAGGTGTTTGCCAAAAAATTGAGCTAGGTTGCAGACAATTTCCATTCCTTGTTCACATTCAATCATTCGTTGTATGTTATCTAAGGTAGGAATAGCAGTGTTAGAAATGTTTTCAGTACTCACTTGGTTTTGTAATTTTTCTAATTCTTCATGGATTTGGATTATGTTTTCTTGAGTGAAACTAGCAACCATTGTTTCAACACTTGTAATACTACTTGAAGGTAAAGAGTTGTCAAGGGTATGGTCCATACCTAGTGAACTAGTGTCAAGAATATGAGTGAAAGAGATAGATAACCCAAGATCCATGACGAGTGTGTTATTGTGGGACGACATGAGTCTCAAAATATATCTCACTATAGTACTAGCAATAGGACACCAAGTTGTAAAGCTTGTGAAAAGGACAATCAATGAATGCAAGATAAATGCAATGAACACAAGATAAATGATATGCTTTAATTACAATTGTTATGTTGAAAAATGCACTTGAAATAAAAAAAAGTAAACTAGATCTAATGAAATAAATGAAATAGAAAATTAGCAAACTGAAATAGAGATATGATAACAACAAACAAAAGCAAAAAAATGATGTTTTAAATGTTGAAAAATGCAGATTTAGGTTTGATATGGGACTAAATCACCTTGATGAGAGAATGAGTCGGAATTAGGGTTTTTGGAAGGTTCAAATAGTGAAAAATAGACAACACAAAATTCCCAAAAGTCTAGAAAACAAGCTATATAGGGACAAAATCACCCAGGTGGGCGAATAAGTACCAGATTAGGATTTTTAAACCAAATTCAACAAATTTTGAGTTGATGTTAAGGTTTCTATCTAGTATGTTCAAATGATTATTTGCAATTGCAATTTTCCAATGAAATTCAATGATGCAAGATGCAAAAATGCAACCTATATGCACTTTTCTACTAATGCAAGATTTAGGAGTCCTAAATAAAATTCAACTAATGTAAATGTAATAAAAAGTTAACCTAGGTCTAAGAATGCAATGTTCTCCAAATCATAAATGCAAGTGTCCAAAGGTCAGGTTCATTAAAATGAACCAAAGGAAATAGGAGTTCCACCATTTGGGAGATGGAACTAAGGGGATAAGACCTATTTCACTCTCATCTCATTAGGAAACCAAGATCCCTCAACCAAGTTACTCAATTGAGGGAAGAAAAACTACAAGGGGGGGTGGTTTCCTTAGTTGTGGTTAAAAGGGGGGGTTCACCATTAAATGAAGTTTCAAAGGAGAAATGCAAACTTGTAAGCATAAAACTGTAGAAACTTAACTTAAGAGCAATAAATCAAATTGAGAAACAAAAATCAGATTGAAAAGAACTTGGTATATTGATGGATTCCAAGCAAGGTCTACAACTCTAAAAAAAATCTTTTTGAAATGCACTAGGACTGATACACTAGGTTGGGTGATTTAGTCCTACTACTGGAATCTGGGAAGAAGCCCAAAGGGTCAATTTTGTCCCAATATTAGGGTTTGAATGAAAATTTTGTAGCCTTTAGTGATCTTCTGTAGCTTTCATTTTGTCCGATCTCCAAGTTCAAAAAGCCTGAATTCTGATTTGTAGGTGATTTTCTATGAAGATGACAAATTCTTGACAACTTTGATAACTTTCTTCAATCTTGCAACTTTTTCTTCAAAGGTCTTCAAGCTCCAATTCACCTAATCTACAATCACACATGATAAGGGGATTATTTTTGTTCTATTGAGGAATGGGGGTTTGCCTTGGTCAAACCCCGTTTTGGTAATGAAACCTTGAAATGAAATGCAATAGCATGAAGGAATGATGAATGAACAATATGCAATGTTGCAACTCACCAAACCCTTTAAATAAAGGCTGCAATCTTGTGTGAAATGGCTCCAATGGATGTGGATCTTGACTCTTGATCTTGATATGAGATAGTGTCTTTGAATTCTTGCTTGAATCATGAAAACCTACATCAAAAATGTTATCTCAAAAACACACATGATGCATGAAGACTTTGACATGATGCTTGAATCTTGAATGCTGCTCCAAATGCTTGATAATTTTCTCTTGAATGCTCTTGAAAATTTTCTAGATCTTAATTTTTCTAGGATACTTGAATACTTGAATTGCTAGATCACACTTGCTCATGAAAATTGTTAGGGGAAATTATGTGAAATAACCTTGTATTTATACTTGTTTATGCCAAATCTCTTGAAATTACAACACTACAAGCTAACAATAGATCTAGGATAATAAAATATTGCCAAGAATTTGATTTAAAATAGGTCCTGGTTAAAGAGGGACTCATACACCACTTTGGGCGTATGAGTCTCAGTGTCTTAAACATGGGACACAAACTCCAAGAAGTGTCTTGGTTAATGCAATGTTTTAAATCAAGCCCCAAAACCTAGGTGGGACCCATACACCGAAGGTGGTGTATGAGACCTAGATCACTAGATATGGAACACAACCTCAAACATTGAATCATGATTTTTCATTTATTAAATGGTCAGATTATCCTCAGAAAAATACATTTAATTAGGCTTGTGAATGCAAAATAGGACCAAATAAGGCGTAAAGAAGCCACATTTTTAATAGGAATGAGCCAAACAAGTGTGAAAATGTAAAGGGATACATTTTTCTACACTACAATTTCTAAACCTTCACCTAGGACCCATTTTCTCTAGGGCGAATGAGTCCTTGATTAGGGTCATATTCTGATTTTCTAGGAATTAAAACATTCATTTCTACTTTCCAGTTTGTTGTTTTCAGATTTTTGATTCTATTTCCAGAGTTTTTGTTTCATCAATTTGATCATATCTAGCTTAATTTGATAAAGTTAGTTCATTGTGTGATTTCAAAAATACATTCACAAGAATTCATTTTTAGATTTTTGCATAACGTAATCAGAAAATTACCTTGTTTAGAATCTGAAAAATTGTGTTTACACATTACGTTATAGATCATTGCATTGCATATTACCCTCTTTCTATTTTGGGTTGGCATTGAGTCTGTGAAACTTATATGAGATTTAAAACTTGGTGTCCTATTAGCAATACTTTTTTCAGACGTAGTTTGAGACTCATGTCATCCCGTGATACACCATTTGTCATGGATCTTGGGTTTTCTAACTCTCATTCTAATTGTGTTGATAATAAACCCCCTATGGATCATAGCATGCATACCTCATTTCCAATGACTTCCTTAGTGACAACCAATGTGCATGATGTTGTTCATTCCCCACAAGAAAACATAAAAAGAATGGATGAAGCCCTAGAAAAGTTACAAGACTTTGTACATAATGAAAACATGCATAGTAGTGTCATTTTTATTTTAGATAATCTAAGGAGAATGATTGAAACTAAAAAGGGAATGAAGATTATGTGAGGTATAGGTCATCTTAGTAATGATAACATGTCTACCATGACTAGTTGTGCTCAAGCTTTTGGGTATACTCAAAGCTAAGGTGGGAATTCCATTCATCCATCCATGATCCCCATCTCAATTCTTACATACACTAGTAATCATGTTACCACAACCATTTAGCCTACTAGCAATGCCAACACTTCCTTAGGTATTTCCACAGGGAATCCTTCTAGCTTTGTGCATTCAAATGTCATATCTCCTAAACCATCTCCCCTTACAATCCTACAATTCACTTTCCCTTCATAAAAGTACACCACTCCACCTTATTCCCCTCAATCTCATAATATCAATAATGATCCCGTCATTAACACACTTTTGAAAAACATGCTAGCCCTTCAACAAAAAATCGCCATCCTAAATCAAAACAATAATGACCAACCTTCACAATACATCAAAACCAATTTGTTATTCTTAGAGATATTGAGAACACAAATACCACAAGGTATAGAGGTTCCTATATTTGAGAAATATGGTGGGAAAGGAGATCTTCTTAGCCATGTTTATGCTTACATAACCTTATGTAGTGATTTCAAATTTGAAGACAAACTCTTGGCTAAACTCTTTCCTAGATCCTTGAAAGATACCGCTTTAGAGTGTTTTTTCTCTTTACCGAATAATTCAATTCATTCATTCAATGAAATTATTGATTACTTTTACAACCACTTCCAAATTCATATGGGTCCCAAGATGACTTTATCTAACCTGATGAAATCTAAACAAAAGGATGATGAGAAAGTCACTAATTTCATGACAAGATATCAAATGCTATATTCAAAAGTAAACATTTAGATTCATGATTCTGACCTTCAAAGAATGTTTATTTCCAACTCGCAAGACAAAATTCAAACAAAGATTGAAATGATGAGATTTTCCTCCACATAGTTATGCACAACCCTTCATGATTACCAAAATTTTACTAGTAGTCATGATGTGAAAAATCCACCTAGACATCCTAAAAATTTTAAATCCACACCTCAAAATAGTTATCAATCTTTCAAGAAATAGAAAAGGAGCTTTTTACAAGTTAATTCCCCTCAACCAAATCAACAAGCTGATAACCAAGTGGCTACTATAAAGATGACAAATCCTCTTTCCTTTGGGGATAGGAATAGAAAATTTACCCCTCTTTCTAACACACTTGATTATATCATGTCATAGCTCATGGACAAGAATATGATTTCCTTACCTCCTATCTGAACTCCTGATCCTAATCAACCATTACTCTCAAACTATAGATCAAACAATTATTGCCATTACCACCAACAAAATGGACATGATACAGAATATCATAAGCATCTTAAACATCTTGTGTAAGACCTCATTGATTATAATCAACTTCAAATTGAAGGTGTGAACGATCAAGGTAATAAGTCTATAGTTACTCCTAATCAAAACTTATAAATCTTTACAAATCCTAGCTGAAACACACTATTCATTTGTCAAAGCTAGTGAAAAAAAGAATGATGTGATGAATGTTGACAAAGATGATGAAACCAAAAAATATGAAAATATGTACAAAGTAGTTGAAGTAGTGGCATTTATTGAAGCTAAACCTTGTACGGGAAAAAAAAAAAGTCCCTTGATATTGCTTTCTCACAAAATGACATAATCAAACATGCACCTAATGGTCCTATTTACATAGCTGGAAGAATCAATGAAAATCCTACAAATGGGATATTAATTGATCTCGTCTGTATAGAGAATGTGATCAATGAAGAATACCTATTTGTAAATGGACTTTGTCAAGATGCATATGACAAACCAAAAGCATGGATCAAAACACATAATACTTTTTCTTGCCCTACGATTGGCTCGATAAATCTCCCTCTAAAGGTTGGACTGAAAACATTAAATGTCTCATTCACCATCATCCCTTCATTGGACCAATTTCGTGTTAAGTTAGGCTATCCATGGCTTCACTCCATAAATGTCATCCTGTCGGTTGTGCATAAATTTTTAAAGTTTCCTTTTGGCAATCAGATCTTTGCAGTGCATTATAATGGCTTTAATCTTGTGTCTTCCCATGGGAAATTTTCATTGGATTTATTTTGGCTTGAGTCTATTGAACCTATTAGACCCCGTGAAGACTTATTTTTCAAAGCATACCAAAATTTTAAGGAATAGCGTATATTAGAACTATCCCTTAGAAATATGCCTCCACTTGTGATTAGGCCACCTATCCTCGACGAAATAATGATTGAACCAGAATCCCTTCCAAATATCCAAGAGCAGCCTATGAAAAATCCTCCTACCATTTCCTATAAGAGATCATGAGATAATCAAAGAAATCACATTGTTCCTCCTAAAATCAAACAAGTTTACAAAGCCAAATAGAAAGTGGTTGTACAACCTCTTATGGTTCCTTCTATTCCTCCCCTAAAGGAAGCAAATAAACCTATAGTTGAAAAACCCGCTCCTAGAAAATCACAAATCAACAATAGATTGAAAATAAATTGAAATGCTAGAGAGAATAGGCGTAGACATTGTGCTATTTCTCATATTTGACAAAGACAAAAAGAGAAACATAGAAAATCTAAATCTAAACTTTCCTAAAGCAATGCATGATGAAGTTAGAGCCTTTTTTGGTTGTCTTTTAGGTTCTGGTTGTGTGCCCTTGTTTTTCATGATATAACTTTAGCTCTGGGGTGTGTTTCATTTTGGCACGTGGGTTAAATGGGCTCCCACAAGGGTTGAGCCCAGCATGCTAGTTTTCATCTCCCCGTTGGGGTGGCCTGTGTTAGGGTTTTTCCTAGTTTTTCTCTTCCCCATTTTTGGGACTTTTTATTTAGTTCCCCTTTCTCTTTTGCTTGCCCTGGCTTCTCTTTTGTCTTTTCGGAGGTAGAATGGATGCTTGAATGGAACTAGGACTTTTCCAAATTATGAAGTTCTAATTCATGTTCACGCATCTGTCCCAGTTCCAATTCTGCATGCTTGGAGTTTCTTTCCCTTTCTGCCCTGCATCGGTCATTGGTTGTTTTCCCGGCTCCGCTCGCTTTGTTTTCCTTTTTCTTTTGGCGAGGGTGGAACCGGGTCGGGGGTTTGTCTTGGAACTTTTTGCGAGGTTCCTGTTTTCCTTTTGTCTCCACCTCCAAGGCTTTTTGGTCTTGTTTTGGTTCTGGCTCCGTATCCACTAACTTTTGTGGAGGCAGGGGCGGGATTGTTTTGGGTTCTTTTTCCTTTCTGGCCACTTGTTCTTTTCCTTTGGTGACTTATCTGGCCGGTGCATGTCTCACTTAAGTTCCTCCCTGAGCCTTGTATCTCGTTCGTCACCAGCCCCTTTCTACCGCTTTCACCGGCCCCACGTTGCCTCCGATGTGACTTTTGGCTCTTAGGGTAACCTCTTGGCGACACCTGCTTGTCTCCTTGAGGCCTTATCTTCTCGGCCTATGTTCACTGTGTTGGGGAGATGTCTCCTCGACCCCTTCACGTCTCACCGACGGGCTTTCCTTTCGGTGTGATGGTTGTCATTCAGGGTGAGGTCTTTCCGACTCCCCTTGGTGTCCTCGAAGTCCTTTTTAATTCCCCCCCTTTTTTACTCTTTGCTGTGACTTCCCTTCGACATAGGTTTCCTATTTTTTTCCCTGACCTGTTGTGCATTCTTTGCTTGCATAAGTCTGAGTTTCCTATCAGCAAGACTTATCATATATCACAGCGACTGGAATTTATTTGCAAGTGGTTGTCGGGGTCACCCTAGTTTTGTTTTGGCGATTGAGTGTGGGTTCTATCAGCAAAGGGATTGAGGCATCGATGTATGTCATAGCAAATCTGTTGTGTCTTGCCAACGGTATTTTGTGTTTTTCTTTCGGCGTGGGTTATACCTTTTGTTGAAAGGTCTTGGCGATGTCGGCTTGTTATGCCAACCGGCATTTCAGGGTTCTTCGATATGGCTAATGTTGCTTCGCTATAGTGTCTCAGCGAACTCAGTGTGTCTTGCCAACGGGGTTCAGTACGTGGCTTTCGGTGTAACCCGATAGAATCTCTATGATGTATCCCCGATGGTCCAATCCTACGGCGACAGTGTCAAATAAAAAGTGCTTTTCGACGAGAAAAACCTTAAGCTGCAGCGGCATGACAAACATGAGGGGACTTTTGGGGAAAGGAAATGACATCTATAGGAGGTCTCCCCGAGAGCGATAAGCTATAGAGACTATGAACAAAATGAAAGGATTGCTTCGGTGTGAGGTGTCCCCCTGTCTCAGCGAATGGAAAGCACATAAAGGAAATACATTTTGATGAAGCATTTTGACCCTATATGATATCTCAATGAAAACGGCTAATGGATATTTCAAAGGTGGCCATCTGATCATGGATGATCAACGGTTGAGTTTCAAGATAAGCCACTGTTAGGGTTTCTGCTATGTTTGCACCAGAAGCCTGGTGCATTCATGGCGATAGAGAGTTGGTCGCTGGCTCCACCGAACTAGCATTCATGGCGACATGGCTCTAGTACAAGGACAACATGGCTCGAGTATGGCCGCATGGATTTGGCGGCGGATTTGACATCGATTGCCTGGCTTCTTTCATGCGGGAGTGTCTTTCCTGCAGCAACCCGACCAATGACATTTATGAGGCCAGAGAAGTAGTTGAAGAACATGGCGCTAATGTGGCTCTGAGCTAGATGGAATTTCTGGAGCTATTTAAAATCAACTTCTGAATCATTTGTAGGGGTCTGGGGCTAGAAGTTAGAACAAAAATCTAAAGAGAAGAGCACTAAGTCACAGAGTCAGGTTTTTACCAGATTTTGAGGTTTAGGGTTACAGTCTGTAAATTGTGAGGTCTTAGACACATGTATGAATCTGAATGTATAGATTGAGATCTTTAAGTCTCTCCTTTGTATTGTGTGTATGGATTGTTAATGAAATTTGATCAAGGATCACTTATTTAATCATTTTAATGTAACGTTTTACTGTCTTTTCTGGTTGTTGCTCTTATTCAAGGAATAAGTTAAATACTTTAATCATATTAGAGATTCATATGTATGATAGGAGGATTTGATAAGTAGTCTTATAGATCTGATCACTAGTTATGAGACTAATAAGGTTAATCTTGCAAAGACTTTAATGTCCAGAGTAATGGTTCCTTCTATTTATAGATTATTGTGACTCCTAGCCCAATGGATATGGCACTGATCTGATATATGCTATTTGTCTTTAGGGTTCTAGTCTTCTTGCTCAAGATCAATCATTTTATTTAATCAATCTTGTTTGATGTCTTGCCCTACCTCCCGGTTGCTGCAAGTATTGTGTTACTAGGAATCTAGCCATATTTGAGGTTCTCAATACTTGGCATCTGGAGCCATCTGCTATAAAAAGAAATGTCTAGTCTTATTTGAGGCATTGTGTGGGTATACCCACCTTGGTTCTATAGATCCTAAAGTGCAGAAGATCTTAGTCTTTGACTAAATCTTGTTAGTTGGTCCAGGTCCTCCGAGTTGCCCTTGACTGGAGATGGCTACTCCATAGGTAGAATAGGAGGCCAACTTGGTTGCTCATTAAAAACAACAAACAAGATGGTGACTCCACTGGGGATTGACTAGAATCTTGCCTTATCAAAGAGTCATATCAATTGCCATGTTGGTTAGGTTCAAAGTTTGAAGAATCTCAGGCTTGGAGAAAAGCTTTGTTGCAGTGAACCTGAAAGCTACAAGATCTATGGTGCTCTGTCGGATGGAACTCAGAGAAATATTTACATCTAAGTGAGCTTCATATCATTTGAAGTTCTATCCTCTGCAAATAGGTGGCGACTCTGTCAAGGTAAACCCGTTGAAGATTCAAAGAATAGTTCCATGACTACAACGTTTCCACGTATTCTTCATGCTTTTTGAAAAAAAAACTTTATTCCCCTTTATTTGGTGACATCAAGCACTAGCATCAAGGGAAGTTTGAATATTGCAAGTGGATAGTTGTAGAGGGATAGGTTTCATTTGCAAAATGCATTGTTGTCTTGTTTCTCCCTCTACAAGCTTTGATACCATGCTTAAGGCACAATCTTGTCCTCATAAGAGAGAGTATGATAAGGAAAGATACAGCCCTTTGGATTTTGATAAAATCCAGGGTTACCCACATGTTGCCCCTAGGGGAATCAATAAATATTTACCCAAGTTTAAAGGTGGTGTTGAGGAATCAGCATCAAGACATATTCAAATTTTTATTGATTTCATCAAACATTGTCAGGTTGAAAAAGAGGATGTGGTCATGAAGCTATTTGTTAGATATTTTGAAGGTGTGGCTGATGATTGGTTCACTTGCTTACCAGTGCACTCCATTGTTTCATGGTATCAGCTCAAAACTTTGTTCCTTGATACCTTTGGTGATGTATCTAGTCCTGGTAGAGGTCAAGAAGAGGAAGAAGTGGTTGAGAGGGTAGGACAGAGCACTGACCTACTAAGTTGTAAACAAATATCAATTTTTCTAACCAAAAAATATCAAAGATGTTCACACAACAAATCTAGGTTGTTGTGGGAAACTCATATCGGTCTTGACGATGAGGACCTGCATGATGCAAGGTATGATGCAAGTGATTCTGATGCCCCTTCTAATGGTGATCTTGCAGATCATGATGACACTGATTTTAGTTTGAAATCAGATTGTGCTTCTGAACCAGAGTTGCTCAATGATGAGCAAGATTGGGATGATGATGATAGTTGGACAACCGATGAAGATGAGTTAGAATCCTTTGGTGACTCTCATTGCCATCATGATGTAAAACAGAGCCAAGTGAAAAGAGGAAGTGGGAGTAGTAGTTTAAACCATCATTGCACTAATGATGTGCCTCCTGCTGAAAATGATATAGAGCAGTTGCAAGATGTGTTGAATGGTGAGTGTATCCCTTTGTATACACTTGATGAAGTTTTCACAGGATGTGACAATATGCAGAGCACTGGAGCTAGTTTTTTTCAGCTTCAGGGTAATGTAAATAGTGAATATGATAGCTTGTTGTCACATAACAGTCAACATTTTGAAAGTATGCCTAACTTTCAAATGCATAAGGATCATGTACATGATTATAATGGTGAATATGATATCCTGTTAAGAGGTACTAACATGTTTTATCAGGCATCTATTTGTGATTAGACTATGTTTTCATATGGTCTTGATCAGTATTCACAGGTATTGCCACATGATACAGAATCAAAGAATCAAGAGTGTGGAAATGATTAAGTTTATTGGACCTGGTTGCCAGTGGAAGATAAAACTAAACAGAGAGCAAGTTTTCACTTGCACAAAGGAATCATATACTTATGTTTGTAGAGGTGCATTCATTCATATAGTTGCAGTTTGGCAGAGGCAAGCATGAGTTGGGAGAGACCAGCTCATTTTGTAGAATTGTATTTGACAAAGGTAAAGGTTGGCTCTCATTTTTCATTTGGTGACCTAGTGTCATCAAATGAAATAAAGAATCAACAATGTAACTCTTGAATTGCCTATTCATGGACAATTCTCGAAGTGGTGCTTCATCTGAAGCATTTCTTTTTCCATGAACATTAGGTTAGGTTTTTTCTTTTCTGGTTAGTTTTGTTTTGCTGTGTCTGCTAACCTTGTCCGGTTAGCTCCTTCTTGTTTTGGGTTTCCTTTTGTTCTGGTCTACTCTCCCAGTGATCTGAATTCTTGTTATGCCCACGGCGGGCATACATCCCCAACTAGAGCCTATGTTAGAGCCTTTTTTGGTTGTCTTTCAGGTTCTGGTTGTGTGCCCTTGTTTTTCATGATATAAATTTAGCTCTGGGGTGTGTTTCATTTTGGCACGTGGGCTAAATGGGCTCCCACAAGGGTTGAGCCCAGCGTGCTAGTTTTCATCTCCCTTTTGGGGCGGCCTGTGTTAGGGTTTTTCTTGGTTTTTCTCTTCCCCATTTTTGGGCCTTTTTATTTGGTTCCCCTTTCTCTTTTGCTTGCCCTGACTTCTCTTTTTTCTTTTTGGAGGAGGAATGGATGCTTCAACGGAACTAGAACTTTTCCAAATTCTGAAGTTCTAATTCATGTTCACGCATCCGTCCCAGTTTCGATTCCGCGTGCTTGGAGTATCTTTCCCTTTCTGCCCTGCGTCGGTCGTTGGTCATTTTCCTTGCTCCGCTTGCTTTGTTTTCCTTTTGCTTTTGGCAGGGGCAGAACCAAGTCGTGGGTTTGTCTTGGAACTTTTTGCGAGGTTCCTGTTTTCCTTTTGTCTCTACCTCTGGGGCTTTTTGGTCTTGTTTTGGTTTTGGCTCCATATCCGATGACTTTTGCGGAGGTGGGGACGGGATCGTTTTGGGTTCTTTTTCCTTTCTGGCCGCTTGTTCTTTTCCTTTGGTGATTGATCTGGCCGGTGCACGTCTCACTTAAGTTCCTCCCTCAGCCTTGTCTCTCGTTCATCACCAGCCCCACGTTGCCTCCGGTGTGACTTTTGGCTCTCGGGGTAACCTCTTGGCGACCCCTACTTGTCTCCCCGAGGCCTTATCTTCTCAGCCTATGTTCACTATGTCGGGGATATGTCTCCCTGACCCCTTCGTGTTTCACCGACAGGCTTTCCTTTTGGTCTGATGGTTGTCATTCAGGGTGAGGTCTTCCCAACTCCCCTTGGTCTCCCCGAAGTCCTTTTTACTGCCCCCCCCTTTTTTACTCTTCGGTGTGACTTCCCTTCGGCATAGGTTTCCTATTGTTTCCTTGACCCGTTGTGCGTTCTTTTCTTGCATAAGTATGAGTTTCCTATCAGCAAGACTTATCATATATCACAACGACTAGAATTTATTTGCAAGTGGTTGTTAGCGTGACCCTAGTTTTGTTTTGGCGATCGAGTGTGGGTTCTATTGGCAAAGGGCTTGAGGCATTGATGTATGTCATAGCGAATATGTTGTGTCTTGCTAACGGTATTTTGTGTTTTTCTTTCGGTGTGGGTTATACCTTTCGTTGAAAGGTCTTGGTGATGTCGACTTGTTATGCCGACCGGCATTTCCGGGTTCTTCGATATGGCTAATGTTGCTTCACTATAGTGTCTCAGCGAACTCAATGTGTCTTGCTGATGGGGTTTAGTACGTGGCTTTCGATGTAACCTGATAGAATCTCAATGATGTCTCCCTGATGGTCCAATCCTATGGCGACAGTGTCAAATAAAAAGTGCTTTTCGGTAAGAAAAAACCTTAAGCTGCAACGGCATGACAAACGCGAGGGGACTTTCTGGGAAAGGAAATGACATCTACAGGAGGTCTCCCTGAGAGTGATAAGCTATAGTGACTGTGAACAAAACGAAAGGATTGCTTTGGTGTGAGGTGTCCCCCTGTCTCGGCGAATGGAAAGCACATAAAGGAAATACATTTTGATGAAGCATTTTGAACCTATATGACATCTCAACGACAACGGCTAATGGATATTTTAAAGGCGGTCGTCTGATCATGGATGATCAACAGTCGAGTTTCAAGCTAAGCCACGGTCAGGGTTTCTACTATGTTCGTGCCAGAAGCCTGGTGCATTCATGGTGATAGAGAGTTGGTCGCTATCTCCACCGAACCAACATTCATGGTGACGCGGCTCTGGTACAAGGACAACATGGCTTGAGTATGGACGCGTGGATTTGGTGGCGGATTTGACATTGATTGCCTGGCTTCTTTCGTGCGGGAGTGTCTTTCCTGCAACAACTCGACTAATGACATTTATGAGGCCAGAGAAGTAGTTGAAGAACATGGAAATTAGGGTTTGACATGGCGCTGATGTGGCTCTGAGCTGGATGGCATTTCTAGAGCTTTTTAAAAGGAACTTTTGAATCATTTGTAGGGATCTGGGGCCAGAAGTTAGAACAAAAATATGAAGAGAAGAGCACTAAGTCACAGAGTCACGTTTTTACCAGATTTTGAGGTTTAGGGTTACAGTCTGTAAATTGTGAGGTCTTGGACACATGTATGAATCTGAATGTATAGATTGAGATCTTTAAGTCTCTCCTTTGTATTGTGCATATGGATTGTTAATGAAAGTTGATCAAGGATCACTTATTTAATCATTTTAATATAAAGTTTTACTGTCTTTTCTGGTTGTTTCTCTTATTCAAGGAATAAGTTAAATTCTTTAATCATATAAGAGATTCATATGTATGATAGGAGGATTTGATAAGTAGTCTTATAGATTTGATCACTAGTTGTGAGACTAATAAGGTTAATATTGCAAAGACTTTAATGTCCAGAGTAATGGTTCCTTCTATTTGCAGATTATTGTGACTCCTAGCCCAATGGATATGGCACTGATATGATATATGCTATTTTTCTTTAGGGTTCTAGTCTTCTTGCTCAAGATCAATCATTTTATTTAATCAATCTTGTTTGATGTCTTTCCCTACCTCCTGGTTGCTACAAGTATTGTGTTACTGGGAATCTAGCCATATTTTAGGTTCTCAATACTTGGCATCAGGAGTCATTCGCTATAAAAAGCAATGTCTAGTCTTATTTGAGGCATTGTGTGGGTATACCCACCCTGGTTCTGCAGAGCCTAAAGTGTAGAAGATCTCAGTCTTTGATTGAATCTTGTCAGTTGGTCCAGGTCCTCTGAGCTGCCCTTGATTGGAGATGGCTACTCCATAGGTAGAATAGGAGACCAACCTGGTTTCTCATTAAAAACAACCAACAAATGACTCTATAACTTTGTCGCAATGTAAACAAGAACCTTGTAGAGATATTATCATTCGACCTCCTTTTGTGATTAATTTAGATGATGACATTGATATTGAAAATATTGATGAAAAAGTGTATAATGAGTTGAATTCATTGTTTTCTTCTTCCATGAATTTAAATTATGATAAGAGTGTTGAACTTGGTGCTTGTCCTATTATGGCACTTGTCGTTGTCCCTTTGGCTAGTTTTCTGCCTTCTACATATATTGATCAACATTGGGATGTGGACCACCTGCTATAGGTTGACTCACATGTGCCTTACTAATCTTTTGCATTGTTTCCTTTTTCATGTTTCTTTATGTGATTGCATGTGCTTAATGTGATATGTGTAAAGTTCTATTTTATGTATCTCTCTCTTTTTGTGCATTCCTGTATATGTACCAAAATTCTTCTCTATGTTGTAAACATTTTACCTTTTTTCACTTGTCTTGTGTTTTCCTTTTAGGGATGACACAAGGTGTCAAGACATTAAGGTCTCTTCTATGTTGACCTGAAAGGTTTTTTATTTTATTTTTTCTCTCTTTATGTGTCATTCCTCCAGTTCTGAGTATTTGGGGAATGATGGAGTTCTTGATCTCTATAAAATCATTGTAGCAAAGATATGTTGACCCCAAATCCATAGATTCTTTACGTATTTTTGGGGGCAACCTCTCCTTCCTTTTTCATTGCGTAGCTTTATTTTGTAAAAATATGAATTAGCATAGGGATTTTCGAGGAAGCTCTCATGTCTTAGGATTGAACATTAGCTACTTTAAAGCAATTGTTCATAGCAATGGTGTTAGCAACTACTTTACAGTGGGGGCATACATTGATAATATCTTTCAACATTTTTCATGTTTCATGGTGTGATTTTCTTTTTTTCTTGTGATATGTCCTTTTCTTGGTGGTGTAATTGGGTTTGATCTTCTCTACGAGTGTCATATTTCTTGGCATATGAATTTTCTCTTAGTGGTGATGCGACACACTACATTCCCTAAGTTGTGAATCTTTTACTCTTGACTTGTCCTTTTTTGGAGACATTAGGCACAATGTTCCCTAAGAAGAAGACCTTACATGAACTAAGGAAAGTCCCTTTGAACAAAAACCTTTTACTTACATTATTTTTCATAAGTGTTAGCATAACATAGGTTGTTAGTCTTATGAAGCTCAAAACCCTAAATTCAAGGTCACCAAGCATAACACACCTTGCTTGCCTATGGAGCCTTTCCTTGTTCATAGGTGTTTAGCATAACACAACTTATTAAGCCCTGGGTGAGTGCAAGATCATGGGGGTCCAAAAAGTGCCGATATGACAAAAAAGTGGCTAAGAATTTTTTTTTATCTGAATTTGATGAAATAAAAAGGGTTTATTGAGAAAATTGTTAGCTTTCCAAAAATATTAGATATGCCTTATTTGAGATTAAATAGATAATTATTATTAATTTTATAAATACATTTTGACTAAAGTCCTGATTGATATGTTGATTGAAAAATATCTATAATTCTTAAACAATTTCACATTTTTTAAATCCGAAAAATGCGACACATTCTATGCTTCCCATACTATAGGATTAAAAAAAATTGAATTTCATAAATTTTTGAACAAGCTATGGTGGTCATACAAACAAGTTTTAATATTTTTTAAAAGTTTTAATAAAAAAATCATAACTAATTATTTACTTTAAAAAAAATTACAAAAAAATATGTGGCACATATGGGCATGTGTATCCTATACTTATATTGAAATTTTCAAAAATATATATTATTTTTTCCTTGTAGTTAGGTTGGTCAGACATACACCTTCTTTTTATTTTTTCTTGAAAATTTAGTACTACTGCATTGAAATTTCAAATTTTCACCAAATAGATTTACTTTTTTCCAAAAAATAAATAGTATCTTAGAAACTAAATTCAATTTGCTACAAATTATGTTCTTACATATTTTTCAAATTATGTTAATAACTTATTCAATTTTTTATGTCAAGTTTCCCAACTCTATTTTTCTGAATTTTATTGCCATTTAAGGGCCTACTTTGGACCCCCATGATCCTACATTGAACCCCCCATGAAGCTCAAACTCTAATTTCAAGGCCACCTAAAATAACACACCTTTCTTGGTTGTGGATCCTTTCCTAACACTGTGGTGCCTTATTGAAGTTATCAGGAGGATAGCTTTGATATGGTATGGGAGCCTAATATGATTCTCTCATTTTCCACCCTTTTGGGATATTCACCTAGTGGATAGCCTGATTTTTTGTTGGTGTTTTTTCTATTTCACCTAAGGAATCTCTAAAGAGTAGCCAACTCCCATGATCAAGACCCTTAAAATGAATGGCCAACTAACAAGATTCAGTCAAACACTAGAATCTTCTACACTTTAGGCTCTGTGGTACCAAGGAGGGTGTTCCTAACAACAATTCACTTGATTATCACAATGAATGACACATCAAGTCATAAATAAGTTCCTATGAGGGATAAAAAGTGTAATTCACCCAAAGATGGCTAATATTTAAACAAGTGACTCCATTTATTAGGAAAAAGGAAGTACATCAAGCATATGCCTCATGATAGGTAAATTTCAAAAAAAAAATGTTCTAATATTGAATCCACAGCTCGGTAAAACATTATTATTGTTCTAATGATTAATATCATGGAAAATAGACTAGTGTCTTTATCCAATGGGAAATGGAGTCACACATCTTACAACCAGTCATGTATAAATTCTTTAAATCTGACAATTCTGGACTATTTCCATAAGGCTTTGCATTATAAAAACTCACTGTGCATAACACATAAATTCTTACAAAATTCTCTCTAAATTCTCACAAATTCATGACCTCATTTAAGCATTTAATCGATTCATTGAACCAAAGTAAAATTAAAGACATTCATTCAAATGAAGCATCTGAAGATGAGCAAAATATACATGATATTATATTCAAAATTTTCAAGAGATATACAGAGAAGAGTATATGGATTGTGCATGAAATCTATTTTAATATGAATAATTTCTACAAAAATCTTTAAGATTTTCATATGCATAATTCAAAACCTGGATAATTCTGCTATTCTATTTGCTGGTATGGTTTTTAATTTCTACCCCTTTTCTATACTCGACCAAGAAAATTCAAAAGCCTAAAACCCAAAAATTAGAACCCCTACAAATGAGCCCTGAATTCCCTTTTATAGAGCAAGGGAGCCGACAAGCCTTAGGCTTGAAATCGATACCATATTACAAAATTTCATTTCATTTCAACCACATTTCAAAATTCCCCACAACAGAATCATCAATCATTTTTGAAATAGGGAAAACACCCATGCAACAGTTATCAAAAGGTAGAAGAAAAGTGTCGCCAAAAGTTCTCCTTGGCTACCAGATAAGTAACCAATTTGAAGTCTGCATCACTGCAAGAATACATAGTCAACATCCAATACCTCAAAATATTAGTCACACGTAGAGAGAGTAACCACCACAACAATTTTCAAACACCACAAAATTTACTCCACACACCATCCATTTAACAACCACGAGACCCACCACCACCAACACACAGGCCACGGTACACAGGCCCACTTCACGTTGTTACGAGGGAAGGCCCACTTCACGTTGTTATGAGGGAAGGAGAGGAAACCTCAACCCCATCTTCACCCTTGTCTTGTTTCATCACAGTGACATCTCGCCCACTCGGAGTCCTAACAACTAAAGGAGGGAAAAATAACACCTCCACCTTAGGGGATAGAGCTCAGCCTAAGGTTGTGAGGTACCGATGGTAACTAGAGTTTATCTCCATTTTTCTATCGGATGAGCTGTCAGTAACATCAATGGAAGAGTTCTATCATCCAAAAGAACCATGACCATACCTAATTTTCCTCTACTTTTTTATGAATGGCCCAACAACTTCTTTCTCTTTCGTTCCCATTACCTCTGAGCTCATAGCCTGGCCTTTCAATTGATGGCTGCATCTAGTTATCATGGGTGAAGATTCCTCGCCATGGACATTCTTATGAGCACTTTGTGTAAGCTCCGAGTCTTCTCTATGAGACTTCTACAAATTGAGTCTAGCAGACCTCTAAATTGGGATAGATGGAGTTCCAGCCTTACTCATTATGATACTAGAAGAAACTACGCTCATCACCTTGGCTTTCTACACATACTCAGAAGACCTAACAACCGATTTCAATGGTGAATGTGGCAACTCTCGAGCTATATTTATTGAGATATTCGATGACAACAATCATCAATGCTTGATGAGAACACACACACAAACTATGCAATTTTTTGGCATGTGTATTGTCACCGTTTATTTCCCAAATGCATGTAAATAAAAAAATCATACTTCATGATTGCCAAAACTTAAGTCTCCACACACACAAAGATTAATTTGATCACTCCTACAAGGAGTAAGTCATTAATGCATGCTGGATGCAGAAAAAAATGACTATCACGTGTCTGTTTGCCAATTTTAAATATCTGTTGTCAATCTTGTGATTAGATGGGAGATCACACGGGTCACATCAGGCTAATTGGATTTGAATTCTAGTAGTACTTGGTTCACTTGTCTCTAGCCAATGGCATGGATCCAAATTAGGTAGCAATTTACCCATCGGCGGGTCTCATCCATCTCACAGGCTAGGTGGACTATTCCACATGTCGGGATCTCGTTGATCCCATAGCTTATAACAGGTGTTCACTTTCTCCTCACGAGCTAGCGGGGAATGGTGGAGATCATTCCCAACATTTAAAATTCATCGTCAGTTCAGAACCATGGGCGGTAAGTGGGATAGTCACGACCAGGCCCCACATCCGTATGAGGACATGCGTCCTCATCTTGCTACCCTCGCATTGCATAACCAATCGACATTTATCACCTGTGAGCTGGCAGGGTATGGCCAAGATCATTTCCCACAGTCTCAAATCTCAAAACCTGCACACATAGAAAGGTTAGCATTTAATAAAGGGCCATTGTTAGGTCGATGGTGACATGACCCTCTTGGGTGAACAAATTAATCTTAAGTTACTTGGAAAAAATTAAAACTCAACTTTAGGAAAGTTCTAAAGTCGACGGTCGGCTGGGTGAATGACACTCTTAACCAAAGTGGCTAGTGGATGGATGCATATGATGGCTCAAATGATGAATTAAGCTACCGGCAACTGGGAAAATCAAGTCAACATGAAATTAAAACAACCAAGGGTTTTCAAATACACAACCTTGTCCTAACCATGAGGATGAGGGTTTAACCTCTTGACCATATCCATAGGACCCCAAAGATTACATAATTTTTGGAAGTTCCATCAATGGCTCATGCTAGGAGACGTATACCCCTAGTGGATATAGAGAAAATCCATATCTCAGGTTGAAGCAGACCAAGGTACAAGACCAAAACCCAAGAGCTTACCTGGACAAGGCAAGTAGACAAAGTAGAAAGAAAGCACACCAGACCAACCTATGTACACTATTCACAAAATATACATTCCAATTCATTTTCATGAGAAGCCACTTTTAACACTTGGCTCTAATCCTTAAACTAGAGGCCCCCTAGCCCCCAAATCTTAGGGGCAATTCTTTCCTCTGTCAAGGACTTTGTTCTGTTTTGTTAGCAACAAATGAACATGAGCTTTGTGTAATTCCTAACAATCAACCTCATTATAATTAATGCCATTTATTGATGTAATACTATTCCATTCATCGACCTTATCCACCACAGGATCATCAAATTGAACTGAGAAAGTAAAAATTTCATACTCTACACCATCATTAGGTGTAAGATTAGATTCCAATTGTTCATCAAATTTGAAGACCTTATAATCACTCTAGCTTATACTTGGCCAATCATTAACAAGATCAGGAAAAAGAAACACAAAAATAGGCATGCCTTTAGCCTTCTTGCCACAAGTGTTGTCCTCATGGGATGCAAGAAGTTCCATAATTAAATCCATAAGGTAAAGAGCATCCGCAAAAAAATCAATTGCAACTTTATACTGATTAGCATCATTCCATTGGTTATCTACACCTTCAAATTGCTCATCACATGGATTAAATAACCCTACAATATTAATATATTTCTCTTCTTCAGCATAACATGATGCTACTTGAGCACTCATGCATTTGTCCTGATTTTCCTTTTGATCACTAAAGAGTGAACCTTCTTTAATTCCATGACCAATACTGTCATGTAAAACATGGGCGGGTGATATTTCAACCATCTTTTCAAGCACATGTCTAGTTACTATAGGGAAATCATCATAAGAATCTACATCTCCTTTGATAGTAATGCCACATTCAAAGCTTCCATCACAGTCTTTATCTTCATCGTCATGTGAGCCACTATCAGAATTAGGTGTCAGCAAATCTGAATCATCCTCTAGATGTTGGTCACATACAATTTGTTCAACAATATGTTGGTAAACGATCTTAGCAATTTTTTTGTCACCACATCTCCCATTCAATTAGGAAACAATGAAATCAGGGTTGAAATCTTCAAAGGTAGGGTCACCTCGACCCATGTTTATATCATCAACAACATATGCACTAGTAGTTTCTACTAAGTACTCTTCAAGATTTTCTTTAAAAAGAGGATTGCTTCTACACCAAGATAAATCACCATTTATTATTTCACTGTCAGATACAAGTTCATCAAATAAAGGATTTTCCATACCTTCATGATGGTCACAGGTAACTCATCTTTCTTATTGTCAAGATCCCAATAATTTTGATCCTTAGTGCCTCAAAATCACTGTAGTCACTTGAGGAGCAGAAAAAAACACATTCGCTATCCTCTTCATCATTTGTACTCATAACAATAGATCCACATTCAGAGAATTCTTCACATGAGGAGAATTGCTCACTGCCTAGAAAACACACCTCCTCGAGGTTGTTGAAATATCCCCTACTAAAAGAAAGGGATTCCATCTCTACTTCATAAGAGGAATCATATTCGATGGAAGATTGACCAAGTTCAATCTCATCTCTAACTAATGCATCATTATTCCTAGTTGAATGAGCTTGTGAGGTTTCTTCATGTACTTCTTGTGTTTTCTCACACTCCATGACATCCCAAGGAAGATAATTAGGTATTAATTCCTTGTTCTCACACTCTATATCTTCATCCTCATCACTGCTAGGTGAATCTGCTTCCATGTTGCTTGTGAAATGAAAACACTCAACAGTCAGTTGCTTAGAATCTGGTATTTCTCCTTGACTTGTCAATCTTATCCTTTGATTCTCCTCACTATGGCAATTATTGTCCCCATTCTAGGAAACAATTAATGGCATATGACCATGCTCAATATCTTCCACAATGTTTATCCAGTCCACTACCTAATCAATACTCTAAGGCTTCAAGTTTTTAAGCCATTTTCTTGATCTCGATTTATAAGCTTCACAAAATAAATCAATACACATTAAATCACTAGGCCTCAAACTCTTGGGTATTTCCATTAGAACATCAAAAAATATTGAAAACAATTCATATGGTGACTCGTTTGCATGCCTCTTCATCTTATACAAATTTTTGATAGAGGAAATTAGATCAACTTTTCTCAATCTTGGTTGGGATGAGGTTGATGCTCGCTCATGTTTTGCATCTCTAGGAAATAATGTAGATATGGTATCTAAAAGCTCCTCCTCATGACGAGCACTTTTATTTATTTATTGACTTGGCTGAATAGCCTAAATTCAACTAAAGCTAGTCATGCTAGCAATCACATGTCCCATCATAATTAAGTATTTCAAATTATTTTCAATATTCATAGCCTCTTGGTAGGCTTGTTGTAAGGTAACATGCTCTTTAACCCTTAGCAGGAAACTCATCTTACTATCAAACGCTCCCAAATATACAACCAAACACTCAACATCATTTGGTCTCATGTGTTCAAGGATCTCTCTTATAATTTTTGCAAATCTAAGGTTGAAAGCAGGGATCAACTCCTCCTTATCCCTAGAAATCTCCATGAAATTCTTCCTTTCAACACTTGGATTCATCCTTTCACCAAATTGCTCCATGAAAAATTCCTTAAGTTCATTCCAACAATGTACATAGGACATTGGTAGGAAAGAGAACCAGTTTCTTGCATCTCCCTTCAGTGATTGAACAAATAAATTCATAACCACATCTTCATAATCTACCTCATAATCACCCATCACATCTACAAATTCTTGCACATGCTTATTTTTTGTTTCTCATTTTTCACCACTGAACCTTGGTATTTTGTCCCTGATCTTTGGTGGTACAATATTTGGATAACCAAAAATATTGTCAAAGCTAATAGCTTTGTACCTATTAGTAATAAAGATTCCTTGATGAGACAAGGACTGCCCACTGTGTATGGTTTTGTCCATATTTACGCCAGATGGCATACAATGACAACTCACCCTTTACTCTTGAAAAGGAATTTAGATATACTATGCAATTATACAATATTACTTCAATTCCTTTTACAAATATGATCCTAATCTTCTAGCATATGTATTCCTTACAAATGTTTCCTAAGATCTAATAATATGACATGCTTCTTTTATCATAATGCACAAATTTCAACTTATACATAAAAGCATGTTAAAGTACCCCAAATATTCCTCATCTAGTGCTAATTCACCTATTAGGGAATCATTTACATCTCAAGCATGGGAAATTTATCCTGATTTACCCATAATATGCTCAAATTTCCTCAAATTCTATAAGAATACCTAGTAATTTGCAGTGGTTGAGTGTTCTTTATCTTTAAAATTGCAGATCCAAGAAATTGATGTATGCTTTATTAGGTTCTTTGAGTCAAATTTGCCACCTCTTTCCAGAGGATTAAACATCAAATGAGATGAAGTTTATTTTCAAATATGACGTGTTCTAGGCTAACTTCCACAACAGAGTCATGTTAGGATCCTTCAATGTCTACTGCAGTTAGATTGTATACAAGGTTCAAGAATTTTCCAATATCTAAACAAGATGTTTAGATTCACATCACCATTTGACTCTGCATTTTCTATCTACACTTTGAGAATGAGAATTTCCCCAACAAAGTCACCATTCTGTTGGTGTTTTTTCTAGTTTACCTAAGGAATCTCTAAAGAGTAGCCAACTCCCATGATCAATACCCTTAAAATGAATGGCCAACTAACAAGATCCAATCAAAGACTAGAATCTTCTACACTTTAGGCTTTGTGGGACCAAGGAGGGTGTTCCTAACAACAATTCACTTGATTATCACAATGAATGACACATCAAGTCACAAATAAGTTCCTATGAGGGACAAAAAGTGTAATTCAACCAAAGATGGCTAATATTTAAACAAATGACTCTCCATTACAAGGAAGTACATCAAACATATGCCCCATGATAGGTAAATTTCAAAATATTTATGTTCTAATCTTGATTCCACAACTCGGTACAACATTATTATTGCTCTAATGACTAATATTGTGACAAATAGAGTAGTGTCTTTATCCAATGGGAAATGGAGTCACACATCTTACAACCAGTCATGTAGAAATTCTTTAAATTTGACAATTCTGCACTATTTCCATAAGGCTTTGCATTATGAAAACTCACTGTACATAACACATAACTTCTTACCAAATTCTCTCTAAATTCTCAAAAATTCATGACCTCATTTAAGCATTTAATCGATTCATTGAACCAAAGAAGAAACAAAGACATGCATTCAAATGAAGCATCTAAAGATCAATAGAATATAATTGATAGTATATTCAAAATTTGCAAAGGATATATAGAGAAGAGTATGTGGATTGTGCATGAAATCTATTTCAATATCAATAATTTCTAGAAAACTCTTTAAGATTTTCATATGTGCAATTCAGAACCCAAATAATTATTCTATTCTATTTTCCGGTATGGTTTTTAATTTCTATCACTTTTCTGTGCTAGACCGAGAAAATTCAAAAGCCTAATGATGGAGCTCATAAAATTATGGAGAATTTTCATTTCCCTAAGGGCCTAGTGTGCACTTTAAAACCCATGTCCCCATGAGTGAGTAGGGTTTTTCTTGTGAAAACCCTCAAACATTCTAATCACACGTTGACTTGCTATATCAGTCTCTAGTTCCTTAAGTCATCTTTTGAGCCGTTGTGTACATCTTCTTACCAACCCCTTTGGTTAGAAGCACCGGTCATCCGATTGTCCCATCGACCTTAGCTATTCCCTAAATGTTGGCTCTTATTTTCCCCAATGACTTTAGCATAAGTCATCATCCTGTGAGGGTCATATCACCATTGGCCTAGCAAAGGCCCCTTTTTAAATGCTAACCTTGTTGTGTGTGAAGGTTTTGAGATTAGAGGTTGTGGGAAGAGATCTCCACCATACCCTGCCAGCTCACAGGTTGTAAGTGTCAGCTAGTTAAAAGTCACGAGGTCAGTGAGATGAAGACACATGTCTTCATGAGGATGTGGGGCCTAGTCTCCACTATCGAGCTTATGGCCCATGGTTCCAAACCGATGGCCGAGATTAGATCTCGAGGATGATCTCCACCATTCCCCGCTAGTTCACTAGAGAAAGATGACTGCTCATTAAAAGTAGTGAGATCAACGAGATCTCGACATGTGGACCGATCTACTTAGTCTGTGAGATGGGTGGAGCTTTCAAATAGAGAATTTTCTTTCCAATGTGGGTTAGAACCATTGGCTGAGGACACATCAGTGAAGCACCGCTAGAATTCAAAGGTGGTCAACCTGGTTCACACCATCTAATTCACCATCTCAGCAGAAGATCAATGACTTATATACAAAGTTGATGAAATGGAATTTGATAGTCATTTTCACCATGCAACCAACTCACATTAATGGCCAAATTTCTATAGAAATGATCAAATTTATCTTCGTGTGTGTGGGGATTTAATTACTTGTAATCATGAAGTGTAATCTACAGATTTTTATGCACTTGAGAATTAAACAGTGACAGTAGACACGCTAACGAATTGCTTTGTTTGCACATGTGTTTTCATTAACATTGGTGATTAATATCATCACTTTGCTCAATAAATAGAAGTTATTGGTTGCTATTCTCACCATAGCAACTAAGTTGTTGAGTCCTAAAATTATTACAAACAATAGTAGTTGAGAGTGTATGTTCTCTGGTTGCAAAATGAGTAAGCCAGTAGCTTTTGTGGAGCCATCAAGAAGGTTATCTCGGTTGTGTTCATAGAGGCTAGGTTCCAGTATTTCAGAGCGTGTTTCAGTGATAGAAATGGATGCCTTTGCTGACAATCGTAGGATTGCACCCATAAGGTGTAGCCAAAGGTTGCAATTCCAAAGTGCCACTGTTGAAAGGAAAGAAGACAAGGGAAAGGATTTATTGCAATCCACTACTGGGGAAGGCAGAAAGATAAGGTATGGGCGTGGCTCCTTCGGATGCCAAAATTCACCCATCAACCTCATGACTAGCTCATTAGATAGTGAAACAGAGACCGACTCTAATTCTGACCGATACCTCATGACTTTGGGTCAAACCCTGGCCCCTGGCGAGGAGATATTGTCCATCCCTCCTTTGGCTATCAAGACTTTGAGACTGAGGGATGCTGTTGTGATTAAGGAAGATAAGGTCAAGGAAGGGGTTGAGGTCTCATCCCCATTCAGGCTCGCTACTACTCAGAGCAGTTATGTGTACCAGGGTTGGTGTGTTGAAGATAAGAGGCCTTCTGGTCTGTGAAAAGGTGGTGGTCAATATTTTTTTGTGTTGATAATGATTTTAGTGGTGGTTGCTTTTTCCCTATGTGTGTGGCACATTTTTGGGTGTTGGATGTCAATCATGTGCCCTCATGGTGGTGTGAACATTTGGTTCATTGCGTACCTGGCGATAAAGGGAATTTTGGAGGTACTTTGCATTTCCCTTTTTTATGGTGGTTGCAAGTGTTTTTTCCCCATTTTCAATGTGTTCTTGCAGAATCAATACATGGGGAATTTTGAAATGCAAAATAAATGTAAGATGAAATGAAATTTTTGTATTAAGGTTGCATTTGAACTGGTAGCTTGTTGGCTCCCTTATTTATAAAGGGAATTCAAGGCTCATTTGCAAGTGGATGGAATTTTGAACAGTTTTTGATTCGGGTACTTTTCTAGGTAGAACATTAGGCATAAAGATAGTGAATAGAGCAGTTATCTTGTTTTGAGCACTGATTAACATATGAAATTATCTTAAATAGTTTTGCAGAAATGGTTGATATATAGATAATGAATGTATTATTCTGATATATGTGTTCTCCTTGTGTAAATTTGTGTGAATTTTGAGTGAAATTTTAATGATATCTTCATTCATCTTCAAATACTTGTTTGAATGTGTGTCTTTGTTTTCTCTTTGATTCAAGTAATCAATTAAAATGCCTAAATGGGGTTATAAATTTGCAATTATTTACAAAGGATTTGATAAGAAACCGTGTACTAGAAGTTGTGAGCTTCATGATGAAAAATTGTTGTGAGAGTAGTCCATTTTATCAGAATCCAAATCATTTTTGTATTACTGGTCTTTGTATATGTGACTCCATTGCCCTATGAAGCAAGGCACTGATCTAGTTTCAAATATTCACACAAAGGGTATATCAATTTGACTATTTAGTGACTGACTTTAAATTAGAATGCAAATTCATTTTAAAATTCATTTATAATGAGGCATGTGGATGAAGCATTTCCCTTGTTCCTGGTAGATTAATGGATATTTTCTCAAAGATTAGCCAACCTTTGGGTGAATAGTGTTTTCTACCACCTATAGGAACTGATATGTGGTTTGATTTGTCATTTATTGAGAGTGTCAAGTTAAATATCCCTTAGGAACATCCTCCTTGGTCACATATAGCCTAAAGTGTAGAAGATTCTTGTCTTTGACTGAATCTTGTCAATTGGTCATTCACTGTAAGGGTCTTGAAGATAAGAGTTGGCTACTCTTTAGGGATTCCTTAGGTGTACTAGAAAAAAAACCAACAAAATGGCGACTCTACTAGGGAAATCCTCATTCTCTAAATTCAAATACAAAATGTAGAGTCAAAGGGTTAAATGAACTTGAACTTCTTGATTGGAAAATAACAAATTCTTAAACCTAGCAAATACTCTGAATGCAAGAAAGATTGAAGGAATCGAGTGTGACTCTGCTATGGAAGATGGCCCAGAATGTATATTGTTTGTAAAGGAGCTTCATCTCACCTGAAGTTCAGTCCTCTAGAAGGAGGTGGCGACTCTCACTCAAAGAACCTATTAAAGCATATATTAGTTCATCGGATCTGCAACTTAAAAGATAAGGGACAATTATTTGTTGCAAATTACTAGGTATTTTCATAGAATTTGAAGAAATTGAAGTGTATAATTGATAGATCAAGATAAATTTTCCATACTTGAGATGTAAATGGTTCCCTAATGAGTGAACTAGCACTAGATGAGGGAATATTTGAAGTATTTCAACATGCTTTCATGTATGAGTTAAAATTGTGTATTATGATGAAAAAAACATGTTAATTTGCTAAGATCTTAGGCACCATTTGTAGGAAATACATTTGCTAAAGGCTTAGGATCATATTTGTAAAAGGAATTGAGGTAGTATTGTATAACTATATAGTACATTTTAAAATTCCTTTTCAAGAGTTGAGGGTGAATTTTCCATTTATGCCATCTAGTGTAAATATGGAAAAAATCATGCATAGTGAGCAGTCATTGTCTCACCAAGGCAACATCAGTACTGATAGGTACATGCCTATCAATTTCAACAATATTTGTGGGTATCCGAATGTGGTACCACCCAAGATCAGAGAAAAAATTCCAAAATTCAGTGGTGAAAATTCAGAATCAGTAAATAAGCACGTTCAAGAATTTGCTGATGTGATGGGTGATTATGAGATAGATCATGAAGATGTGGTTATGAAGCTATTTGTTCAATCTCTCAAAGGAGATGCAAGAGATTTTTTCTCTTTTCTACCCGCCTCTTCTATACATTGTTGGAATGAGCTTAAGGAAGCCTTCACAAACCAATTTGGGGAAAGGATAAATCCAAGTGTTGCAAGAAAAAACTTCCTGCAGATTTCTAGAGGTAAAGAGGAATTGACCTTCCTGATTTTAACCTTAGATTTGCAAAGGTTATAAGGGAAATTCCTAAGCATATTAGACCAAATGATGTGGAGTGCTTGGTGGTAAATTTTGGAGCATTTGATAGAAGGTTGAGTTTCTTGTTAAGGGATAAATAGCCTGCCACCTTGCAACAAGCCTACAAAGAGGTTGTGAATATTGAGAATAATTTGAAATGCTCAATTATGAAGGAACCTGTAATGACTAGCATGACCAAATCTAGTAGAATTCTAGCTATTGAGCCAAGTCAATCAAGAAACAAAGGTTCCTGTCATGAATATGAGCTCTTATATGTTGTATCCACATTACTTCCTAGAGATGCAGATCATGAGCAAGCATCAACCTCACACCGGCCAAGGATGGGAAGGAATGACTTGATCTCTTCTACTGGAAAGTTGAATGAAATGAGGAGGCATGCAAATGAGTCATCGTATGATTTGTTTCCAAGATTCTTGGATGTATTTATGGAGATACCCAAGAGTTCTAGGCCCACTGATTTAATGTGTATTAATTTGTTTTGTGAAGCCTACATGTTAGGATCAAGCCAGTGGTCTGAGGATCAGAAGCCCATAGCCTTGATCAAGTAGTGGATTGGATTAACACTGTGGAAGAAATTGAGCATGGTCATATGCCCTTAATTTTTTCCCAAAATATGGGCAACAATTGCCATAGTGAAGAGAATCAAAGATTAGAATCAATGAATTAAGGAGAAGCATCAGAGTTTGAGTAGTTGACTATTGAATGTTGTTATTTTACAAGCAACATAGAAGCATATATATGTAGTAGTGATGAAGATGAAGAAAAAAATATGAAAACAAGGAAATGGTACCTAATTATTTTCCTTGGGATGCCATAAGTTGTTAGCAAACACAAGAGGTAGAGGGTGAAACCCCAAAAATTGATTCAACCAACACCTATCATGCATCAATCCATGATGGGAATACACCAGATCTCTATGATATGGTTCAAATGAGGAGTCAAAGTGATGAGATCAAGTTGGGATAGTCCTCTATTGAGTATGTTTCTTCTTATGAAGTGGAGATAGAATCCCTTGCATCTAGTAGGGGATGTGTTAATAGCCTAGAGGGTCTGTGTTTTCTAGGAAGTGAACAATTCTCCTCATGTGAAGAATTCTCTGAATGTGGATCAATTTTCATAAGTGCAAATGATGAAGAAGATGTTGAGAATACTTCCCTCTATTCTTCAAGTGATTACACTGACTTTGAATGTGTTGATGATCAGAACTATTGGTATCCTAGCTTTGAAGATGACGAGATACATCCAATTATAATGAAAGTATGGCAGAATCCTTTATTTGATGATCCTGCATCAGATAGAGAGATTATGAATGATAATTCCTATTGGTGTAGGAGCAATCCTCTTTTTGAGGCTACCCATGATGAGCATCTGGTTGGTGGATATATCATGGATGGCACAAACAAAAATTAGGGTGCCATTAAGCTCAGTAACTATACCTTTGAAAATATTGCCCATGACGGGGTGATATCCCAAATGAATGGAGATTGTGACAACACAAATACGGGTGAATTATTTTCCCAGTGTGTAATTGAGAAAATTGTACTTGATAAGCATCTAGAGGTTGATTCAGATCTGCTGGCACCCAAATGTGACATTAGCTCACATAAGGAGGAAGTCCAAGACTATACTGTCTACTTTGGATATGGCATGGATGTCCAAAAGGATGTAGATGATTATACTGACTTTCCTGTGGTGACAGGCTACGTGCTTGAAGATGTAGTTGAAATGGTAGCTATTCAGGTTTCACATGATTATTGCATGAATAATCATGCAACATTATTTTATGCTGAGAAGGAGGACTTACTTTATGATTCTACAAAGTATGCAAATATTGCAACATTGTTTCATCCATGTGAGGATCAGTTCAAAGGAATAAACAAACGAGGACATGATACAAGTTAGTATGAAGCTGCAGTGGAATTTTTTGTAGATGCTCCTTACCTTATGAATCTGATCATGGAACTTTCGTCATCTCATGAGTATAACACCTGTGGTAAAGAGACCAAGGGTATGCCTGATCACACTTTTCTTTCCTCTGATCTTGCAAAAATTAGCTAGATGTGTGCCAGAACATCTATGAAGTTTTCAAATTTGATGAGCAAATGAAATGTACTTGTGTATTTAAAGAAAGTATAGAGTATGAGGCCTTCTTCTTCCCTATTCATCTTAACAATCCTATCCTAGAGAAGGATGAGAGTGGTAAAGATAAATCAAATGTTTTGAGTAGGGTTAATTGTGATGGTGCTAGTGGTTTGAAATTGCACTATGTCCATAAGGACCCACTATCAGTAAAATAGGACAAAGTTTTTGACAGAGGAAAGAATTTTCCGTAAATTTTGGGGGCCCATGACCTCCATCTTCTCATGATGAATTTCAATGTATATGTTTTAAATATTGTACATAGGTTGGTTTGTTCAGTTGTTTTTTGTTTGCTTGCCTTGTCCCGGTAGGCTCCTGGGATTTGATTTTCTACATTGGTCTATTTCAACCTGAGATTTGGATTCTCGCTATACCCACCAGGGGTATATGTCCCCAAGCATGAGCCACTGATGAAGCTCATAAAATTTTGGAGAATTTTCATTTCCCTATGGGCTTGGTCTGCATTTTAAAACCCTTCACCCCATGAGTGAGTAGGGTTTTGCTTGTGAAAACCTTCAAACATTCTAATCACACGTTGACCTACTATACCATTCTTTGGTTCCTTAAGTCATCTCTTGAGACGTTGTGCACATCTGCTTGCCAGACCCTTTGGTTAGAAGCACCGGTCACCCAGTTGTCCCATCGAATTTAGCTATTCCCTAAAATTTGGGTCTTATTTTCCCCAATGACTTAAGCCTAAGTCATCATCCTGCGAGGGTCATATCATCATCACCCTAGCAAAGGCCCCTTATTAAATGCTAACCTTGTTGTGTGTGAAGGTTTTGAGATTCAAGATTGTGGGAAGAGATCTCCACCATACCCCACTAGCTCACGGGTTGTAAATGTCGGCTAGTTAAAAGTTGCAAGGTCAACGAGATGAAGACACATGTCTTCATGAGGATGTGGGGCCCGGTCTCCACTACCGAGCTTATGGCCCATGGTTCCAAACTGAAAACTGGAATCATATCTTAGGGATGATCTCCATTGTTCCTCACTAGTTCACTAGAGAAAGGTGGACACTTGTTAAAAGCAATGAGATCAGTGAGATCTTGACACGTGGACTGATCTACTTAGTTTGTGAGATGGGTGGAGCCCGCAGATGGAGAAGTTTCTTTCCAATGTGGGTTAGCGCCATTGCCCAAGGACACATCAGCGAAGCACCACTGGAATTCAAAGGTGGTTATCTTGGTGCACGCCATCTAATTCACCATCTCAGCAAAAGATCGATGACTCATATTCAAAGTTGATGAAACAACACATGATAGCTATTTTCACCATGCAACCAGCTCTCATTAATGGCCAAATTTTTGTAGAAGTGATCAAATTGATCTCCATGCATGTGGAGATTTAATTAATGGTAATCATGAGGTGCAGTATGTAGATTTTCATGCACTTGAGAATTAAACGGTGACAACATGCACACCAACGAATTGCTCTATTTGCATTTGTGTTTTCATTAAACATTGGTGATTGATATCATCAATTTTATCATTAAATAGAAGTTATTGGTTGCTATTCTCATGATATCATCTTAGTTTTTGAGTCCTATAATTATTACAGAGAGTAGAGGTTGAGAGTGTTTTTTCTCTAGTTGCAAAATTAGTAATCCAGTAGCTTTTGTGGAGCCAACAAGAAGGTCAGCTCAGTTGTGTTCACAAAGGCCGAGTTCCAGTATTCTAGAGTGTATTTCAATAGTAGAAATGGATGCCTCTACTGACAATCCCAGGATTTCACTGACAAGGTGTAGCTGGAGGTTGCAATTCCAGAGTGTTGTTGCTAAAAGGAAGGAAGAAAAGGGTAAGGATTCGTTGCAATCTACTACCGGGGAAGGAAAAAAGATAAGGTATGGGTGTGGCTCCTTCAGATGCAAAAATTCACCCATCAACCTCACAACTAGCTTGTTAGACAGTGATACAGAGACCAACTCTAACTACGACCAATACCTCATGACTTTGGGTCAAACTCTGGCCCCAGGTGAGGAGATATTGTCCATCCCTCCTTTGGTTGTCAGGACTGTGAGTGGGAGGGATGTTGTTGTGATGAAGGAAGATAAGGTCAAGGAAGGGGTTGAGGTCTCATCCCCAACCCTCGCTACTACTCAGAGCAGTCGTGTGTACCAAGGTCAGTGTGTTGAAGATAAGAGTCCTTTTGGTCTGTGAAAAGGTGGTGGTCAATAATTTTTTGTGTTGATAATGGTTTCTGTGGTGGTTACTTTAAGTGTGTGTGTGTGTGTGTCACATTTTTGGGTGTTGGATATCGATCGTGTTCCCTCATGGCATTGTGAATGTCAGGTTCATTGTGTACCTGGCAAAAAAGGGAATTTTAGCAGTACTTTACATTTCCCTTTTTGATGGCGATTGTAAGTTTTTTTTCCCCATTGTCAACGTGTTCTTGTAGAATTAATACGTGGGGAATTTTGAAATGAAAAATAAATGTAAGATAAAATGAAATTTTTGTATTAAGGTTGCATTTGATTCGGTAGCTTTTTGGCTCCCTTTTCTATTAAGGGAATTCAGGGAACATTAGGCATAAAGATAGAGAATAGAGTAGTTATCTTATTTTGAGCACTGATGAAGATATGTAATTATCTTAAATAGTTTTGTAGAAATGGATGATATATAGATAATGAACATATTATTCTGATATATGTGTTCTCCTTGTGTAAATGTGCATGAATTTTGAGTGAAATGTTATTGATATCTTCATTGATCTTCAAATATTTGTTTGAATGTGTGTCTCTATTTTCACTTTGATTAAAGTAATCAATTAAAATTCCTAAATGTGGTCATAAATTTGCAAATTTTTACAAAGGATTTGATAAGAAACCATGTATTAGAAGTTGTGAGCTCCATGATGCAAAGTTGAGAGTAGTCCATTTTATCAGAATCCAAATCATTTTTGTAGTACTGGTCTTTGTATATGTGACTCCTGTTTGCAAGAGACACTACAAATATTTTCAGGTATTGTCATTGATGGAAACTCTAGTCGGTAATTGGATCTGCATGCGGGTATGTGTAGGATCATAATGGGCTAAAAAGTGGCAATATGATGGGTATGTGGCTGACGACTTTTTTTTAACCCAAAATTGATGAAACAAAAAGGGTTTTTAGAGGATATACTTAGCTTTTTGCCAATTTAAATTATGCTTTCCTTTGAATTTAATAAGTAATTATTATTCATTTTCTATTCAAATTACCACTAAAGTCATGATTGATAGACTAATTGAAAAACATGTATAGCTTTCAAACAATGTCACATTTTTTGAATCCAAAACATGCATCACATTCTATGCTTCACATACTATATGGTTAAAAAAAGAAAAAATGAATTTCATGAAGTTTTGACTAAGTTAAGGTGGTCAGACATATGATTTTTTTATATATTTTAAAATTTGTAATAAAAAATTCATAATTAATTATTTACTTGGGAAAAAATTACAAAAAAATATGCATCACATTGGGACATGAGTCCTCCACTTATATCTAAAATCTTATAAAAAAATATTATCATTTTATAGTGGTTAGGGTGGTCAGAAAGACACCCACTTCTTATTTTTTCCCTAAAATTTAAGTACTATTGCATTGAAATTTCAAATTTTCACCAAATAGATTTCATTTTTTTTAAACAAACCTAGTAGTTTAGAAATTAAATTCAATTTTCTATAGATTCTATTCCTACATATTTTTGAAATAATATAGATAACTTATTCAAATTTTTACGTCAAGTTACCTACCTCTGATTTTTCTAATTTTTTTGCCACTTAAGGGCCTGTCTTTTCCATGATGATCCTGCAAATACCCATGCCATCATTCACTCCTATCGGTAGAAAGATTTGAGGACAACCTAGAAGAACAAAGCATCTGATAGTTTGGTGATCATTGATTCACATATAGATTTTCTGTTACTATTTTGAGTTGTGGATCTCATGGGAGGTTTATGAGTATATTTCTTATGTTATTCAAAATCTTAGTGCCTCGTACCAAGCTCTGTGTAAGTTTAGAGATCCAGTTGATATATTTTTGTTTATCAGTATTGTGTGGCTAACTAAGTTGATATAATGCATATTTATTTTGTTGAAACCTTAAGTGAGTTAAAGATCATAATAATAAATTTATTTTTTGCACAACACTGATTCACCCCCCCTCTTAGTGTTGCTTGTTTCCAAAAATTTCACTTGTGCATCAAGGTTTTTGTAGTGCGAGTTTGTGTAGAGCAGAGAAAAATTGTTGAATCGGTCAGAAGGACAGAAGATCGACTGTTGAGCTTAACCAAAATTGTAATCAAGAATTTGAAGATGCCATTCCTTTAGTTCATTCTCTTGGATCTAATCCAAATCATTGTAAGGCAGTGAGTCTTTCAATTTTGAGCAGTGAGCTCTAGGAAGTGTGCCTAAATGCAAGTGCATTCCCATTTTGTAATGTTTCTTTTGGGTATACTCAAATTATATTTTGGATTGGCCATCCACCATGGTTTTTCCCCTAATAGGGTTCCACGTAAAAATTCTGGTGTTATGGTATTGTGATTGTTTGCTTTTTGTTCATGCATATTTATTTTGTTGAAAGCTTAAGGGAGTTAAAGATCATAATAATAAATTTAATTTTTGCACAACATTGATTCACCCCACCCCTCTCAGTGTTGCTTGTTTCTAACAATTGGTATCAAAGATAGTTACTCGAAAGAATTCTAACAGCTTGGGGAGATCTTGGAAGGGGTTTTTTAATGGATTCAAGCAATATTCAACAAAAACTTATGGTGGGCTTGGATGATCTTGACCAGTCAAAGTTTGAAAACTGGGAATTGCAAGAAAATATTGAGAGTGCAAAGAAATTCATTCAGTCATTGAAAGACAAAATCAATAAATCAAGGGAGAAAAGAAAGGAATTGTGTGATTAGCTTAAATAGAAGAATAGAAGCATGGAAGATGAACAACTCAGTCATGACTTGAAGGAGAAAACAAAAGATTGTGAAATGTTTTCCAAATAAAATGCTACTCTAAAGCGTGAGATGGAATCTATCATGATGAAGATATCCAAGGAGATTGAAGATAGAAAGAAGAATGAAGAAAATCTTGCACAATCCTTGAAAGAAAAATCTGAACAATGTAGCCAATTGGACAATGAACTAGAGCAATCTAAAAAAATGAGGAAGTACTTGAAAAATAACTTGATGATCTCAGAAATGAACTCACTGCTACAAATGAGTATAAGGAGAAATTCAAAGAAATCTCATCCAAACTTGATGAACTGATCAGAGGACATAGGACAAATGGTGACAGGTGAGGTCTTGGATATGAAGAAGGAGAAAGTTCCAGATTTGGACAAAATAAATCTGGACAAGGGAGATTCAAGCAAGGAAATTAGATGAATGGAGCTAGAAGGAATTCAGTAAGAAAACCAAATGCTCAAAGATTCAATGGCTACTATTTTTCTTGCAACAAATTTGTTCATATGGCTTCTCAATGTAGGAGTAGGATGAACACAAGTGGACCATCATTATGAGGTCAATGCTTTAATTTCTATAAGTATGGTCATAAGTCAAGTGAATGCAGAGTTGTGATGAATAAATTTCATAAAGATTTCAAATGCTATGCATGAAATAGATTTGGGCATATTTCCAACCAATGTAGATCAATAAAAACTTAGTGGAACAATTGTTCTGGATAGAGAAATGTTGTGTTACAACTGCAGTAAATTTGGCCACACTGCTAGATTTTGTTGAAACAAAAGAGGTCTGGTAAAACAAAACATGCAATAGGATGTTAAGGGAAAAGGTAAAGTCACTATTGATGTGATCAGAAGGAAAATGCAGAAGAATATGGTGAAGAAGAATCCCTCTGTTGAAGTAAATAGTCTAGCACCAAAATCTACTTCTGGTAATTCCTTTGGGAATTAGTTTTAGGACTATGGCCTAGGGGGAGTTGTCAAGAAGATCTTTTAGACCCCCTGTCATTAATTGATACTAGAATGAGGACAATTCCAATAAGTTCATTAATTATTTTCAGATGTTGTTCAACCAATTAGAGGCAGTGTTGTCAAGTTTTGGAGATCCATAGAAGAATCATCTATCTCAGTACATGGAAACATGGTAACCAGATGAATTAGGGTAAAATCATTTATTGCAACAAAAAGGGTTAGGTGTGCAGACAATAAAAGAAAATTTTCATCCTTCATTTGTCACTTTGCATTTTGGAGGAAAGTAGTTTGGAGAGCCCTGTAGTGAACTTTGCTGAATTGTGGAGAGATTCAAGCCTGAAGAAGGTTCTGCGATCAAACTTCGGTCCGATGGAAAGTTATTTATCAAAAATACTATGAATTTTTAAATTTGCAATCATGTGCACTCCTCTAGTATCAAAGTCAAGGATAAACCCCATCCAAAGTTCAAATGGTATTCTTATAAGTCTGTTGAAACTGAGCCCTTAGGTGCATTTTCATATGTACCATACGGAGTATTGCATACTAAAGATATTAGGGATTATATACATTCCAATATTGAAGAATTAGGAATATTTCAAATGATGAATTTTTATTTCCATCATATAATTTAGAGATGATCTTACTATAAAGCTAGAATTTAAAACCCTAGAAGAGAAGTTCATGTAGTTTGCAAAATTTCCCATATTTGAAGAAAATGAATCGGTGCGATATGTTCTGAGCTATGTTCATGCCAAGTTCATGTGGTTGGATGTGCCATTTACAATTGTGAAAGAGGCTATATGTGTAGTCATGGGTCTGAATTCTACCAATAGACTTCTAGTCTTGAAATCCATGAAGAATGAGAAGGTTACTGATGTTGTTGTTAATGAAACCAAGAAAATTTTGGAAGTGTTTCTATTAAAGAATAAGATTAATGTTGAGGAAGTAAATACTAAAAAATGTTCCTGAAAATGAGGAAGTGAATGCAGATGCTAGGGATTTTTAGATTCCTCCTGATGTGGAAAATACAAAAATACTTGTGGAAACTAATGTTCCTAAGGTGGTATTAGCTGAGGAGAAAGAGGTACAAAATGAAGAAGTTGAAGTGCCTCAGAAATCTAGAAATAGTCTCTGAAGAACCCAAGGTTGAAGAAGAAAAGGTTCAAGTCAAGGAAATTAGAGTGGAGGAAAGAGACACTGTCGAGGTAGTGAAGAAATCTCCGATGGAACAACAAGAAGAGTTTTTTTCCTTAATTGGATGAAAGCTAAATCAATCTATCTACTTTATTCCCAATTCAAATGATGAAGGTCACTTCAATTGCTCAAGCTAAGGCCAGTGAGAAGATTTTGAAGTCTCACATAAAGGATAGTGAATTTCTAAGCCTTACATCTAGAGTCCTGCATAAATTAATGCCTACTCATGTCAAGGATCTATCTAGTTCCTCTTCCGGTGAGCTAAAGAAGCTCATAAATTTTGTAAGTTCTCACTTTGAATCTTTTGAAAAATCAGCCATGATTAAAGTTTAGATGGATTTTAAGGAAAATGGATTTGGTGGTTTGAAAGAACTAATTGCAAAAGATAAAACTTTGCTAGCCACCTGCATGAGAAATATTCAAGATACTTTATCTGAAGATGGAAAAGTGTATAATTCATGTTTAGTTTTGTCAAAATTCACTGAAGCCAATGAGAAAAATGTGAAGGATATTGAAAAATAGTTGGCTACCCTTTCTACTGCTTTTGATCCATTAGCTAGTAATGTTGGTGAGCATGAAGGTCAGGTAATATCTTTGCTTGACAAAATAAGGAGTTTGAAGCATGAAAATGAAAGGATTATAGGGAGAACGTGCGAACTCAGATGACTAATTAGTCAAAAGATTGAAATAATGGTAAGTGCATTAAAAGAGGCCAAAGATGCTATGGCAGCTCATGACCCAGTAAATCTTGAAGCTACAGAAACTCTGTCTTATTTACGGTATGTGTGGGATCATGATGGGCCAAAAAGTGGTGATATGATGGGTATTTTTAGGGTATCTGGCTAATGACTTTTTTTTACCCAAAATTGATGAAACGAAAAGGGTTTTTAAAGATGATTCTCAGCTTTCCACCAATATAAATTATGCTTTACTTTGAATTTAATAAATAATTATTATTCATTTTCTATTTGAATTACGACTAAAACCTCGATTGATAGGCTGATTGAAAAACATCTATAGCTTTCAAATGATATCACATTTTCGAATCCAAAACATGTGTCACATTTTATGCTTTGCTTACTATAGGATTAAAAAAAATTGAATTCCATGAATTTTTGACTAAGTTAAGGTGGTTAGATAGATGAGTTTTATATTTTAAAAGTTGTAATAAAAATTCATGATTAATTATTTACTTGGAGAAAATTACAAAAATATGCATCACATCAAGACATGATTCATATACTTATATATAAAATATTATAAAAAAATATTATCATTTTATTATGGTTAGGGTGGTCAGACTACTTATTTTTTCCTTGAAATTTAAGTAATTTTGAAATTTCAAATTTTCACCAAATAGTTTTCTTTTTTAAAATAAACCTAGTAGTTTAGAAACTACATTCAATTTCCTACATATTCTATTCTTACATATTTTTGAAATAATATAGATAACTTATTCAAGTTTTTACGTCAAGTTGCCTAACTCTAATTTTTCTAAATTTTTGGCCACTTAAGGGCTTGTTTTTTCCATGATGATCATGCACATACCCTTTACTTTGTGGTCACATAACAATTTTGGAGAGTTTCAAAAAGTTTTGGGACACAAATTTAAGTGTGTTGAAGAATGATTTTGCAGATTTCTTCAAATTTGTGTAAGTCAAGTTATATTTGTACAGTTTTCAAATTTTGTTTTTCAGGTCCCCAATTTTTCCATTGATGTCAAAGGGGGAGAGTTGTACAGTGAAAAATGTGTATTCATCTTAGGGGGAGTTGCATTGTAGATTCTTTTGAAGTTTTGAAGTGGTAGTGTAGTTCTTGATGGTACTGATCCAACACTTAGTCATTTTTCACTAAGTGTTGCCATCAATGCTAAAGGGGGAGATTGTTGGCAAGAGACACTACAAATATTTTCAGGTGTTGTCATTGATGGAAACTCTAGTCTATAATTGGATCTGCATGTCATCATTCACTCCTACTAGCAGATAGATTGAGGACAATCCAGAAGAATAGAGCATCTGGAAGTTTAGTGATCATCGATTCATGTGGAAATTTTCTATTACTATTTTTTTTTGTGGATCTCATGGGAGGTTTATCAGTATATTTATTATGTTATCTAGAAATATTAGTGCCTCATACCAAGCTATGTCTAAGTTTGGAGATCTGGTTGATATCTTTCTGTTTATCAGTATTTTGTCGCCGACTAAGTTGATATAATGTGTTGTGGATATTCAAGGAGTGTTTATCTGAATATTTTTGTGTTTGATCATTATGTTTTGGGTCCAAGCTAAGTTGTGAATGACCGTTGTGGATGCGCATTGGATATTACTCAAGATTTGAGCCGACAGTTGCTAATATTTTTAAGTTTTATTCAAGCCGACTTGTAACTACTAAATCCTTTGTTGTGGATATATATAAGTGATCAGTTATATCATTTTGTGTGCACAAAAGATGTGTTTTAGGGTGTTTTCAATTATCAGAAGGTCGATTAAGCAATTATGCAAAATTTCACTTGTGCATCAAGGTTTTTGTAGTGGGAGTTTGTGTAGAGCAAAGCAAAATTGTTGAATTAGTCAAAAGGACAGAAGATCTACTATTGAGATTAACCAAAACTACAATCAAGAGTTTGTAGATGTTATTCCTTCAATTCATTCTCTTGGATCTAATCCAAATCATTGTAAGGTAGTGAGCCTTTCTATTTTGAGCAGTGAACTCTAGGCAGTGTGGCTGAATGCAAGTGCATTCCCATTTTGTAATCTTTCTTTTGGGTATACTCAGATTATATTGTGGATTGGCCATCCACCATGGTTTTTCCCCTAATAGGGTTTCCACATAAAAATACTGGTGTTATGGGGTTGTGATTGTTTTCTTTTTGTTCATGCATATTTCTTTTGTTGAAAGCTTAAGTGAGTTAAAGATCAGAATAATAAATTTAATTTTTGCACAACACTGATTCACCCCCCCTCTCAGTGTTGCTTGTTTCCAACAAATTTGTTTCCCTATGAAGCAATGCACTGATCTATTTTCAAATATTCACACAAAGGGTATATAAATTTGACTATTTAGTGACCGACTTGAAATTAGAATGCAAATTCATTTTAAAATTCATTTATAATGAGGCATGTGGATGAAGCATTTCCCTTGTTCCTGGTAGATTAATGGATATTTTCTCAAGATTAGCCAACATTTGGGTGAATAGTGTTGTCTACCACCTATAGGAACTGATCTGTGGTTTGATTTTTTATTCATTGAGAGTTTCAAGTTAAATATCCCTTAGGAACACCCTCCTTGGTCACATAGAGCCTAAAGTGTAGAAGATTCTAGTCTTCGACTGAATCTTGTCAGTTGGCCATTCACTATAAGGGTCATAAAGATAAGATTTGGCTACTCTTTAGGTAGGTGTACTGGAAAAAACACCAACACCTAGAACCCAAAAATTAGAACCCCTACAAATGAGCCCTGAATTCCCTTTAATAGAGCAAGGGAACTGACAAGCTTCAGGCTTGAAATGCATACCATATTACAAAATTTCATTTCTTTCAACCGCATTTCAAAATTCCCCACAACAAAATCATCAATCGTTTGTTGAAACGGGGAAAAAACCCATGTGACAACCATCAAAAGGGTGAAGCAAAGTGCCCCCAAAAGTTCTCCTTGGCTGCCAGATAAGTAACCAATTCGAAGTCTGCATTGCCACGAGAATACACAGTCAACATCCAACACCTCAAAATATTAGCCATGCATGTAGAGAAAGTAACCACCACAACAATGTTCAAACAACACAAAATTTACTCCACACACCACCCATTTAACAACCACGAGACCCACCACTACCAACACACAACCCATGGTACATTCGCCCACTTCACATTGTTGCAAGGGAAGGAGAGGAAAGCTCAACCCCATCTTCACCCTTGTCTTGTTTCATCATAGTGCCATCTCGCCCACTCAGTGTCAAGATAGCTAAAGGAGGGATAGATAATACCTTCACCTCAAGGGATAGAGCTCGGCCTAAGGTCATAAGGTACTGACAATAACTAGATTTCATCTCCATTTCGCTATCGAATGAGCTATTAGTAACATCAATGGGAGAGTTCTGTCATCTAAAAGAGTGAAGACCATACCTAATTTTCCAATACAATTTGTCAGATGGCCCAACAAATTCTTTCTCTTTCATTCCCATTACCTCTAAGCTTGCAACTTGGCCTTTCAGTTGGTGGCTGCATCTAGTAATCATGAGTGAAGATTCCTCGCCATGGACGTTCTTACGAGAACTCTATGTAAGCTTTGGGTCTTCTCCATGAGACTTCTACAAATTGAGTCTAGTAGACCTCTGCATTGGAATAGATGGAGTGCTAGCCTTACTTATTCTGATATTAGAAGAAACTGCACTCATCACCTCAGCTTTTTGCATGTACTCAGAAGACCTAATAACTAATTTCAATGGAAAAAGTTGCAACTCTTGAGCTGTATTTATTGAGCAATGTGATGAAAACAATCATCAATGCTTGATGTGAACATGTGCAAATTGGGAAATTTGTTGGCATGCATATTGTCACTGTTTATTTCTCAAGTGTATGGAAATTTGCAAATCATACTTCATGATTGCCAGCAATTAAGTCTCCAAATGCACATATATCAATTTGATCACTCCTGCAAGGAGTAAGTCATTAATGCACGCTAGATGTAGAAAGAAACAAAGATCACATTTCCATTTTCCAATATTAACTATCTATCATTGATCTTGTGATGAGATGGGAGATCACACGGCTCACATTGGGTTGAATGGATTTTAATTCTAGTAGTACTTGGTTCACTTGTCTCCAGCCAATGGCATGGATCCAAATCAGGTAGTAACTTACCCATCGACGGGTCTTATCCATCTCATGGGTTGGGTGGGTTATTACAAGTGTCGGGATCTGACTCATCCCATAGCTTATAATAGGCATTCACTTTCTCCTTGCAAGCCAGTGGGGAACAGTGGAGATCGTTCCCAACATTTAACCTTCGCCGTTGATTTAGAACCATGGGTTATAAGTGGGATAGTGGAGACCAGGCCCCATGTCTGTATGAGGACATGCATCCTCATCTTGCTACCCTCGCACTGCATAAATGGCTGAAATTTATCACCCACAAGCTGGCGTATTACAACTGAGATCATTTCCCACAGTCTCAAATCTCAAAACCTACACACACGGCAATGTTATCATTTAATAAAGGGCCATTATTAGTTCGACAGTGACATGACCCTCCTGGGTGAATGAATTAAGCTTAAGTTATTGGGGAAAAATTAGAACTCAGCTTTAGGAAAGAGCTAAAGTTGACGGTCAGCTGGGTGACCGACATTCTTAACCAAAGTGACTGATGGATGGATGCATATGATGGCTCAGATGATGACTTAAGCTACTAGCAACCGGGAAAAGAAAGTCAACATGAAATTAGAACAATCAAGGGTTTTCAAATACACAACCTTGTCCTAACCATGAGGATGAGGATTTAACCTACTGACCATATCCATAGGACCCCAGAGATTACAAAAATTTTAGAAGCTCCATCAGTTTCCACTACCCTGGGGTGAGAATGACAAAAAAAAATTGATAGCTGGGTATGTGCAAGATCATGATGGGCCTAAAAGTGGCAATATGATGGGTATGTGGCTGACAACCTTTTTTACCCAAAATTGATGAAATGAAAAGGGTTTTTAAAGGAGATTCTCAGCTTTCCACCGATATAAATTATGCTTTACTTTGAATTTAATAAGTAATTATTATTCATTTTCTATTCAAATTATGACTAAAGTCTTGATCGATAGACTGATTGAAAAACATCTATAGCTTTCAAACGGTATCACATTTTTTGAATCCGAAACATGTGTCACATTCTATGCTTTGCATACTATAGGATTAAAAAAGGAAAAAATTGAATTTCATGAAGTTTTGACCAAGTTAAGGTGGTTAGACAAACGAGTTTTTTATATTTTTTTAAAGTTGTAATAAAAAATTCATAATTAATTATTTACTTGGAAAAAAATTACAAAAAAATATGGATCACATCAGGACATGAGTCGTCTACTTATATCTAAAATATTATAAAAAAATATTATCATTTTATTGTGGTTAGGGTGGTCAGATAGACACCTACTTCCTATTTTTTCCCTAAAATTTAAGTACTACTGCATTGAAATTTCAAATTTTTACCAAATAGATTTCTTTCTTTTTTAAACAAACCTTGTAGTTTAGAAACTTCATTCAATTTTCTACAGATTCTATTCTTACACATTTTTTAAATAATATAGATAACTTATTCAAAATTTTCAGTCAAGTTGCCTAGCTCTGATTTTTCTGATTTTTTTGCCACTTAAGGGCCTGTTTTTTCCATGATGATCCTACACATACCCAGCTTAGATGTGTTCTATGCCAATCGAACCATTTAGGATTGATCTTTGTAGTCTTTAATGTTTTATGATTGTGTATCTTTGTCATTGTTGCATACACATGTGCATTGAATGTCTACTTTAGTGTGATTTTGACATGGGGTCATCCTCTCACTAAGTAGGGGAAAAATGTAGTGTAGGAAAAAACTGTATCCCTTTTTTACACTTAATTTAGAAATAACTAATCATAAAATGAGCCTAATGTTTCCTTAATTTAGTGTTATAATATGTTTTACCTATTCAAATCAAGTTTTTGGCCCTTTTAAATAAAATGGACTTAATTGTGCCTTGTTTTTGATGTTGTAGGGTGTACCTTTACACTTTCACATTAATTAGAAGGATTTATTAATTGATTGAGGTTAATTTTCCTTAGTTGGCCCCTTTAATTCAAATCCAAGCCTAATTAAATACAATTTTCAAGGCATAAAACTTGAGATTCATAAATGCCATTACACAACACTTAAATTTGGAAGATGTGTTTCCTAGGTAAGTGACCTAGGAACCATTCACCATAGGGAAAATGGGTCCTCACTTGGCCTAGGACCTCAATTTAAACTATTTTTTGGGTGGTATTTTAATGATTTCAAATCCACAATTAAATGTCAACTTGTGAGCACCTCAATTTTTGGAGTTCAGACTGAGCAAAAGAGAACCCAAAAAGCATATTTTAGAAACCCTAGCTATGACCCATTCACCATAGTGTGATTGAGTCCTTAGTGAGCTTCAAAAGGTGACTTTTGGTGAAATGTACAGAGAATTTTCCCCTTTCCAGATCTACCTTTTGATTACTATTTTAGTTAAAGATTTAATTGGTGTTCTTAATTTGCATATTATAGCTTACATTTTGAATGAAATAAGGGAAAATAGGTGTTTGTGGTGAAATCATTTCATCATCACATCCCCACCTCTTTTTCATTCATTTGAAATGGTATTTTGGATAGTTCTTGCTTGTGGGTCTCCCACCCTATGTTGGTTGAGCTCTGGTGGAAATCTCTTTTCTTCACTAGTTGGGCACTCTAGAAGGAGCATAATAACATTATTTTGAGAGACAAAAATTCCCCTTGGCTGGTGGTAGCCAACAATATTATTAGCCAGGTTGTTGAGAATATTTCCATAATCTATTGTAAGCCCAAATGAAATCCTAATAACTTGGAGGTGTCTATTGCATCAACTTGGAACCTTTCAGAAATATTGAATGCTCTTTGAGCTCTCACATTCCACCAGATAGGAGCAATACTCCCTAGTCCCCTCAAACCTAGAACCTGGGCCAGGTGGGTGGGGGCCGGGTCATTCAAGATCACAAGGGTAAATTAATTTTGGCTTATACGGTGAACCTAGGGGTACAATTTTACAACTTTGATGAGGTTCCAATATCTTTTCATGTCATCCAAATTGCCATGCAGGCTGGGCTTTCTAATTTGGTCATTGAAGGAGATTCCAAAAGTATTATTCTCATGTTGACGAGGAAGGATAATCCTTGTTGGGCACTCTAGGACCCTGTGTCGTCTACTCATAATCTCATGATTTCCCTCGGAAATTATAGAGCTAATCACGTGTTTAGAAATGACAATAAAGATGTTGAAGCTCTTGTTGACATTGGTTCCTTCACCCAAAACTTAGTAATATGTGATAATATTTTTCATATCCTTGGGCATGTGTGTGCATTAATGAATCATGATTCCAAACTACTACCAAATTGAGATTGAGCTAGAACCCCTATCAACTCTCTTTGATATTTTCTACGAGTTTCACTTATGGAAAATTAATCCCTTTAAGAAGTCTTTTCATAAACTCATTCACTTGTGGTTTTCATATTCGTATTGGTATTTCTACATACTATATTTCCTTGCTCTAAATTTTATGAATTTTTCCAAGGGAAGTGATCTTATTCTAGAAGAGCCTACTAATTACGAGATGTGGAAACAAGATAAGGATGTTTGGCCCATAACTCAATGGGGCAAGCTAGCTTCATTTGTGGAAGGCATGACCCCAAGTTCTCTATGGTATTCACTACCTCCCTAGTGGATGGAACTATGGTGCTTACAAAGCAACCTCTATTTAAACATTCCTCTGACCTCAAAAATCAATTGGGAAGCCTTAACTAGACTACAAACTTCCAAAATCAACCATTTTTAATAGGGGAAACTCTCATCTAGCCTTCACAACACCAAACCCTCACTTTAACCCTTTTCTAGGAGGGTTTATTGAAAAACAATGCTCCAAATCATTTCTCTCCTTGCCAATGCTTCTAATACACCATAAAGATCCTACACACGCTTAATCAATCACTAGAAATTTCTGCCCCCAAGAATTACAACCTTTACCACCCTTAACTATTCATTTTCACTCTCAAGTACACATATTTTCCAACTAGGGCATCACCTAAAAATCCATGGACACCCTAAACACACCTAATGGAGCCATTCCACTGAGTTATAGAGCTTTACAGTGGCTGGAATGGCTTACATCATCATTTTATACTCTCAAACCCTTATTCTTGGGGTTACATAGGTAGTTCCAAAAAGTTGAATCAAACTTCCTCCAAATTCAATATTAGACTCTCAAACCAAGTACAAGATGAAGTTAATACATGTCTTCAATGATTTCAAAAAATATTAGTGCACAATTCCTATGTACAGGGCCACATATACTTGGAGATAACAAGAATACACATAAATTTATGAGAAATAGAGACATTTTATTAAGTTTTCACTTCATAAACCTCCGAGCAACCTTTACATCAATGTTTACCACCTATTTAAACTTTTCCCACAAAAAACAAACCTGCTAAACATTTAACTCAATTCAAATGAATTTGGTCTAGTTTGTTCCTTGATAGGTTAGGGTTTCAAAGTATTTTGTTGACCAAATAAGGTCTAAAAGGCCATTGGACATGTAATAGGGGTTTACTTATTTAAATGTTAAAATAATGTCAAAATGATGTAAAAATGCAAAAAAATTCAAGATTGTAAAAGTTGTCAAGAGTGCAGAATTTGGAAGGTGAAAGGTCTAAGGTCATTTTTTGGTGTGATTCAAGTCTAGAGTCATAGAATAAGGTCATTTTGTCATGAATTTGAGGTCCGTAAGTTCACAATGTCATATTTTGGCATATTTGTAAAAAGTTTCATCTTGGAAGAAAGTGAAAAAGTGTACAAGTTGGAATGCCAACGGTCTGAAGTTCAAAAAATTGAGTTTGTATCTATTAAGTCAATTTATTCTTAGGTGGAAAAGGTTTAAATATGTGGAGGATCTCGATGTAAATTGGCCTTGGTGGTTTGGGAGTAAAAACTAAGAAGAATATCTCTATTTTCTTATATTTTCTATGTAATTTTCCTATTTAGAGGCTTGGTATTGTTCCGTACATAGGAATATTGCTATAAAACCTTATGAACTCATTGGAGGCATGAAATAATTGAGTTTTTCACTTGGTTTGAGTGGTTTATATTGAATTTGAATAATTTTATACTTGTTTTTTCTAAAACTATCTGTGAAAATCCATATTTAAGGGGTTGAAGGTTTAAAAATGCAAGAATGGCCATTCCACCTATGGTATATGTTGTGTGTTGGTGGAATGGGCCTAATTAGGTAGGTTTAGGTGTGTAGATGTTTCTTGTGTGTAGGAGAGGTCATTGGATGGTGTGGGCTTGATGCCCTAGTTGCAAAATGGTGCATATTTTAGTGTAATTGAGAGGTTTAAGAGTGGGAATGTGTGAAATTCTTGGGGGAAGCATATTATGAAGGTGTTTTAGGAATGTGAAGACATAATGGGACATGTTTGAAATGGTGGAAGAGTTGCTTGAGGTCTGGAAGGAATACTTTCAATAAACCCTTCCCAAATCAAGCAAAAGTAAGGGTTTGGTAAAAAGGCAACCTGGAGGGCTTTGTGTGAGTTAAAAGTTGGAGAGTTTGGTGTTTGTGTGTTTTTGTTTGTGTAGGTTGAAGAGAGAACTTGGTTTCCAAAATACTAGGTAGAGGAAAAGAGAAGAGACCTAGGTGAGGCAAGGACAAGAGGAAGCAAGGTTAAAGGGACTTGCTTGAAGAGAAGATGGATTTGTTGAGAAGGTACCAGTAGGAAGAGGGTTCACAAAAGGAGAAGCGAGAAGAAAAAGAGAGGAAGAGGAAAGAGGAAAAGATGAGGCAAAAATAAGTTGAGAAAGAGATTAAGGAATTGAGGCAGGCTTTGGAACAAGTAATAGAGATGAGAGAAATGCTGGTAGAGAGATGGAAGGTTGAGTTGGATCAATTCAAGAAATTAGCAAGCCAAGAGTCAAGTTGGCACTTATCAGTTAAGAGAAAGGTATCATGGCCTATTAAAAACATTGTTCAAAAGAGAAGAAAAGGGGAAGTATTGAAACCAAAAGAAAATAAGCCATTTCCGAGGGAAGAAGACAAGGAACAAGTCAAGAAAGTTGAGATGGTGGTAGAGGAAGACAAACCCATGAAGGGTGAAACCATGTCAAACCATGAAGATGATGAAACAAAAGGTATGAAGCATGATCTAATTTCAGTGAAAGAAGATATTGAATTGGTGTCTAAAGCTGATTTGGTTAAGTTCAAGGATGACTTGATTATGGAGAATCAAGGTTGGTCTCAAAGGTATGATGGTATGATGTTTTCTTCATTGATTTTCAAAAAGGAAAGTGGTTTTTCAATTTCTGTCATTTCATATGCTAGTAAACCTAAAAAGGAAACAAGCTCAAGGGAAGAATATCAAATGGGAGATAAAAAAGTTATGGAAAGGTCATGAATACATTGCAAAGGAAAATAGTTAAGTGTTGAGATGAAAATTGGGATACATCAAAGCATGAAAGATCAGATTCCATGTGACCAAATAGGTAGGAGACTAGTTTTTTTTGACAAGCAGAAGCCAAAGGTGAAGATGAAGACTAAAAGCTCAAGCAATCAATGTTGAAGACCTATTACTACCCTCCATCCAAGAGGGCTTGAAATTTTCTTTTGGCCGGGTGTATGGTGCAGGAGAACCATTTCAATTCAAATGAATTTGGTCTAGTTTGTTCCTTGATAGGTTTTTTAGGGTTTTGAAATATTTTGTTGAAAAAATAAGGTCTAAAAGACCATTGTACATGTAATAGGGGTTTAATTATGTAAATGGTGCAATAATGTCAAATTGATGTAAAAATGCAAAAAATGCAAGATTGGAAAAGTTGTCAAGAGTGCAACATTTGGAAGGTGAAAGGTCTAAGGTCATGTTTTGGTGTGATTTGAGTCTAGAGTCATCGAATAAGGTCATTTTGTCATGAATTTGAGGTCCCTAAGTTCACAATGTCATATTTTGGCATATTTGTAAAAGTGTCATCTTGGAAGAAAGTGCAAAAGTGTACAAGTTGGAATGCCAACAGTCTTAAGTTCAAAAAAATTATTTTGTATCAGTTGATTTAGTTGGTTATTAGGTGGAAAAGGTTTAAATATGTTGAGGATCTCGATGTAAACCAGCCTTGGTGGTTTGGGAGTAAAAACTAAGAAGAATATCTCTGTTTTCTTATATTTTTCGTGTAATTTTCTTGTTTACAAGCCTGGTACAGTTCCGTATAGAGGCATATTGCACTAAAAGTGGATTAATTCATAGGAGGCATGAAATATCTTCATCTTACATTTGGGTTGAGAGTTTAATATTGGATTTGGTGGAAGCTTGAACTAGTTTTCTGTAGCAGGCCTAGAATACCCTGTTTAAGGGTTTGAAAGCCTTTAAAATGCATTAAAGGACCATTCCATCGACTATGATTTTTGTAACTAGTGAAATGGGTCCAAAATAAGTAGGTGTAGATGTTATTAGGTTTATTTGAGTGAGTTAGGTTTTGTGGAGTTTAGGAGGCTGCCCTAGTTGGTTTTTTTGTGAGTTTTGGTGAAAAATTGGAGGTTTAAAGTAGGAAATAGTTGTAAAACTTTGGGGCAGCAAGATCTGAAGGTGTTTTAAGCATGTTAATACTTTTTTGAGGGTGTTGGAATCATTGGATCAGGGTGGAAGATCCTGTAGGTGTGCTTTTCAATAAACCCTCCCTTAATTAAGCATAATTGAGGGTTTAGTGGTTAGTATTGTTTGAAGGATTTTCTTAATAAAAGAGTGGTGGATTTTGGGTTTTCATAGGCTAGTAATTGATTTACCATAGGTTTTTTGGGTTGAAGATTCATTTAGAGTGCAATTCCTTTGTAAAAGTGTCCTAATTGGCCTATAAGGACAACATAGTTGCTTGGTTTTGAGAATGATAGTCCAAAGGGACCTATACTATTTTTGAGTTATGTTTTATACTAGTATAAAGGGTGTCTGAATATACATTTGGTTAGTAGACTCAGTGATTTTTTAGAAAGATAAGGTCATGAAACCTCAATTGCAACCCTACAAGGGAAACTAGTTGAAAAGTTGAAGAATTGATGTCATGAACTTTTAATAGTTGCAAAGTTGTTTCAAAGGTCTCAAATTGTGATTGAAAGTTGGAAGAACCCCCTACATTGCATCACACTATCATTGTTATTGGGTAAATTCCTTCATGGTGACTATTGAGCTTATTGTAGAGGTGATGGGTCCTTCGTTGGAGGGTGTTTGTATTCCTCGTAAGCACAAGGCCAGTTATCAAAAAGACATGGATTGCTTTTTGAAAGAGGGTGAAAAAGTGAAAAAAATCCAAAATGGCTTCAATCAAGCTGACCTCCTCAATGTTTAGTGTAAGGTTCTAGAAGTTCTGATGAGGTATGTTACACTCGAGGGATGGTTTCATCGCTTTCATGCTCATTTGTTTCTAATGCTTAACCATATTAATTATAATATAAAGATGAAATTTTCTTTTTAGATTTTTTCCTCTCTCGAACAATCTATAAAAATAATCTAGGGTAAAAGAAAGAATTTACCCATTCACTAGGATCTTATCTTTCATCTCTATTAGTATCAGGTCATCTATTACCCTCCCCTACCATTATTAAAATGAACACCTTGGTCATTCGTGACCCCACTCAACCCCTTGTAGACCCTAGTCCCTCCATTACCTTGGACAAAACCTCTCCCACTTCTTGTCATTTTACCCGTGAGTGTGGTAAAACCCTTGCTAATGAGGAAACTCCTCGTGACCCCATTAAAGTTGTTCCCCTATTTGATCCCACTTCTATTTCTAGTTTTGGCTCTAGTGAGTTGAATAACTCAGACGACGATTCATAGAATCCCACCCTTGCTAATTCCCCCATGCACTCCCCTATTCATGTAGATATTTTTTATGTCCCCAACACCCTCGTATTATTAACCCTAGCCTTCAAAATTCCCTTAATTTTTGCATCAATTTGGAGGGGACTTATGCTGAGTCTAGGCTGGGTTTTGATAATTGTGCTCCCAACAACCCCCTTTATAGATGGTTAATGTACAAATGACATACCTAAGTGGCTCCTAGGTTAGCTGGTCATTGCCAAAGAGAGAATCCAGATTCTAGAAACTAAGGTGTTGTAGTAGCAGATTCTGTGGTCGAGGGAGGTGGAGGACAAGGGCCATTGGGATATGATAGCCTCCTTGGCTAAGTCATTTGAGAATTGGAATAGATGGGATAAGGAGCTGGAAGAGTTGAGAGCTACTATTGGTGTGGTTAATAGGATGAAAATAATTTACAAATGGAGATTGATGCTATCCACAAGAACTAAGAAAAAACCACATAATTCCTCCAAGTCATAACTAATTACAGTAAGGAAATCATGAAGAACATCGCCCTCACAATTTAGATATTTTAGCAAGAGATAAGGAAGGGCTAGGGCAAACAAGTAGCTGAGGAAGGGCGTGATGATGGTCACAAGCAAACGAAAGGTAAGGTGATATACAACTCAACTCTAGATGCCATGGTGGATATTCAGACTATGAAGAAAGACCCTTTATATTTTGAGGAGAAGATCCACTTCCTGGTTCAGGAGTGGAAGGAAATCAGTGGTCTCAAGTTTTTGGGAGACCTCTAGGTGTTTTGTGGTCCCGTGCTAGTCTTTTTTTGATGTGTTGTCTCTACCTTTTGTTGGTCAGAATATTTAAGTTTTAGTTTATGCTTTAGTTTGCTGGTTGTTTCACTTCTTTTGAGCCCCTCATTTTCCTTAATGGTTGTTTTGTAAATGGGTAATGTCCCTTCCATTCTTAATCTAATCAAAATGATACAACTCCGATCCAAGTGTATTTAATACCTCTATATTTTATTTCTTCACATTCTAGCATAACATCTATGTAACTTACCATTTTCTATTGCATTTAGTGACATTATCTATCTAAACTCATTAGTGGGCTTCAATTATTATTTTGTTAGTTGGAGATGACCTTCATGTATCTTATATATTATTTAGTTTACATATGTGTTGCACACATTTATATCTAATTACTTGGACATGATCTTAATTTGCACTTAGTCAATTTAAAACATTATAGGTGCAAAAAACAAATCAAAAATAGAAATACATCACCTTATTAAAGCTAGAGGTTCATCTTTGACTCTCATATAATCAACCAAAGAATGCTAGAAATTTGGAAAAATGTCTTAGAAATGATAAACTAAAAATGTGTGTATTGAAATACCCAATATGTGTAAATACAACTTGTAATTTTCTTCACCAATATTCATTACAAAATATTTATTTTCCTAATGTAAAAATCTCAACATTTTAAACATGTCAATTTATAAATTAACTAAGAAGGAAAAAAATATGAAAGAAATCTTATAGATCATGAACTAAACATGTTTAGGTTCAAATACAATTTGTGTTTTTCAACCTACAATTTTATATATAAATCAATTATTACCAAAAAAATAAATTCTAATAATTTTTATACAACCATACAAAACTTAAAGTTAGACATCCACTTTAATTGGTTCTACACTAGAATAAAGGACATTAAAATCTCATATTCCTATCTAACATATTATATAAGCTATAGATGATAACAAACTCTTATCTCATTTCAATTTTAAACTACTTACTTTATAACCTTAAAATGATGAACAATACAAATATAGATGACAAAAATGAGCTACACAATGATATAACATGACCAAGGCACAAAAATATTATATAAACACAATAATAATTAGTTGTTGCATGTAGTGACATGCAACACTGAGCTGATAGGCAGAGGGAAACTCCAAATGATAGGGATGTGTACACACTTAGGAGGAATTAAGAATATAATACACACATATCTGCACAAAGGGAATGATAACCTATATTTTAAGTGTTATATGGAACATCAATGTCACCACTAATCCCAATAACTATCAATTCCATGTGCAAATTTGGATATATGTCATAGCAGGTGCAAACAACATTATTATGTACTAACACATTCTTGGAATGATAAGCCATATTTTGTGTTATATGTGGAAAATTTATGCCACCATTGTTGGTAGTGGTGGATAATGTATTTTCCCTATGTGTAGATATATATGTATGTCACAGTAGATGCAAACACAATTGATACATAGTGATCCATACATGTTGTATGGAACATTGATGCAACCATTGATTGAGATGGAAAAACCCACAAAACACAAAAAATCACAGTAACAAACCCATGCAAAACCATTGCCACAAAATGCAAACCATAAATGTAGTAATATTGGTTTTAACAAACAATATAGTCTTTTGTGAACAACACCTTATAGAAGATTGAAATAGTATAGCCTTTTCAAGAACACCTTATCAAAAATGAAATAATATAGTGTAAGATAGAGAACGACAATGAACAATGGTTTATGGAAAAAAGCATAAACTGTATAACATTAACTATTTTATTGCATTGCAAGCATAGCCACAAAAAAAAGGCATAAATCAAACAATATTGGTTTCAACAACGACCCAAATGAAAAACCCACAAAACACCAAAATTCACAGTAACAAACCAATGGAAAAATATAGACTTTTCAATAATACCATATAAAAAATGGAACAATATAGCCTAAGCTAGAGAACAATAATGAACAATGTCTCATGGAAATTAACATAAACTATATAACATTAACTATTTTATTATGTTGCAACCATAGCCACAAAACAGAAACCAAAAATCAAAAAATATTGGTTTCAACAACGACCCAGATGGAAAAACCCACAAAACACAAAAATTCACAACAACAAACCCATGTGAAAACTATATTCTAAGTGTTATATGGAACATTGATGCCACCATTAATCGCATAAATGTAGAATACATTATCTCAAAAGGATAATACAATTATGTGAAAGCTTAGATAGAATTAAAATGTCAAATAACTATATTTACATAAGTCATGCACAACCTTAAGAATAAAGAGATAATTGCATTTATAGAATTTTGTTGAAGATTGATACAAACAATTTGAAACTATATTTTTTCTATTTTATTTTAAATCATTCTGACTGACTTTGCAGTCAATGATTATTCTCAAAGGTCATTTATAGAAAATTACTTCCTGAAAATCCCTATTATGCAATTTTGAAAACTCCACAATTTCAGGATCATAATAGAAAGTCAAACCATTATCAATGTTCGAACTGTTGAAAACAAAAAATAGAAGTAGTTGATAGAGCCTTGGTGAGAACCCTGTGGAAAGGATAACTTCATAGAAGATCTAATGCTATGAAAAGATCCACAGTATTCATGAATATAAGTTGAGATGAAAGATCACTCACAAAGACAATCCTATCTTATGTGAAACAAGATTGTTTGTCTCGAGTATGTTCTGCAAAAAATCGAAAGGAAATGTGAAGTTTCGTGCAATGAATATGTGTCATTGGTAGACAATATGTAAATTAGGGAATTTTTTTTATGTAATTTATAAAAAATATGCAATGCATGTGCAATAAAAGGAAATAAATAAATAAGATTTAGGCATACCTTGTGGATGCAACGAGATGTAGTATGAACAAAAGAAAAGAAGGCCTGCTATCCACCCTACCATATTGGGTCATGCAACCTCGTGGGCTGTCACAAAACCCCTAAGAAAGAACATGCATTGCCCACGACTATGATCAATGGTGAGACCAATGTTTTAGCACCTAATAATTTTTACTTAAAATCCATTGTTTCTGGATATTTGATTGTGTTTGAGTTTTTTCATCCATAAACAAAAACACAATAAAATATCCAAAAACAAAAAAATTTAAGCATTATAGATTGTGGAAATCTCATAGCATTAACTTGGAAATTTTATTTAGTTGAAATTAGTGCTATACATTTTTAAAAGTATATATAGTTGTATCATTTATGACAAAGAATTTGACATGTAGTTGTGAAATAAGTGATGGAATAAAGGACACATTATGTTACCTTCTATATGAATAGAATGTAGTTGCAGCTTATACACCATGCCAAACATATGATCAGAAATCTATTTAGTATTGTGGAGATGTACAGTTATAGTTGAGAATTTTTGCAATCTAAAATGGTTTCAATCATATATAGTTAGACAAAAGGAAAATTTGAAGTTCAATGCAACAAATATGTGTCATTGGCACACAATATCTAAATTAGGAAATATAAATAGATATATAGCTTATAAAAAATAATATTTAATGCATTTGCAATAGAAGAGGTCACATAATCAAGATGCAGGCATACCTTATGCAGAGAGCGGGACACAATACTTTTATAATTATAACTCCCATGTAATTCTGTTTTGGCACCTAAGAATTTTGTTCGGTTGAAATCAGTGTTATCCATTTTTTAAAGTATATATAGTTGTATCCTCTATGAAAAATAATTTGAGATGTAGTTGTAAAATAAGAGATGGAATAAAGGAGATATAGCATTACGTTGTGTATAAATGGAATGTAGTTGCAACTTGGACACCATGAAAAACTTGTGATTGCAAAGCTATTAAGCATTATGAAGATCTACAACTACAACTAAGAATGTTTGCAATGATTCTAAATTGGTTAGAATTTGATATAGTTAGACAAAAATGTTGTAAAGGCGATAGCATTGGCAGTGACATCATTGAACAAAGAAGTGGAAGGTATTGAGAGAAAAATTAACTATAAATGTTATTTGGTCAACCAAGGAAGAGGAAGAAATCTAGGTTTGTCGTTGGAGGAGACAAGAAGCATAATGCAATAATTTAATAGAATCTTCTCTTAGTAATCACCGTAGAAGTAAAACTCTGGCTAGCTTGGCATTAGTGATTGCAACTGCACTATGGAGGGAACAAGAAGGAAGGAAAATTAGAAATAGTGGGAATTCTAAATACATTGAAATGAAGAGGGAAAGGATAAGCAGTATAGTTATTGTAAAGAATAGAAACATTTCATCATGATGGGAATGCACACAATTGATGGAGTTGATCCTCTTCTTTGATTCAAAGTGCACTGTATTTGTTGGAATGCAGTCTAGAGTATTTGTCAAAGGAGAAAGGCAGATCTATACATATTCCTTTTATTGATTTTATAGAGGAAAGAGCTATGAACGTTAGTCCTTTCCCTTCTTTAGTTCCAATATCTATTGTAGCTCTCTCTAGTGTCAAGCCTTGAGATTTATGTATTGTTATTGCCCAATCCATTGTCAAGGGGAGCTGCCTTCAACTGCACTATGTGATTAGGGGAATGGGGATGGATTTTGGATTGTCTTGATCGCATGCTGACCAATGTAGTTTGGAAAGTGGACAACATATTCAGGCGGTTGAGGTGGTTTAGCACCCCTAGCATATATGATAGACTTGACTAAACCCAATGATCCATTAACCAAGCCAACTGCCACCCAAAGATTTATTGTTAACATTACTTTTTGGCCAATTGCAAGTAAGAGATTTTCTTGAAGTTGTTCATCATCACCATAATCAAGTGTGTTTTGTTGAGTAATTTCAGCAACACTAATTGTAATGGGAACATTTAATTGTTGAAGCATTTTTCTATTGTGCAAGGAAACCAAACTATTTGTTGGGAATAAGTGAAAAGTTGCATGCAACTCTTGGTTTTTCTTAGCTGAAAGCATGGCATTTTTTCAATTCATAAGAGTTTTCCAGTCAGCCTAAGATGATTGACAATTTCTAATATTTAAAAGGATCATATGAAACTGTTGTTGTGTATCGGATTGTCCATTCTAGTGGAAGACTATGTCGAGCATGAAAAAAATATTAAAAGAGTGCCAAAGAGCCAAGGTTGTGAAGTGAGAAGCATAGATAGGCTTTTCCAAACCAAGTGGAAACTATACTATGCCACCCACAAATATAATAGAGGCACCACCAAATGGTTGCATATTTCTAGCAAGAAACACTTTCCGTAATCGACTATCTATTTTTAGTAACAACTTGGGCCCCAAGAAGCTCATTTCATCAATTAAGATGTACTTAATATGTTTGAAGTCCTCTTGAAATATGGTCAATGGTTGTAATTTTAATGGATTCATATCTCTAATTGGTATCCAGAGAGCTATATGCACTATGGAGGCACAAATATTATAAGTGGCCACCCTCGTTGGTGCCAAAGCAAACAAATGATTCATTCTCTGATTTGGTAATGTATTTAGTGTTCTTTGGATTTTTTCTATAAGAAACGATTTACCTATACTAGTAGTTCCTTGAATGATCATACGCAATGGTGATGATGAAGATGGCCAAGATGGTGTTGTTCAATGATATTTAGAGAAAGCTTTTGCTTAGGGATAGCTGATGGAAAAGTGTAGGTGCAACTAGTGGGAAAAGAGAGTCTGCAATTGTATACAATTTACTTGTTGAGATGAACTCTTCAACAACGTTATGCAAATTATCTAGAACAAGGTGTGTGTCCCACTTGTTATTTAGATCAAAGTCCCATCTACCCAATAGTTGTAGCTAGTCAAATAAAACATTGTTTGTAGCACCAAGGTGAGAAAACAACTCCCATTTGTATTCATCTATGGGAGGCAGAGACTAGGTGCTATCGGTATCACTATAACCTTCCTCTTCATTGGTGGGGGAAGAAATTCTATTGACATGCCAAGAGTGATAGCCAACAACATGAAATAGCATCCAATTCTATGTTATGCTATCTCTAGTGAGACCTATGTCTACCTCGACATTTTGGAAAGGCTCGTATAGTAGCAATTTTTACCAACAAAATGTTTCAAAGGTATCACTATGCTTCGAGGGGCAGACTTGAATAACAGGTAAACAATGATGATAACAGGTTGTGGTTGGGAATGCCAACCCCCACCTATGTGATTTTTTTGATATGTATACAATTGTGCAGATTGAATAAGGGATATAGTCTCTATTTCAGGTGGTCTTTGCATGTAACAATGAATACAACCACTTGCAAGCTTGTCACCTGCATAAGAGTGAATTTTCACCCACTGTGAAAATCCCCTTTTTGCCTTTATCCACCTTAGAAAATTGAGTTCAGAACTTATTTCCACCTAAGCCCACTGCATGCATCCCACTTGGTGCCTGTTTTGAGCATCAGTGGAGGCATTTTTTTTAGGGATTCCCACACGACGCGTAGATGTTCGTGTAGTGCACTTACATCCCTAGCAGATTCTTGTGGCTGAACTTGTAAGGGCGTTACTCTTCTCACTAGAGGTGAAGTTGTAACGCCCCCTTCGGTCGACCAACCCAAATATGGCTATTTCTCTTCATTCCTTCTTCATATTCACTCCTTCAACATGCATTTCATCTTCTTCAATCTTCTTCCAAGAATTGATCTCACTCAACACACTCTTTTGAATCCACTTCAAGCTTCAAGCAACATTCTTGCATTCCATTGCAGCCAAAGCAACACTCCATCATGTTGATAGAGCAAGTTTGGGACCATGCCATTGCAGTAGAGGCTTGAGTTGCTCTCATTTTATCTCCCAAGTAGCCTTGAGTGCTCTTGATGGAGGTGGTAAGCTTCCCTCTCCTCTCCTCTATCATTTGGTTGAGTTAGCACTTTACTATTTTTTAGTGCTCTTTCTCTCTTCATTTTATTGATTTCCTTTACCTCATTCCTTAGGCTGTCCATGGAGGTGGGAACACCTAAACGGGGGTCTAACTGAGGTTGATCCCTATACATCCACCCAACATTCTCCTCTCTTTTTGTGTGTAGGAGTACGTGCCTTTTGAGGGATCAGCTAGTGAATGAATTCCTTGGTGAGATCCTCCTTGCTCTCTTTACTCTTTTATATTTACTTTACAATATTAGAGAGTATTTCATTTACTTAATCACATCATTCTGGCCCTTTAGTTAATCAGCTGGGTCATTAGCTAGTTTTGTTGGTTTAACCTCATCTCCATTGTTTTCTGGCCTTATGGACATCAATGTGTCACACTGACATCCAGAGATTGCACTTCCATCCTCGAACAAAGAGCTTCTTGAGGCATAGTGTTAGGCCTAAAAATGGGCTTTCCTTTCTCCCTTCTATGTTTCGGGTCTACAGGGTAACTGAGACGCTTCACGGTCCTCGTTACTCTCACCTCGCATTTCCTAACATTACACTTAGCTGAGGTAAGTTAGGGTAGCCTCTTACATCTTAACCCTCTATGACCTAGGGTCTTTCATGCAGTGGTCCCCCTCTCTTAAATTTTTGGTGAACTTGATGTGAACCATTTTGGTTCCATTCTTGCAATCCTGATAGTTCCTTTCCTTGTACTCTAGGAGTGTTGTAGGTGAGAGTGTTGTGAGGCTGTCACCTTGCAACCTAGCCTACAACCCCTAGTTGGCATAGTTGGAAGGTTCTAAAGGCATTGCATGAGAAAACATTAATTGGATCACCATCTTTTCTATCAACCTCTAGGGACTCTGTGAAAGCATTGTCTAGTGTGCATAATGGCCTCCATCAACCTATCCCATTTACGTAGCCTGTGGATAGTGGTATTGGTATAAATTTCACTTCATAGGACCTGCCGATGGGTTTTAACAAGGAACCATCTCCTCTTTACATTCCTGGACGGATCAATGGAAACATCATAGCAGGTGTTCTTGTTGATCCGACATCACAAGTGAACATAATAATAGAGGATATTATGCTAATAAATTTTTTATACAAGGATGGATATGATGCACCTGTCAGTACTATCCGCACACATGACGAGCTTTTTTTACCCCCTTTGGGTAGTATTTTCCTATCGGTCTTGGTTGGACGTAAATATGTGAAACTCTTGTTTGACATCATTCCTAGGTCTGAACTCTTTAGGGTGAAGTTTGGTATCCCTTGGTTGGTGGAAATGAATGTGGTACCCTCCGTCATGCATAAATGTCTAAAGTTTATCCACAGAGGTTCCATGCATGTAATCCATGACACCAGTTATAGACCACTGGTTGCACGTGGTAGCTACTCCTTCAATCAGCCTTGGCCTGTGTCTATTGGTCCTCTCCCACCTAGGATGGACCTTTTACACAAAACATATTAGAACTATAAGAAAGGGCGTGTGAGGCCAAAAGTTAGATACCCTCCCTTGCCTTATGTCATCTCACATAGGGCTTGCTGGAAAGCTGGTAGCAATGCCATTAAGGCATGAAAGAAGGAAGAAGAGAAGTGGTCTCGTGATGCTCCTTCTTCCTCTTCTGCTAGTCAGTCTGGCGCTTCTCGCTCTGCTGAGGTACTGTCGGGTCTTGCTCCTTGTCTATAGGAGAACCCTATGGCACCCACTTGGTGAAAGCCTAAGCATCCTAATTTTGAAATTCCTCTTCTGTTGAAAGAAGCTACACCTGCTCGGTATGACAAGAAGAAGGTCTCCTAGAGTGAATCCTTGTCGTTTCAACCTCTGCGGCCTTCTACTACTCCTACTCCCAAGGCAGTGAGTGGAAAGAGGCCTGCTACCGAGGGTCTTGAGTCAACTCCTCCTGTAGCTCCTCAGTCTATTCCCCCTACTCCTATGCAAGAACTTGTGCCCCTGCCATAAATGACCATAGTGGACATTCCTTTGATTGAGTAGGAGCCTCCTGCTCCTTCACAAATTTTGGCCTTTAACTCCAAGAGCCGTAGGAACTTCCTTGCACGTGAACACAAGCGGTGATGAAAGGATTTTCTAGCCGAGCAGGCCACCTTGCAAAAGAAGGAGGAAGAAATGACCACCCCTACTTCAAGACCTCCTGCAACATATTCTTCCTCTCTTCCTTCTGCTTCTCTTCATTTTGGCTCTATACTACTCTCGGCTTTAGTTGTGAGTACAAATACACCTAACCCTAAATGGGTACAAGTGTTCATCACTCCTCCGGTGGAGCCGCCTTTGCTGATGTCCATCCTGGATATCAAACCCTTCCCAAATCTTGTGGATATGATTAATACTTTAGTTATATCCATTGTGGTTCTTTCCTCCTCTTCCTCTGTGCTTCTAGCCTCATCCATGGGGAGCTCATCCCCTTTGATGAAATAGGAGGTAGAGAATGGTCCATTTAGGAAAAAAGAACATAGGAGGACCCCACCTTCTCCACACGACTGCCCCTCGTTGACTTGTTTTGTCCTAATAACAAAACCAGTCCTGGCTTGCCCTAAGTTCGTCACTACTCCTGAATCATTCAGTGAGCTTAGTAGTGAACCTCAGGCACAACCCATCTCATCCACTGAAATTAGGCATGGTGCTCCTATGGGGTGCATGCTTAATTTCATGGATGAGGTCCCAACCTTGTCGGCGATCTTCAGAAAATCACTGACCTTGACTCCACAAGAGCTCGGCGGAGACGACCTCGAGGGGCCCTCTTCCTTAGCCCTTATTGCAGGAGGGTCAGATGCTCCTTCTCTTAACATCCTACCATTGTAAGCTCATCCTCCTTCCCCTTATGAGGATTTAGATTGGGAATCGGATGACCTCTTGGTCAATCAATGTTAGGAGGCCCCTCTTCTTGATCTTGTGTGTGTGTGCATGTTTTTTGTGATGTGATCCCATATGCTTGTGCTATGTGTGCTTGGATGACCCTCGTCACCCCTGTTGGTGCTTGGATACAAGCATGGTATTTTGTGTTGTAAACCTTCTTCTATTTGTATCATCATTATTCCATGTTTGTGCTTAATTTTTGTTAAATTGGGAATGATGTAAAGCATTGGGAGCATTTAGGCTCCCCTTCCATGTTGACCCAATTTTTTATTTTTACTTTTTCTTCTTGTGCATTCTTCCTGATCTAGTTGGGGATTGATGATCTTTAACCTTGCACCATAATTACGTATTATTTATATGAGGTTGGATAGATCTGACCCTTCTAAACCAGATCCCCCTGTGTCCTTTGTTTTTGTTTTCTCTCTCTTGTCTTTCTTTAGCTTTTTTCTCTTCTTTGCTTGAGTTGCCCCTTTCATGTGTGACAATTCCTTCCTTTAACATTTCAATTTTTTAGAAAATCCATTCATTGCCAACAAATCTTTTCTTGAAAGTCTTCACAAACTTTTCCTTAGAATCACATTCTCAATTTGGAACCCTAATGGAATGTGTTTCCTTCACCATGGATTCATAAAGTAAGGACTTGAAGACCTCCCTATGAAGTGGGAACAACTTTAATCCTCCCCTCGCGTGGGGGCATATCCTTCCTTTCAAATTCCTTGATGATGGATCGCTGTAGGCTGATCCCACAAAGTTGGTTTACAATTTCTGGGAGGAACATATTTTTGCTGAAATCACATCTTTTTAGAAAATATAATGACTTAAGCCTTAAAAAGTTCCATTTAAAGCATTCCAATTGAAGAGGGTTTGATCAAACTACCTTAAATCAAACCCCCTTGGATCGCTGTAAGAAGAACAACTTCTTTCAGACTGTGTGTCCCTTGAGTGGACCCCCCTTTTCCTCATGGTGGGTTCCTAAGGGACCCTTCTTTGAAAGTCTCTATTCTGAATGGATTCCTTCATGCCTAGCTTGGGGGTAGCTTGACTAGAATTATTCCATTCTCCTTTTCGCATCTAGATTGGGGGTAGCCTGACTAGACCTCACCTTCCAAACAGTGCATCCCTTGAGTGGACCCCTCTTTTTTCACATTGGATTCCAGAGGGACCCCTTTGAAAGTTTTACTTATTGACGGTCTGTGTGACTATCTGCTTATTTTTCTACACGACCGCTTTTGACATGTTCTATCTATGGGTAGATTTGTGACCGCTTCTTGACTCTATGGAGTCCACTTTCTCAGTTTCCTTCATTTGAGAAATCTTGGAGGATACCTTCCTTCCAGGTCTGCGGGTCTATAAGGTGCTTTCTCAATTTCCTTCATGTGAGAGATCTTGGAGGACACCTTCCTTGCAGATCTACGGGTCTGTAAGGAACTTTCTCAGTTTCCTTCATGTGAGAGATCTTGGAGGATACCTTCCTTATAGGTCTATGGGTCTGTAAGGTGCTTACTTCAAGGGACTTCCTTCATGTGAGAGATCTTGGGGGTTTCCTCCTTGTAGGTCTAGGCCTGTAAGATGCTTTGTTTTTCTAACTTCATAGTTTTGAGCAACTATGAAGTCATTTGCTTTTCCTATACCTTCAGGTTCACGCAGATCATGGTCTATTTCCTTGATGGTTTAGGTATACATTTCTAACCTTACTCTTTCTTGATCTACGTTATCGAGCACTCATCAACATTCATGCTTGGTAAAGTGGGGGGAAAATGTATAAGAGTGAATTTGCACCACATGTGCAAATCCCCTTTTTTCCTTTATCCACCTTAGAAAATTGAGTTCGAAGCTTATTTCCACCTAAGCCCGCTGCTTGCATCCCACTTGGAACCTATTTTGAGTGTCGGTTGAGGTGTTTCTATCGAGGATGCCCGCGCGGTGCACAAACCTCTTTGTGACGAGCTTACAGTCTTGGAAGATTCCTATGGTTGAACCTGTAGAGGCGTTACTCTTCTCATTAGAGGTGAAGTTGTAATGCCCCCTTCGGCCAACTGACCTAAATATGGTCATTTCTCTTCATTCCTTCTTCATATTCACTCCTTCAACATGCATTTCATTTTCTTCAATTTTCTTCCAAGCATATAGCTCACTCAATACACTATTTTGCATCCACTTCAAGCTTCAAGCAACATTCTTACATTTCATTGCAGCCAAAGAAACACTCCATCACGTTGGTAGAGAAAATTTGGGAACACACCATTGCAGTAGAGGCTTGAGTTCCCCTCATTTTCTCCCCCAAGTAGCCTTGAGTGCTCTTGGTGGAGGTGGTAAGCTTCCCTCTCCTCTCCACTATCATTTGGTTGAGTTAGCTCTTTACTATTTTGTAGTGCTCTTTTGCTCTTCATTGTATTGCTTTCCTTTATCTCACTCCTTAGGTTGTCTATGGATGTGGGAACACCTAAATGGGGGTCTGAATGAGGCAAAACCCTATATAGCCACCCAACATTCTCCTCTCTTTCTGTGTGCAGTACGTGCTTTTCGAAGGGTCAGCTGGTGAATGAATTCCTTGGTGATATCCTCCTTGCTCTCTTTACTCTTGTATATTTACTTTACAATATTAGAGAGTATTTCATTTACTTAATCATGTCATTCTAGCCCTTTAGTTAATTAGCTAGGCCATTAGCTAGTTTTGTTGGTTTAACCTCGTCTCCACTGTTGTTTGGTCGTACAGATGCCAACGCACTTTTGAGATGCTAGTGCGTTGCACTAACATCTAGAGACTGTGCTTTCATCCTCGAACAAAGAGCTTCTTGAGGCGTAGTGTTAGACCTAAAAATTGGCTCACCTAGCGCCCTTCTATGTTTTAGGTCTGCAGGGTAATTAAGAGGCTTCATGGTGCTTGTTACTCTCGCATCACATTTCCTAACATTACACTTAGCTAAGGTAAGTTAGGGCAGCCTCTCGTGTCTTGACCCTCCATGACCTGGGGTCTTGCATGCGATGGTCCCCCTCTCTTACATCACCATTGTCAGCTATTTTCAAATGATGGAATGTCTTCCTACTGAGGTTCAAAGACAAGAAATTTTGGCTTGAGATGACAAGGGGAAATTTTTGCAACATATGGCATGTTTCTTGTGCACCAATCTCATGATTTGCAACTAATTTCATCATGAATTTTTTATAGGAAAGCAATGCTTTATTGCCAGAAGAATTTGTATTTGCAAGCCTCTGCAAGATATCAATATAGCTTTCAGAATTTTTCTTAGACTTTGATGCATATTTGCAAATGTAGTTTAGGATAATTTTTCTTGACAAGACTGGCTGGCAATGAATGTTTTCTTAGCAGATTGCAAGCATCTCAGGGTTGTGGATATTAATATGCTCATCATTTCTTGCTGGCTTATAGGATTTTTTTGATTCACTATCAATTACCAATGTCGATGATGGTTGTGCATTCCACAGAGCTTTGTAGCGACATTGTAATTGGTGACATTTTTTTGTAAGGCAAGTGTACTGAGTACAATTGGTATTCCTCTACACTACGATCAATGGCTATTCATAATCCACCATTGGATCCATGCCATAAATTTGCAGAATTCCAAGAAAACAAGGGTCGTCCAAAGAAGAGTGGTGGCCTCTTGATATTAGTTGTTCCGGGGAAGGAGGGTTCCATGCTGAAACATAGTGATTGAAGAAGTTTTTTGATTATTGAAGCTCATGTGGGTTGGACCAATCAAGCATGTCAATATTCGGGGCACCTAGAAGCCACAAGAAACCATGGACATGTGCTGATCCACGATGTTTCCACTCATACCTATACTAGTAGTCCTTTGTGTGGAAAATCCTCTCAATAACCTCTTCACAAAAAAAAGTGAACTGCAAGTGCATGTACAAGGCTGTTATGTGCAGGTTATGGATGACATTGTCTATGAGGTATCTTTGGGAGTATGAAATATGTGGTTGGGCATGAGGATCAATTACCCTATGCAAATCAGGCCATTTTGTGTCTAGAGAGCTCAAAGTGAAGAAGAGAGTTAGTGTGCCAAGCTGGTGGATCATTATCGCAAGCTCTTGCCGACACTTGCCCCAATATGAGCGTGTCCCTCGCAAAGATGCACCAAAATGATAAAGGTGGTTTCCTAGCTGGGTGTTTGGTGCATCTTGAAGCAATTGTCACAAAGCAACAATACACTTTGGGATCCTTTCTAACAAGTTTGTTTTCATGAAAACAGAAGCCGATTGCTAGCTTTGATGACTCATTATCAAATTATAAAGGTAATATCTAAATCTGACATGCCTCCCAAATCTATTATCATAGTATCTCATCAAGTGCAATGCATATTCATGTAAGTGAATATGTATGCTTTTGGATTGTAGGGGAATTATTTTTCTAGTAGGGAACAAGTTTGGAAAATCCATGCTTAATAACCCTTCTGCATTATATTCATTGATAGGGCTAAAATTTATCTCAGGCCAAGGAAAAGTATCTTGACTAATGTCTTCAATTTGCAAGGCATCTCTAATTTCCTGTAATTCTTGGGGAGGGTTGGGCATCAAGAGAATAAATGATGATGAGTCCTCAAGCTTAGATTTCTCGTCAAACACACTTTCCGGAGTTGTCATTGGTTCAACTATCTTATGTGTCGGTTCTTTCATTATGTGCAGAAGATCGAAGATGTTATTACTTATAGTAGGAAACAAATTTAAAGCATCACAATCAATCACATCACTATTGTATGGATCATTCTCAATTTTGTATATTAATATAGCCATGACATTATCTTTGTCCACATAGCAATCATAGTTCATCCCCTGAATGCTAGTTCTTTGAATAATGACCACTTCAAGATCATGTTGGTGACATGGTAACAAAGTTGCAATGGCCGTGATGTCTTGAGGGAAGCTTATAGTATTGAAGCTATATTTGTATTTTCCTCCTCTAGCATGGGTCACTTGCAAACCTGGAGCAACTTTAGCTATAAGCGTTTCTTCAACCTGAGTAAGCTTTGCAAGGATAGCAGGTTGTGGTCCTGGATCCATCTTATTCACTAAAATGAATCTATGGATGCCCTTTTCAGAAGCACAACACAGACATATGATTCTCACATTGGATGCTCCCACTTTCATGTCGACATAGATTTCCTTGCAAACACTAAAAAATTTCAAATCAGAAAAAGCATCAATGTGTTGGTGGAAGGAATGTATTGAAATGTGAAAAAAATCTCCAAACATGTTGCTAAAGAGATGGGGGGCTGATGAAGTGGATAGAAATCCATGCCCGACAAGCATTTTTTGAGGTCTACAACTGCCTATTGTTGAGGTGACTTCAATGGGAAGGTTGTGTGGATGCTAGGAAGGGATGGGGGGTGCAGAGCTATATAAGCAAGCATGTTCTTCCAAAAATCCTAGAAACAATTGTGGTGTCCCCGCTTGATCAGGCAGGGCCAAACTAGGATGAACTACAGTGGCTCTTTGTTGCAAGTATTCTGCTCGTCGGCTCGCACAAATCTAGTCTCTATGGCGCACATAATAAAGTTTCCTTCTTTGGTTTTTTCTTCCTTTTTTCAGTCCACACTTGATGTAGGGCTGGAACTTGAACAAGGCTAAGGACCCTACAACCATAATATGAGGAAAACAATAAAATGCTTGCAAACACCAACTTAAAGAACAATGGCATAACTAAAGAGGTCAAGCCAATCAAATATGAAACAAAATAGCCAAAGGTAGAGAGAAACTCTCAACAATTCCCTATGGAAAAGAACATAAAATGTATAACATTACCTATTTTATTGCGTTGTAACCATTGACACAAAACAAAAGCCATAAATGAAATAATACTACTTTGAACAGTGCCCCAGATGGAAAACCCACAAAATAGAAGAATCCACAGTAACAAAACCATGCATAAAAAAATAAAACCCACACATGCACTAATTATTTTTTTCAACAATTCCTTATGGAGAACAACCAAAGAATACATATATGCATATGTATACGTAAATGTATCTATCCATATGCAATGCATTTTCGATGGAGAGTGTAATGAATGCAAGGTACGATGCATGTTTTAAAGGAGAATGTAACCCCATTGCTGCTTATGCCTATGCATCATTCCTTCCTTCATCCGACTCTCCACTTAAAATAACTTCACTTTCTTAATTGTGTATGTATATATACATATACATATACATATGGATATATTACGACAAAGATGATAAAGTTCCTACAAACACGAACTTAAAGAGGAACAATGTAGCTAAAGAACAAATAGGTAATATAAAATGAAACAAAACAAAGGAATGCCTACTCTCCACCCTACCATATTGAGTCATGGATCCCCATGGGCTCTCACCAAACCCCTGAGCAAGAACATGAATTGTCCACCAGTTCGATCAATGGAGAAACCAATGTTGCTTATTACACCCAATATAGAACCTATCATTCTAAAAGATTTTTTTAGGTTGGAAGGAATAGTAGCAAGGATGTCACAAAAAAATCATTAATTGGATGCATATGTTGTAATTTATTGTTGGAAATATAAAACCATGCATATGCATTGCAACATAGATTTTGGGAACCTAGATACTTCTCTAGCACTTCTAGGGTTTTTCACCTAAAAGGAGATAGATTAGGCTCCAAAATGCTAATGTAACATTCAAATTAGGATGTGTTCAATTTTATATGATGTAAATGAACTAAAATAAATTCAATTGATTGATTAAGATGAACTAAAATGAATGCAAAAGTACAATTTAGGCTATGTTTTAAAACACATTGTGATATGCAAATAACTATGAAAATGAAGAAATTATGTAGAACATAAGGTATAGGGGTAAATTTGAGTGCACCTGGATGATGTGTGAGCTTTCTGGTTTTTTTAGAATGCTATTGATATTTACTGATTTCTCACAGTGGGACACATTCGCCCAGGGTGGAAAATTAGTCCTCCTAGTGATGAAAAACTATCATGAGCTGATTTCTGTCTGTCGGGATCTAAAATATGACAAAATTCAAGTTTCAAGTCCTAAGGTGGGACTCATTAGCCACTAGTGGTGAATAAGTCCTCTCCCAAATTTTTGAAAAACTAGGAGACAACTCTGCAACACCATATTTGGGAATGTCTACTTGTCAAGTTGTCGAAGTCAAATCTACACAAAATAGACAAATAAGTTTCTCCAAGCTTGAATTTGACTTATCTTCAACACCTTATAACCTGTCAAATTTTCAAACAAAAGGGGAAAAATGATTAGGGTTAGTGAATAGGGGTTTTCCTTGGTCAAACCCCACTTTTGGTAATAAACCCTTCAAAAGATAATGAAATGCAAGAGAAATATAAAGTAATAACATGGAAATGATATCAACTCATGTAACTCTTGATCTTCTAATTCTGAAGTAATGTCAATGGCAGCTTCAAAGTGCTTGAAAACTGCTCTAATTGATGATGTAGAGTGCTTGAATGCTTAAGATTGCTTGAATATGATATGTGAATATTGGAGGATGTAAAATGAGATGAAAAATGGCTATTTATACAATTATTGTGCCTTACTATCTATTCATACCTCATCACAGGCTGACATCAAGTGGTTTTTAATAAAACCTAAAAGGAAATTTGAAATATTTTGAATTTGGGGCCAAGGGGGACTCATTCGCCACCCATGGTGAATGGGTCCCACCTAGGACCTAAAAGCAAGTGTCAAGAAATATGTTGTATTTAATGTTGTTTGTTGGGATAATATGCAAAAATACACTTAATTAAAGCATACGAGGGCATAAAAAGACAAAATAAAGCATGAGAAAGGTGTAAATAGTGAAGATGTTCCTAGAAAAGCATAAAGGCTTGTTACAAGACTTTACAACAATTCAATATAGGACTTTTTGATGAGTAAAGAGGTGATTTTTAGGTGAATTATATTAAATAGAGTTTAGAAGAATATATAAATTTCTTACAACACTTCACAACACCTTCAAAAGACATCGTTCTTTGAGTTTGAGTACCTAAATAAGTATGTTCAAGCCATTATATATCATAAAATCAAAGCAACATAGTTCCAACACCATGAAAATGACAAAGGACTATTTTTCTATGGCACATTTAGCCCCCACTTTATTGAGAGGATGAACCTACTTGAAACTCACACTAAAGTAGCCATAAACATTGAGGGGAGGGTTCAAATGCTCTTACATTAGCAAGATGGAATACAATGATCAAGAGGGATGATCAAGCCCCTAGGATGAAGATCCCATGGAAAACCAAGCATAAAGACAAAGGAACACAAAAGTGTTGAAAAGAATCGGATGAAGCTATGATCATCAATCCAACTAGTTGTGAAAAGAGATCTAGGTTGATTGTTTGAAAAAGAGAATGTGTACTCACTCTGGGACCTCAAAACTAGTTGTCCATAGGGTGAGAAGGCCCAAAAATTAAGATACATATGCTAGTTGGTATGCACTCAAAAAACACAAAAGTGGCTATGGGGAAAAGTCATGCCACTAGTTGGGTTTCCTGCTCAACCATGTTAAAGCCATACCCATTCGATAACTTTAACAAGGTGCCACAAAGCAAAAGGAAATGTAAATGCTAAGCTTTTAAACAATATGGCACTACATGCATGGAAGTTGTGTTATGCAAGATGGCCAATAAATGTAACAATGCAAAAATGTAATGTGAAAGATTGTTCAAAGGATTCTTGTTTAGTTTATGCAAGGTCAGTCACTTAGGGAACATTGTATCTAATGTATCCAAGAGAGGACCAATAAAATAATAGTATATTATCAAATTAGGGGATGCAATGTATCGCATCAGTCCACCAAAAGGAGTGCAATATTCTTAGATATATCACACTTATGAAGGACATCACACCCAATGTCATCCACAAAGTGACAAACACATCACGTAAACGACAAGGCTACACTAAGAAGCATGAATGCACAATCAAATAATGGTAATGTATGCCCCCCACTTTAAAGGAATTGCTACACATTGTTCTATGAGAAATTACTTTGAAAGTAGAGAAGAAAAGAAAATGAAATAAAGAAAAAAAGACACAAGAGCCAACTCAGAAAGTCCTATGCCAAGTCATATGTTTCAAATTTAGGCTACGTCATGTCAAGGGAAAAAAAAAAGGAAAAACAAAGAAAGGAGTTGCCCCCAAGAAAAAAAGCCACCAAACACATAAGGGATCTATGGATTTGGGCTCAGTATGTTCGTTGCTGCAATGTTTTTATGAAAGAGCTTGGAACTATCATAATTCCCCAAATACACATAGAACTGGAAGAATGACACAAAGAGTGCAAAAAAAAAGGAAAAATAAAGTTTCATTTGAGTCAACATGGAAGAGACATTGTGGTCTCAACACTTTGCATCGTCCTCAAAAGGAAAACACAAGTGAAAAGGAAACGAAGAAAAAGGAAAAAGCTTTTGAGTCAACATGAAGGAGAAATTTTGGTCTCAATGCTTTGCATCATCCTCAAAAGAAAAACACAAAAAAAAAAGAAAAAGACAAGGACCATTTGGGTCAACATGGAAGAGACATAGGAATCTCAATGCTTTGGTCATCCCCAAAAGGAAAACCAAAAGAAAAGAGAAAAAGACAAGGACCGTTCGGGTCAACATGGAAGAGACATAGGGCGTCTTTGCGCTTTGCATCATCCCCAAAAGGAAATCACAAAAAAAATAAAGAGAAAAAGACAAGGACCATTTGGGTCAACATGGAAGAGACATAGGGAATCTCTATGCTTTGCGTCAGCCCCAAAAGGAAAACACAAAACAAAAGAAAAAAGAAAAAGACAAATAGAAGAATAAAGATATGAATAGAAGAAGTGTACAAAGAGGGGAAACATAAAACGCACGATACAAGGGAACACGATACACATATGACAAAGAAAAAAGAATAAGAATAAGTAATGCAAATGTAAGTCAACCATTAACTAAGTTATGGGTTTCTCAATCTTGGATAAACAAGCGGAAAAGGAATAGCATGGCTAAGAGACAAAAGAAAATGCATTAAAAGGACAAGGCTAACAATGTGTTTCCCTCCACAAAGTGTAAAGGAAAGAATGAGTTGAGATGATACTATAACATGACAAAGGGGTTTAGATTGGTTTAAGGTATGGTAGGGAAATAGTCGGTATCAGTGAAATGATACTTATCCAGTATGTCCTTCAATGTCTAACATTCTTCTGTTCAATGTCCAAGAATACAATGATATTTGAAATATGGTATATGGGAATTGTCAGGACAAATGACCAACCTATTGGAAGGTGGTAAAAGTATAAGACCTTTGTTTAAAATTAGTTGAAGTCTCCTTTCACATTCGGGTGGAGGATGTGTAGGAAACTTTAGCTTCTTCAATTTATATGGTTGTTTGCATTTGCTAGGTTCTCCTTTCTCATGAATAGAAGGAGGAAGGGGACCCATAGGGATCCTAACATCCTTGTCATTAGAAGGAGAGAATGGTTGCTTACATGGAAGGAGAATGTTCAAGTTAGGAGGAGGATTCAAGATCACTTTATGAGCATCCCAAATTCTCCTAGGTTGAAGAGGATGTCTATTAGGATGAGAAGGATCTTGATATCCTAATCTCATTGTATGTGCTTCTATTGGATTTTTGTTCCATAAAATTATGGATGTTATGTTCATGTGTTGTGTCACAACCTTGTTTACTCAAGATAGAAAAACCATTGCCATATGTTGTTTGCAGGTTTATGGAAGTGTTTGCGATTTTATTATCATAAAAGGGGTTTGAGTGTGTTGGGTTATAGGAACTAGATCCTCTTGAGGGAGGAATGATAGGTCCATCATTGATTTCAGGATGTAAACATGCAAAGTGATTAGGAGGTGCAATAGATGGGAGATCTTGTGACTTCATGGAGGGATAAAAGGTGGAATTTGCTTCAAGGTTGTTAAGGAAATCATTGTAGAACTTGTTCATGCTAACATCATCTTCTCCAATGATGTCTACATCATGAGGAAAATCATGAGGAGTTAAAGGAGCATGAGGTTGTTGAAGGTCATTAAGGTCACAAAAAAGGTACAATTGGGCATGTCTACCAATGGTTTTAAGGAATTTCAAAACTTATTGAAAGAAAAATCCATGATGCTAATAAACTAATATGCAAGAAATGAGGAGAAACAGAGAATATGGAAATTAAAATAGAATGCAAGAACAGTGAACTAGAATGCAGAAAAATGCTAGAAAGATGTATGAAATGTTGTCTAAAAAGTGTAGAGGGACTGATTCGAATGAGTCGCGGGATGCAATTTTTTTGTTTTTTTCAGAATTTTAAGGATGAGTTAAATGTTCTAAAAAATGCAATTATAGATGCAAAATGCAGATTTTTACTTTTTTTTAGTGAAATTGAATGCAAAAATGAAAACTAAATGAATGTTTCACTAATGCAAAATGAAAGGTCCTAGAATGCAATAACAAATCAATACCCTAATTGAATGCTAATGCAAATGCAAACTAGGATGCAAGATATGAATTCAATTAGAATTTTAAAGTATTCAAACATCGGGTTCACCAAAATGGAACATAGATTTTGGGAACCTAGATGCTTCTCTAGCACTTTCAGGGGTTTTCACCTAAGAGGAGAGAGATTAGGCTCCAAAATGCTTATGTAACATTCAAATTAGGATGTGTGAAATGTGATATGATGTAAATGAACTAATATAAATGAAATTGACTAACTAAGATGAACTAAAATGAATGCAAAATAGCAATTTAGGCTATGTTTGAAAACACATTATGATATGAAAATAACTATAAAAATGAAGAAATTATGTAGAACAAAAGGTACAGGGGTAAATCTGAGTGCACCTAGATGATGTGTGAGCTTTTTGGAATGTCTGGAATGCTGATGATATCTATTGATTTTTCACAGTGGGACTCATTCGCCTAGGGTGGTGAATCAATCCTCTTATTGATGAAAAACTGTTGAGAGATGATTTTTGTCTGTCGGGATCTCAAATCTAACAAAATTAAAGTTTCCAGTCCCAAGGTGGGAATCATTCGCCACTAGTGGCGAACTAGTCCTCTCCCAAATTTTTGAAAAACCAGGAGACAACTTTGCAAAACCAGATCTAGGAATGTCTACTTGTAGGGTTGCTGAAGTCAAATCTGTAGAAAATGGACAAATAAGTCTCTCCAACCTTGAATTTGACTTATGTTGACTTTAAGCACCTAGTTGACATGAAAATCAATCTTCAACACCTTATAACATGTCAAATCTACAAACAAAATGTTGCAAATGCACAAGCAAAAGGGGAAAAATGATTAGGGTTAGTGAATAGGGGTTTGCCTTGGTCAAACCCCACTTTTGATTATTAAACCCTTGAAAAGATAATGAAATGCAAGAGAAAGATAAAGTAATAACATGCAAATGATATCAAATCACCCAAATCTTGATCTTCTAATTTTGAAGTAATGTCAATGGCAGCTTCAAAGTGCTTGAAAACTGCTCTAATTGATGATGTAGAGTGCTTGAATGCTTAATATTGCCTGAATATGATATGTGAATGTTGGAGGATGTAAAATGAGATGAAAATTTCCTATTTATACAATTGATCTACCTTACTATCCATTCATACCTCATCATGGGCCGACATCAAGTGATTTTTAATAAAATCCTGAAAGGAAATTTGAAATATTTTGAATTTGGGGCCAAGGGGGACTCATTCGCCACCCACGGAAAATGGGTTCCACCTAGGACCTAAAAACAAGTGTCAAGAAATATGTTATATTTAATGTTGTTTGTCGGGATAATGTGCAAAATACACTTAATTAAACCATATGAGGGCATAAAAAGGAAAAATAAAGCATGAGAAAGGTGTAAATAGTGAAGATGGGCCTATAAAAGTGTGAAGGTTTGTTACAAGACTTTACAACACTTCAATATAGGACTTGTTGATGAGTAAAGAGGTGATTTTTAGGTGAATTATATTAAATAGAGTCTAGAAGAATGTAGAAATGTCTTACAACACTTCACAACACCTTCACAAGACATCGTTCTTTGAGTTTTAGTACCTAAATAAGCATGTTCAAGCCATGATACAACATAAAATCAAAGCAACATAGTTCCAACACTATGAAAATGATAAATGACCATTTTTCTATAACACATTTAGGCTGGAAGGAATAATAACCAAGTCGTTGCAACCGACATCATGCATTGGATGGATTTGTAGGAATTTATTGCTTGGAAATATAAAACCATGCACCAAAAAAAAAAAAAAACGTGCACGCACACAAATTCTTTTTTCAGTTGTTCCTTATGGAGAAAAACCAAAGCATACATACATGCATATGTATATGTAAATGTATCTATGCATATGCAATGCATTTTTTATGGATTGTAATGAATGGAAGGTGCATTGCACTCTTTAAAGGAGAGTGTAACACTACTGCTACTTATGGTTATGCATCGTGCCTTCCTTCATTCCATTCTCCATCTAAAAAAACTTCATATTTTTTTTTTCACATGCATATATACATATGCATATATTATGGTGAAGACAATAAAGTTCTTACAAACACCAACTTAAAGAACCACAATGTAGCTAAACAACAAATATAAAATATAAAATGAAACACAAGAAAACAAGGCCTGCTCTCCACCCTACCATATAGGGTCATGGATCCCCATGGGCTCTCACCAAACCCCCGAGCAAGAACATACATTGTCAACCACTTTGATCAATGGTGAAACCAATCTTTCTTATTACACTTAATATACAACCTATCATTCTAACAACTGCCTTTTGAGGCTGAAAGAAATAATAACTAAAAAGGTGCATCTAACTTGAAATAGCTATATATCGGTGAACATTTTGTTTTGCAAGAACATATGTAGGCATTGCATGCGTTGGATGCATTTGTAGGAATCTATTGTGCTGATATTTATTGTTGAAGAACCCATTTCAAGTGAAGAAATTGTTGTTACACCCTATTTAGATACCGATAGAATTTTAGGTGTGTTGTATATTTCATGTATGGGTTTTGGCCAGGGTTCTTGTCCCTAAAATTCTATTGGTATGTAAACAAGGTGTAACAACAATTTTCTCACTTGAATTGGGTTCTTCTGTTGAACTAGGTTGTCCAACAATATGCATAGATCCTCCTTTTTCTTTTGGTAGTTACTCCAGAATACATGCCAAAAAATACAGACCATCATCATGCATTGGATGCATATGTAGGAGTTTGCTGCTTGGAAATATACACACTAAAAAAGTATGTGTAGAAGTGTATGTACATGGCATTAGATGTAGAAAATATACATATATAAATGAATGGAAATTTATACATATACATACATACCGATACATGTGTTGAAAAGGATGATCAAACTTTAACCTTCAAAGAAGCTCGCAATCCTGACTCAACGCTTTGATAGCAGGTAAAGCCACAGAAGAACACCCAACAATGCCTAATTGAAAATTACAAAGAATTTTGCTACCTCTTCTGACGTTTTAAATGGAAGGTGTTATTACAACCATCGCCACTACATGGAAACCATATGGGTATGTGCATGTCATGATGGGCCAAAAAGTGGGGATATGATGGGTATGTGTAGGGTATGTGGCTAACGAATTTTTTTTACACAAAATTGATGAAATGAAAATGGTTTTTAAAGGAGATTCTAGAATTTACACCAATATAAATTATGCTTTACTTTGAATTTAATAAATAATTATTATTCATTTTCTATTTAAATTACGACTAAATTCTTAATTGATAGGCTAATTGAAAAATATCTATAGCTTTCAAATAGTATCACATTTTTTGAATCCAAAACATGCATCACATTCTATGCTTTGCATACTATAGGATTAAAAAAAATGAATTTCATGAAGTTTTGACCAAGTTAAGGTGGTCAGACATACAAGTTTTTATATTTTTTAAAATTTGTAATAAAAAATTCATAATTAATTATTTCCTTCGAAAAAAATCACAAAAAAATATGCATCACATTGGGACATGAGTGCTCTACTTATATCTAAAATCTTATAAAAAAATATTCTCATTTTATTGTGGTTAGGGTGGTCAGATAGACACCTACTTCTTATTTTTTCCCTGAAATTTAAGTACTATTGCATTGAAATTTAAAATTTTCACCATATATATATATATATAAATAAACCTAGTAGTTTAGAAACTACATTCAATTTTCTATAGATTCTATTCTTACATATTTTTGAAATAATATAGATAACTTATTTAATTTTTTATGTGAAGTTTCCTAACTCTGATTTTTCTAAATTTTTCGCCACTTACAGGTCTATTTTTTCCATGATGATCCTACACATACCCATACAACAGTTAATGTTGACACCCAAAGGGAAAGCTTCTATGAAGGTGCAAGTCCAACCATCCATTGTGAGGTTTCTCTGAAGGTGGTTGGAGATTATTTTGTGTTTTTTGCATGGGGTAATGAGTCCAAAAGCAATACAAAAGTCTTGGTAATGGCACTATTGATCATATTGATGGACAATGTATGTCCCTTATGTATAGATATGTATGTATGTCATAGCAGATGCAAACAACATTGATTCCATAAGGCATTGCCGATTGTTGTTCTCTAGCTTAGGGTACACTGTTTCATTTTTTATAAGAGACTGTTGAGAAGGCTATATTGTTTCATTTTCGATAAGGTACTATTGGAAAAAGACTATTTTTGCATAGGTTTGTTACTATGATTTTTGTTTTGGTGCCACCATTGATGGCAGTGATGGACAATCTATTTTACCTATGTGCAGATATGTATGTATGTCATAGTAGATGCAAACAACATTGATACATAGTGATCCCTATGTTTATTCTATTGGAACATTCTTGAATTGATAAGTTTTATTTTAAGTGTTATATGGAAGATTGATGCCACCACTGAACTAAGTTTAGGAACTCACATGTAGCAACAATATACTCTAAACTCAGCCAACACAACAAGATTAAAACTATAGACATCAAAAGTGAAAATTATGGGAACCCCCAGTTGCGTGGTTTTCCCCAATTGTGTGAACTTTGGTTGAAATTTTCATCAACCTTCCCAGTTTTTAAGCCTCCCGACACCTAGATTCTGATTGGGAAAAAAGTGGTGGATTTTTTTTATTTTTAAATTAAAAGCATTTGGCACGTGGATAGAAAAGGCTAGAAAAATTAAACATTGGTTGGCATCAACATTAATTGTTGTATGGTTTCTCTGTGGTGACAATGTTTGCAAAGTAATAAAATAGTCCATATTCTTCTTGAAGGATAGTTCTTATTTGTCTAAACCTCAACAAGGATTTGTTACAATGGAGGTTGTATAATAAGTGTTAGATGAAACATTGATGAAATACTTATTGAGGCCTAGAAAAATAACAACCATGAAACAACAATCAACATAAAGAAATTTCTTTATGGAGAATAGCATAAACTATTTTATTACTTTGACAAACAAGAACAATTTCAATAAATGCACTATATGTTGCTTTCAAATAGGAAAATTGCAACTGTCAATCAAAACATATGCACCCATTCTTTTGTCAATTGTTGCAATAATTTTGGATAAATGGACACAGGTCAAAGCCATGCCCAACAACAATAAATTTTTGTGGAGAAGTTTAAGTACAGGCCTAAAAAAAATCATAATGATCTTATGAAAAAAATAAGCATAGGAAGGAGTATATATGAATGTTTTCTACATATGATTTTACATACATACATATCTATACATATGGATGAATGTTGTCTATCTCTAGTTTCACAAACATACATATCTGCACATAGGGAAAGTAAAATGAGCAACAAAAGAAGAAGGCCTGATCTCCGCCCTTCCTTATTGGGTCATGGAACCCCATAGGTTCTCACCAAACCCCTGAGAAAGAACATACATTGTCCACCACTGTGATGAATGGTGAAACTAATCTTCCTTATTACACTTAATATAAAGCCTATTATTGTAAGGATGCCTCTTTGAGGATGAAACAAATAACAACTATCTTCCCAAAAGAATAAACATGGGGAGGAGTATATATGAATGTTGTCTACATCTAATTTCACATACATACATATCTACGCAGAAGAAAAGAAGAATGAAACACTACAAAAGAGACACATACTTTTTTGTGTGTATATATTTCCAAGCAACAGATTCATACATATACATCCAATGCATGCAATACATATATTTAGAGTTTCAAAAGAAAATCTACATTGATATATGTGTATCCAAAGTTAAATGCACATATATACACATTGTTGAAATGGGTGGAAAGCAATAAAAGAGTCTACACATATGATTTCCATGTAGTGGAAATGGGTGGAAAGCAATAAAAGAGTCTACATATACACTTAGAAAGGAAGATCTATATAGATATATATGCATCTAAAGTTATATGTAGACAACACACACACACACACACATATCCATAGGTGGACTTCAGACATATGAATGTTGTTTGCATTTAATGTAAAAAACACACAGATCTACACATAGGGAGTATAAAATGAAACAAAAAAAAATGAGGCATGCTCTCCACCCTACCATATTGGGTCATGGAGCCTCATGGGCTCTAACCAAACCTCCAAGCAAGAACATACATTTTCCACCACTCGGATCAATGGTGAAATCAATGTTCCTTATTACACTTACTATACAACCTATCATTCTAACAACTCCTTTTTTGAGGATAAAATAAATAATAACTAAAAAGGTGCATTTAACTTCAGATTCCCCAAAAAATAAACATGGCGAGTAGTATATATGAATGTTGTCTACATCTAATTTCAAATACATACATATCTACACACAACAAAAGAGAAATGAAACACAATAAAAGAAACACATACTTTTGGTGTCTATATGCAGCTCCAAACAAAAGCTACACCAATATATATATCTGAAGTTAGATGCACATATATATGCATTGTTGATTGTTGTTGAATAGCTTTGAATATATTATTTCATTTATGGTTTCCATGTAGTGGTGATAACTGCAAAGAAATAAAAAATCCACATATATAGACACAATAAGCAATAAAACAGTCGACATATACAACCACAATCATATTTAGCATTCTAAAGTTACCAAAGAAATTAAATAGTTTATGTTATTTACAAAAAAGGAATTATTTATTGTTGTTTTGTAGCTTTAGCTTATAGCCAAAGATAGAGAACAAGAGTCAATGATGCCTTGTAGAAAACAACATAAATTGTATAGTGTTGCAACCTTCACCACAAAATGAAAGCCTTAAATGAAACAATGATGGTTTCAACAAAGACCTAAAAAATTATTTTTCCAACAAAAACCTATCAATAGATGCAAAAACAAATATAGATAAGTTTAAATCTAGATACAAGCAACATTGCTTCATGTATGGGCTACATATATTCGCGATCATTGCAATAATAGGTTGCATTCAAAACTTAGCACAATAATTGAGTAGTTTATGTTATTTTCAATAAGGCATTGTTCAGTGCCAAGTTGTAGCTTGAGCTACACAACATACATAGCTATCCACACCTATACTTGTCAATGCATGTACATATATATATACATATATATATATGTGTGTGTGTGTGTGTGTGTGTGTATACACACACACACATATATATATATGTGTGTGTGTGTGTGTATACATACATAGATATATGTATATATGTATGTATATATGTATATATATATATATGGGTCCTGCCACAATAGTCGTTTACACTTTCTAGGAGATCCTATTTTTTTCTAAAATCACATATTTTTAGAAAATATAATGATTTAAGCCTTGAAAAGTTCCATTTAAAGGATTCCAATTGAATGGGGTTTGATCAAACCACCTTAGACAAATTGAATGGTTGCAATAATAGGTTGCATTCAAAACTTAGCACAATAATTGAGTAGTTTATGTTATTTTCAATAAGGCATTGTTCAGTGCAAAGTTGTAGCTTGAGCTACACAACATACATAACTATCCACACCTTTACTTGTCAATGCATATACATATATACACACACACATACAGACAACACACACACACACACACACATATATGTATATATATGTATATATATGTATATATATTTATGTATATATATATGTATATATATATATGTTATATATATATATATATGTTATATATATATATATGTTATATATATATATATGTATATATATATGTATATGTATATATATATGTATATGTATATATATATGTATATGTATATATATATGTATATGTATATATATATATATATGTATATATATATATATGTATAAGTTTAAATGAAATTACATATATCAACAAGTTTAAATGTAGATATATATGTGTGTAGTTAGACTCAAGCTAAATCACAAAAGTATTGTGTAGTAAGTAGACCACAATCATGATTGAACGTAACATAGGAAATATTATAACAAAAATGAATTTATATGCAACTCTAATAAAATGAAAGACACATAAATAGCTACACATAGGTTACTCCAAAATCTCTAGCAAACAAAAAGGTGAAGGACACATAAATAGCTCAAATATAAATAAGGCAGACTATATATTACAAGCACCACTAATTCAAGCAAAGCATTTTTGCAGCTCACTGGGTGTGCACAACAAATAGCCAATACAATTCTCATCAGCAAAAAGGTAACAATGAATAGACCTATGGGATTGGTGCACGAGGGTTGTCCAGTAGCCTGGGGAGAGCTAGAGTCCACTGATATTGTTGGGGCTGCTCTTTAAAAAGGAGAGAGTTGCAACACCGGAGGCTAGCTACGAGCTCTATGCGAGAAAAACACAAGGGCCAAAGGTTCAATTAAAGCAACAAAGGCTGACGAGCTCTATTCCCAAATTTTTAACAATATGAGCGAAAACAGATAATATAAAATAGGCACATTTGGAAAAATATTTGTAAATCATTTTGAAAATAGTCTATGTTCTTTCAAAACAACCAACCAAGAACATACATTTTCCATCACTACAATCAATGGTCACATCAATGTTCCATATAACAGTTAAAATACAACTTATCATTCCAACAATGTTCCATATAACAGTTAAAATACAACTTATCAGTATGTATAATTGTTGTTTGCATCTACTATGACATACATACATATCTGCACATAGGGGAAATACATTGTCCATCACTACAATTAATGGTGGCATCAATGTTCCATATAACACTTAAAATATAGATTATCATTCCAAGAATGTCTCAGTATGTATCAATGTTGTTTGCATCTAGTATGACATACATACATATCTGTACATAGGAGAAATAAAGTGAAACACAACAAAATAAGGCATTGTTCATCACTACGATGAATGGTGACATCAATCTTCCATATAACATTTAAAATACAACCTATCATTCCCTACGTGTAGATATGTATGTATCTGTTGTTTTGTGGTGATGGCTTCAACATAATAAAATAGTTAATGTTATACAGTCTTTATTGTTTTGCATAAGGTGTTAATGTTTATTTTTCTCTAGCTTTGGCTATATTGTTTCATTATTGATAAGGTACTGGCGGGGAAAATATTTTTCCATATAAATGGGTTAGTCACTCTGAATTCTTCTCTTTTGTGTGTTTTTTCTATCTGGGTCACTATTGAAACCAATATTGTTTCATTTATGGTTCATTTTTTGTGGTGAGTTACTGTGAATTCTTCTATTTTTTTCCAGTTTTTCAATCTAGGTCACTATTGAAACCAATATTGTCTGATTCATGGCTTCTGTTTTGTCGCTATTGTTGCAAAACAATAAAATAGTTAACGTTATACAATTTATGTTTATTTCCATAAGGAATTCTTGATTGTTGAGCTCTAGCTTAGGCTATATTGTTTTATTTTTGATAAGGTGTTGTTGAGAAGGCTATATTGTTTCAATTTTTGATAAGGTGTTGTTGAGTAAAGACTATATTATTTGTTAAAATATGAATACTGTTTGATTTATGACTTCTGTGTATTGCTTTTGCAACCATCACTCCATGCAAGAAAAACAAAATAATTTGCAACCACCTTCACTGAAGCTTGACAATGGGTGATCAAACTTGCACCTTCACAGTAGCTCACTAGTGTGGCATAAACATTAATTGTTGTATGGCTTCTATGTAGTGGTGACGGTTGCACATGAGCTCACCATTGTGGCATCAACATTAATTGCTATGTGGTTTCCATGTAGTGGCGACAGTTGTAATAACACCTACCATTTTAAACCTCAGAAAACATAGCGAAAGTCTACGCAATCTACAATAAGGCATTGTTGGGTGTTGTTATGTGAGTTTTCCTGGTATCAAAGCTGCAAGCCAAAACAACCAGCTTTTCTAAAGGTGCAAGTGCGATCCACAATTCAACACATGTATCAGTATTTGTAGTTTTTCTTATATATAATTATGGACATGTTGGTTTGTATATATACATCTACATATGCATATACATAAACATATATGTATGCAATTGAAATTTTGAGTCATGCATACAACATGTTCATTCAAACTTGTGTAGATATATGTGTCTATAATGCATTTGTATGTGTATATGCATCAAGGAGTAGTATCACTAAAGCCATAGGTCAACAACCACCAATGCCTTATCAATAAGAATGTGAAATATTTTCATACTTTGCAACCATCACCACTACACAAAAACCATACAACAATTAATGTTCATGCCAACCACCATTTTAATTTTGATGGCCTTCTCTATTGGCTTTCCAAACTATATTAAGTGCAATAAGAAACCTCAATTTCAGCATTGGTGATAGTGGTGGCCAATGTATCTTGTTGCTTGGTTTGTGTTTGGTGGCAATGGTTTTGCATGGGTTTGTTATTATGAATTTTTTGTCTTTTGTGAGTTTTTCCATCTGGGTTGATGTTCTAAGCAATGTTGTTTCATTTATTGCCTCCATTTTGTGGCGATGGTTGCAATGCAATAAAATGGCTAATATTATATAGTTTATGTTGTTTTTCCTTCTTTTGTTGTGTGTCATATAATTTTCCCTATGTGCAAATATGTATATTTGTGAAATTAGATGTAGCCAACATTCATATGTATGATATCCTATATATTAAGTGTAATAAAAAACATTGATATCACCATTGAATATGCCAGTGGAAAATGTATGCATGCCTACTACAAAATAGCATAAACTATTTTAATATTGTTTCATTTATGGCCTCTATTTTGTGGCGATGGTTGCAATGCAATAAAATAGTTAATGTTATACAGTTTATGTTATTTTGCCTTCTTTTATTTTTTGCTAGTTAATTTTCCCTATGTGTAGATATCTATATTTTTGAAAATAGTTGTAGAAAATATTCATATGTATTACAACCTATTTATTAAGTGTAATAGAAAACATTGATATCAACATTGAACATGCTACTCAACAATGTATGCACACCTACCACAAAATAGCATAAACTGTTTTATGAATTTGACAAGTTTTAAATGCTACGTCTGGAAAACTGGAATGTAACATATCAATCAATAAGAGAAATAGATATGTACCTTTGAGTCACTCTAATATTCAATAATTGAATTGTGAAAATATTATTATAAGTGTTAACACCTGACATTGCACCCTGTCGAAACTGATGTTCAACACCTCAGTGTAACATGGGAAAACCTCTAAAGCTATGGGTCACCTGTAGATAGAGGTCAGCCTCCAGAGAAGGCTGAATTCCTTTGGTATCACCTAAACTACCAATTTTGTAAATGAAAAGGGAGAAAGAGTGCATAAAAATAAAACTAAACCCTATTGTGATACACCGAACTGATAGGAATCATGAAATTAAAAGATGAACATACACTGGAAAAAGGATGACAGTTATTTCATCTACCCAACATAAATATTATGACACTTATGCAAAAATATTGAAAAGGCTTAATCTGCATATGTCTTTTAAGAAGGAAAGATGAATTTCACAACTTTTAAATTTAAATGCAGACTTAGGAAAACACAGTCCAAAACTTGCATAATCTGAAAGACAGAAGAAGGTAACATGAAAATACTAACACTGATCTTCAAGGTAATCTCTATATTCAAAATTACAAAAAAGAGTTACAAAACATACATAAGCTGAGAAAGGATTGTTAAAAATCACTAACTCTTTTTTGAATGCATAATCCGAACTCCTTTACAAAGAGGAAAAAATGCCCTATATATGAAAAAGATGTCGGCCCCCCTAGGGCTTACAAAAATATTAGTGTTCATAAAGATCTGCCCTTAGATCTTTTAAATGAAGTTAATTTTCATTCAAGTGTATCCCTGCTATCCATGTTGGTGACAGATCACCCTCAGAGGAAGCCTTAAGATCTTTTACAGCATTAACTTCTGGTCTTCGTGTCCACCCTCGAATCTCCTTGCCAAGCTGCCTTGAATGCTTCTAAGTGTTACCATAAATGTCGATCCACTCTTCTGCCAGTAGAGATCCTAGCTATCATGGAGACTTGTGGCCTTTTCTTTCTATAGGTTGACTTCCTCTGCAAGAAGCTTTAGACCTTCCCATTAGATCTCCACACCACTGTTCACTGAGCTGCTCCATCGCCTTTGATCTCCTAAAAGATCCATACCACTGCATTCCGTTGATCTTCTTTTCAGGGGTGGTCAATTAGTCAAATGGAAAATGGTTTTCCTTTAGTTCTCTCTAATTGAGCGAACACACTCCATGCAAGATTTTTGAGCGGTCAGAGGTCCTCCATTAGAATTGCATATCGGTGAGACACTAATCATGTCTCCCTGATGTGAGTACACCTGGTAGAAGCTATCGACATAACACGCGATGATCGGCGAGACCTCTCAGCGAATTGAAAAGTCATACCGATATCACCTTTGTCATCACCCAGACTATCAGCAGAGACAAATCGGGTCCGCAAGAGATCTTCAGTCGGCAGGAGGCCATAGCAAATGCTAAGAGTCCAATCGATATCCATTTTCATGGGCAAGTTGATCGCTACAGGCAAGACTCCCCATTGTCGACAAGACGTCATGGTGAACTTCTTCTCTCGATGATGAGTCCTACTGCAGCCACCTCCCTATCGGCGAGACATAATTCTCTCGGCAGGACCTCATAGTGAGCCCCTTTCTTCTCCCTGAGCTCACTTCATTTTGGCAAGACCCTATTGGGTCGGCAAGACATCATGCCGAAGCTACCAAACTCCCAATGAGCTTTGACCATTCATCCTCGGCAAGACCTCTAGCTAAGGGAAACCTTTTCATTTTGGTGAGACCTTACCCCGTCGATGAGACATCATGCCAAGCTCCTCCTATTTCAATGAGACCCATCGTAGTTAGCAAGACCTTATGCCAAGCTCAAAACATTTTTCCGATGTAGTTTTTCTTTGAAAAGAGTCCACCCTGTTGGTGAGACTTTACCCCTTTGCTAGCCCATGTCTCTGAGACCTTCCTATGTTGGCGAGACCTTGCTTGTTTGCCGAGACCATGTACTTTTGGTAGGACATCATGGTGAGGCTTTTCCTTTAGGTGAGACCTCTATTTATTGGCCAAACGTTACACTGATGCCAAAAAATACGTTGAGAGTTCCACTCTTTCGGTGAGACTATGGTTGATCAGCAAGACCTCACATCAAACACAAATGTCTTGGCAGCCTAAGGGAAAGGTTAATCCATTTGGACCCTATGAACACTTGAAAAATAGACCCCTGCCTGATTGAGCCCATAGGTGGAAATTGGGAAACATTTCTTGCGACCTTTGCTGGATGTTTTCCTGCTAAACCTGGAAACCAGTAGCCAAAACTTGTCCCTTGGGCTCGGAGTCACTTAGTAAACCCTCAGAATAGACCAAGAGCAGTTTGCACATGGCTGCATCTCATTTGAAACTCATGAAGTAGATCAGGACGCTGGAAACTTGTTGAAACTAGAGAAACTAAAGCGAAACTACCAAACTCTACTGAAACAACACTTAGGAAATGAAAAAATAGCTAAACTAAAGTGCATAAGCACTTATTGAAAGAATAAAACCTAACCTAACATGTACAATGATAAATCATACCTCAAAACAACATTTGAGGTGAATCTCATTAACTGGGATTGGTAACTTTTCTCCATCCCTATTTGATAATTGGAATGCATTATGCTCCTTTCATTCAGTAATAACAAATGGACTTGCCCATAAATGATCAAATTTTTTCTGTTTTCCTGGTCCACTCTTTAGCATATCCCACTTGAGAACAATATCACCTTCCTTGAAAACTTTGGCTATAGCTTTCTTATCAAATGTTCTCTTTGTTTGGAATTGATGATACTCCAAAGTTTTCATTGCCCTATCTCTTGATTCTTCGAGCTCTGCATATCTCACACAGTAGGTCTTGTTCTTCATACATCTCCAACTGGTGAACAATGTCTAGAGCTGGAAGCTCTACAGATAGAGGTAATCTAGCCTCTTTACCATAAATGAGGACATATGGAGAATTACCAACTGATCTCTTAGGGGTTATTCTATCTGCCCAAAGTGCAGATTTCAATGTGGTATGACAAATTCTTTGACTCTCTTCCATAGTCCTCTTAATGATTCCGATCAAGTTTTTATTTGTACTTTCATCTAATCCATTACCCTGTGGGTAATAATTGAAGGAAGTATTCAAATGAATTTTGTGTTTAACATCCTAGTCTGTAACTCTTAATCCAACGAATGCAAGAGAATTATCTAAAATGATGGAGTCAGGAACTACAAATCTGGTGATTATATCTTCATAAAAACTCAAAACTGAAGATACATTTACTTTTTTGAAAGCTGCTACCTCTATCCACTGTGTGCAATAGTCTGTAGCAGTAAGCGCCCACTTGTGACTAACACTGGATGGTGGATTAATTGGTCCAATAAAGTCAATGTCCCATCTCATGAAGGGATGCTCTACCTGAATTGGATGTAAAGGCATAGCCGACAACTTTTCCTTTCCTATAAACAAAGCACACTTCATGTAGCTCCTTGACCATGCATATGCATCTTTAAACAAATTGGGCCAGTAGTAACCAACTCTCATAATTTTCCAAGCAGTTGTCCTTGGAGCAAAGTGACCTCCTAAAATTCCATCATGAAACTCATGCAGTATCTTTTTTGTTTGGTCATCATCAATGCACCTTAATAAAACATCATTCAAATCTTTCCTGAAAAGAAGATTATCAATAAGGACATAAGGAATTGACTACAATCTGAAGTATCTTCACTTTGCTCTGTCTAGACCTGGTGGACATTCGCCAGTACGAAGAAAGTGGGTCATTTCTAGAACCCAACTTACTGTTAATGCAGGTGCAACACCTTGAACATTTTGAGGCTGATTAGTATTAGCTAAAACAACACCAGTTTCTGATTTCTGTGCATCTTCAGAAGTGGAGGAAATTTGCTCACAAATTCCTCTACCTCTGACAAGTTTTGTGATGTTGATGTTGACATCAAATTCCATTACTTTTGTGATCCACCCTACTACTTTCTCACTCAGATCTTTGTTCAATAAAAATTCCTTCACACCTGGGTGTCCAACCAAAATATGAATTTAATTGTTTGAAACTAGAGGCTTAAAATTTTTTAGGCTTTTGATTACAACAAGAACATGTTTCTCAACAAATGTATATTTCTCTTCATAATCAACAAGTACTTGACTAAAGAAAGCTATTGGTTGCTCTAAATTATCATTGTTTCTTTGAACCAGCATAGCAGAGATTGAACTAACGCTGCCAAAAGCATACAAAAAGAAGTCTTTAGAGAAATTTGGATTTATCAGTGTTGGAGCTGATGCTAAGGCTTCCTTGATTTCTTCAAAATGATGTTTTGCTTCTCTAGTCCAACTGAAACTGTATTCTTTTTTAGCATGGCAGTCAAAGGCTATAATAAATTTGCAACATCAGGAATGAATCTTCTTATAAATTTGATTCTCCCTAAAAAGCTTTGCAATCCTCCCTTGTGATTAGGTAATGGCAGTTCAAGTATAGCCTTAACTCTTTTACGATCAATGGTAACTCCGTCTTTTGATACTATGTGTCCTAATAGTTTACCTTCATGAACTACAAAAATACTCTTTGTAGGATTGAGGGAAGTTCCATATTCTCTACATTTTTCAAAAAATTTCTTTAGATGTGACAAGTGTTTATCTGCCTTCTTTGAATATACAGTTATGTCATCTAAGTAAATCAGCAAAAAATTCTGGATTAAACTCTAAAATTCCATATCCATGGCATGTTGAAAGGTGGCATCAACATTAGATAAACCAAAAGGAATTCTCTTGTAGGCCATAGTGCCCCATTTTGTTGTAAATGTTGTTTTATACTGATCCTCCTCTTTGACTAGAATCTAGTTATAACTGAAATACCCGTCCAGAAGAGAAAATCTCTCTAAACCAGCAATAGCTTGAAGAATTTGTTCCATAGACGGTAAGGGGTAATGATCCTTCAGAGATGCCTTATTAAGATCTCTAAAATCCACACATAATCTTATCTCACCACTCTTTTTTCTAACCAGAACAAGGTTAGAAACCCAAGATGTGTGTTTAATTGGAAATACAATACCCCCCTCAACTAACTTGGTGAGCTCTTTGATCATTAAAGGTTCAAACTTGGGGTTCAATGGTCTCTGTTTTTGTCTAACATGCTTAGCATCAGGTTCTAACTCAATTGTATGTTTTGCAATATGAGGATCAAACCCTCTTAAATCAAAATATTGCCAAGCGAAAACATCATGGTACTCTTGGCATAAAATAATAAAAGCTTTCTTATCTTCAGTTGAACAAATTTTACCTAATTTAAGAAGCTTACCTTTAAAAATTTCAACTTCCTCGTAATGATCTTCTTTGAATTGAATGCCAACTTTGCTCTTCTTAAGCTGATCATCGGAGTTGAATATGGATTCCAAGGTAACCAGCCCTTTGAGAATGTTATTTGTCTTCAGCTATATCACTTGATCATCATACTGATGTTTGATCTTTTCTTGGTTCACTACAGAAAATTGATCTTCTTGTAGTAGAAAGGTTAAAATCTATCCATCACTTTCAAATACCTGCCAGTTAATGTTGTTATCAAGAATTGACAGCCTGATAACCACCTTGACATACTATTGCATTTTATCCTTTTTGATATCGTCTGGGATATCAAACTGTGCTCCAATTGCTGCAAGTCTATTAACATGTTTATTCTGATTGTGTGGAACATAAATAAGATTGAAGGCATTAAATTCTTCAATTATATTCCATACTCTGTTTCTATAAGACTTCAAAGCATCATTCTTGGCAACATTCATCCCCCTAACCTGATTAACTATCAATTCACTATCTCCATAGACTTTCAAACAATGAATTCCTCTTTTCCTTGCCCACTCAAGGCCTTGAATGAGTCCTTCATACTCAACACTGCTGTTAGAACAAGAAAAATAAAAATGAAAGGATGAAAAATACTTATCACCTAGTGGAGAAACCAGAATTGCACCTCCACCTGCTCCATTCTTGCTTCTAGAACCATCAAAAAACATTTCCCAGAGTTCACTTTGATGTTGCAACAATTAATCTGTACCTTTTTTGAGGTTTGGAACCTTTGCATCAGGTTCAAGTATCACATAATTACCCATATCAACATCTTGAATAAGGTCTTCAAGACTGTCCAACACATTTTCAGCTGCCCATTCATATAGCATCACATCAGGAATAACTTTTTCTTGAAGTTCTTGAGCGGCAGCTAGTTCACTGTCAGCAAAAACAACACAACTTGTGTCTATAGCAGTAGAAACAACATTGATAAGACTTGGGTTATATGGCTCAATATGATCTTTAGCCAACTTTTTAGATTTAATGGTAACCTTAGTTCCATATCTTATTCTAAACAACATGTGTGACGAATCAGCTGACACATAACTACCTATCTTAGCTGTAAAGTCTCTTGAGAGGCACAAAGAAAAGAAAGGTGGGAGATCTATGACACATATGTCCTGAGGAACTAAAAAATTAGGACAAGGATGAAGAGTAAGACTCAAATATTTGATAACACCCAATGTATTAACAGAAGTACCATCCAATTGAATCACTCCTTTTTCTAAAGGCTGATACTTTAGTCCAAGCTTGTCAGCAATTTTCTTTGGCATAACTGAGCTACTAGCTCCACTGTCTACCATACAGTTATGAACTAGCTTATCACCTATGATTACAAAAATGTAAAATGGAGGTGGTTTGACTTCTTTTCCTACTTCTTTGTTGGGATGCTTATCCTTTTCTTGAGGATTATTTATCAATACAGTTATGACTTGACCTATTGGAGACTCAGATTCATTAGACACTTTAAAATTTGACAAAGCTTAATGTAATAGATTTTTTTGACCCGGGATAGCTAATGAATCCCACATAGACATTGTTGCATTCATCTTTCTCATACTATCAAGGATATTATAGGGTACAATTGGGTTCACTTTATGATGTACCTTTATGCCAACATGATTAACTTGCAAGTGTGGCAGCTCCTTAACTGGGAGTTGCTGATTTCTTTGCAAACCACAACTCACTTGAGATGCAGATGGTTCTGTAGTTGTTTCTTTCCCTTTATCAGCTGCTTGATCAAGCTCAAAAGCTCCTTTTTTCGCCCTTGTGTTAGCTGCAACTAGAGAATTATTTGCATTCAATCCACATAATTCCTCACCTTGCCAGTTAAGTAGGGTAGTATCATTGGTAGGCCAATCTTGGTGTTGTGGAGATGCATCATTGAATTCATTCTATTGTTAAATCGAGGCATTCTATAGCATAAGTGCCTGATTAATGAGTTGATTTGAGAAAGTGACTTAATTATGAGGTTGGTTACAAGGGTAGCACCACTCATAATCTGCTGCTAGTTTGTTTTGAATAGGGACAAGATCCTTAACTGCACTAACAGGTCTTGGAGCATAAGCCTAAAAAGGTCTTGTGTTTACATTTTGTCTTGGGCCCTGGTAGTTGCCTTGATAAGTCTATCTATTACCTTGATATGCTTGTTGCTAACCTGCATTTTGTTGTTGATAAGGCATGCTATATGCTTGTTGCTTTTCCAAGGTCACAAGCTTATTTCCAAAAGTCTGTAATAAACTTTTGATCTCCTGTAACTCACTTGAAGATCTTGGAACAATAGCTTCTTGTGTTACAACAGCTGGAATAGGGGGAAAAGGTGCAAAAGGTGGTATTTGGAAAGGGATATTCGAATGAATATCTAGAAATATAGGCATTGGTGGCCTAGGAGCAAGTTTACCAGCTTGTATTAGGTTGTTTTCAGCTCTGATTGCTACATCAAATGCATCTGGTATAGAAACACCCCCCATTGATTGTATCATAATGGCTATATCATCGTTAAGAGCCTTCAAAAAGTATAAAAATGCATATTCTGGAGGTGGTCTCACTGTTGGAGGAATTCTATCCCAGGTTCTTTGAAATCTAAAGTTGAAATCATTCATTTTCTCCTAAGGAGCCCTTTTAAGTGTAGTTAATTACTCCAACAAAGACAAATTATCAGACCTGTCCTAAAACTGCCTGTGTAATTTGTTTCCCAACTCATCCCAGGTCGCAATTGAACCTACTTCAAGACTCCTAAACCATTGTAATGCTCTTCCTTTGAATGATGTTGCAAGTAGTCTTATAGCTACGTCTTCTTGTGTAATATGGTGCACACCACATAAGGAAGCAACATCTCATATATGTTCAAATGGGGTAGTCTGATCTTCCCCAGTGAAAGTTGGAAAGATTTTTAAGGCTTCCATTGGAATGTCATTGTGTTGCATCAAATTTAATGGACTACCTCCATTAAATGGCACAAATGGCTGATTTCTGGGAGTAGCCATTAGAGGTGGATTTACTTGCACTTCAGGTGAAACAAAAGACAGGACAACAATATGGAATCTCACCGATGGAGTAGATTTGGTTCTTCTAGAATAAATAGATGTTGCCCCTATCCTTTCTGTTACCCTACCTTGTCTTCTGGGTGGTGATAGCTGCAAAGATTCAAAAGAAACCGAGTTGCTCCTCGTCTGAACTCTTCTCATAAACTGTAAAAGCACTGATTATGAAGTTCTTTCTCTTGATGGAGTCGCCAAGTATGCAAAAAAAATGACTTCTATAAAGTCTGAGACTCACTGGTTACATACCAAACCAGCAATATAACGTGAAACTAGTCCCACCGGGCATGCCAGAAACTATTAACACCTGAAATTGCACCCTATCAAAACTTATGTTCAACACCTAAGTGTAACATGGGAAGACCTCTAAAGCTGTGGGTCACTTGTAGACAGAGGTCAACCTCCACAGAAGGCCAACTTCCTTTGGTATCACCTAAATTACTAATTCTATAAAGGAAAAGGGAGAAAGAGTGCACAAAAATAAAACTAAACCCTATGGTGATACACCGAACTGACATGAATCATGAAATAAAAAGATGAACATACACTGGAAAAAGGATGACAGTTATTTCATCTACCCAACATAAATCTTATGAAACTTATGCATAATTCTTGAAAAGGGTTAATCTGCATATGTATTTTAAGAAGGAATGATGAATTTAACAACTTTAAAATTTAAATGCAGACTTAGGAAAACACAATCCAAAACTTGGATAATCTGAAAGAAAGAAGAAGGTAACATGAAAAGACTAACACTGATCTTCAAGGTAATCTTTGTATTCGAAATTCCAAAAAATAGTTACAAAACATACATTAGCTGAGAAAGGATTGTTAAAAATCACTAACTCTTTGTTGAATGCATAATCCAAACTCCTTTACAAAGAGGAAAAAATTCCCTATATATGAAAAGATGTTGGCCCCTAGGGCTTACAAAAATATCAGTGTTCATAAAGATCTTCCCTTAGATCTTTTAAATGAATTTAATGTTGCATTCAAGTGTATCCCTGTTGTCCATGTTGGTGACAAATCACCCTTAGAGGAAGCCTTAAGATCTTTTACAGCATTAACTTCTGGTCTTTGTGTCCACCCTCGAATCTCCTTGCTGAGCTGCCTTGAATGCTTCTGAGTGTTACCATAAATGTCGATCCACTCTTCTACCAATAGAGATCCCAGCTGTCATGGAGACTCGTGGAATTTTCTTTTTGTAGGTTGACTTCCTCTACAAGAAGCTTCAAACCTTTCCATTAGATCTCCACACCATTTTTCATTGAGCTGCTCCATCGCCTTTGATCTCCTAACAAATCCATACTGCAATATTCCGTTGATCTTCTTTTCAGGGGTGGTAAATCAATCAAATGGACAATGGTTTTCCTTTAGTTCTCTCTGATTGAATGAAAACACTCCACACAAGATTCTCAGGTGGTCAGAGGTCCTCCATCAGAATCGCATATAGGTGAGACACTAATTGTGTCTCCCTGATGCTAGTACACCTCGTAGCAGCTATCAACATAACATGCGACGGTCGGAAAGACCTCTTAGCGAATACAAAAGTCATACCGATATCGCCTTCGTCATCACCTAGACTATCAACAGAGACACATTGAGTCAGCAAGAGATCTTCAGTTGGCAGGAGGCCATAGCAAAAACTAAGAGTCCTACCGATATCCTTTTTCATGGGCAAGTTGATCGCTATCAGTAAGACTCCCCATTGTCGACAAGACATCACGGAAAGCTTCTTCTCTCAGTGATGCATCCTACTGTAGCCACCTCCCTATCGACGAGACACAATTCTCTTGGTAGGACCTCATAGTGAGCCCCTTTCTTCTCCCTGAGCTCACTTCATTTCGGCAAGACCCTATTGGGTCGGCAAGACCCTATCGGGTTGGCAAGACATCATGCTGAAGCTACCAAACTCCGGGTGAGCTCTGACCATTCGTCCTTGGAAAGACCTCCACCGAAGGGAAACCTTTTCATTTCGGCGAGGCCTCACCCCATCGGTGAGACATCACACCGAGCTCCTCCTGTTTCAGCGAGACCCATCGCAGTTGGCAAGACCCTATGCTGAGCTTAAAACATTTTTTTGACGTCGTTTTGCTTCGGCAAGAGTCCACCCTGTTAGTGAGACTTTACCCCTTTGCTATCCCCTGTCACTGAGATCTTCCTATGTCGGCGAGACCTCTTGTCGAACCTAAATCCTTTGGCGAGACCCTACTTGTTTGCTGAGACATTACAGTGAACTCAGAACTTTCACCAAGACCACGCACTGTCGGCAGGACATCATGGTGAGGCTTTTCCTTTCGGCGAGACCTCTAGTTATCGGCCATACCTTATGCCAAGAGTTCCACTCTTTTGGTGAGACTGTGGTTGATCAGCAAGACCTCATGCCAAACACAGATGTCTTGGCGACCTAAGGCAAAGGTTAATCCATTTGGCCCCTATGAACACTTGAAAAATAGACCCTTGCCTGATTAAGCCCGTAAGTGAAAATTGGGCAACAATAAGTAAAACTAATAATATCTTATTGATTGAACCTTATGGTCCTTATTCTCAAATCCCATGATTAAATCTTTGACCCTTAGCACCTTGTTATTCCAATTAAGTATCGTATGAATCATGAAACATTATTTAGATAGGTAAACAAAACATTCACACTCAACAAGGTCTGGATTCTCTATATTTTATATTCTCACATCCCATGTGTAATAGTGTTTCCCCTTATAAAACAATGAATTTATGATGTGTGGGATTATGTCCAACCTATATATCTTTATCAAAAACAAATAAAGAAGAATATTAGGCCATGTTATCTTCAAAAATAAGAAATATTTTTTCTTGATGACCATGGAAAGAAGATCATTCTTCATATGCCTCATTCAATAAGCCCATGACACAAAAAAAAAATTAGAATAGTGGATTAGATGGGAATAACCACAAAAAAAAAGAATTCATAGCAACAAAAACATGCATTTAACTGGTTATATATTAAGATAATGGACAATAACTTATAACATTTAACAAAAAAAGATAAACTTCTTTAATGTTAGAGTAAATTATATTTATTCTTAAGTTTACTTAGGTTTGCATTTAGATTAGTTATGCATTTAATTATTTTCAGGTAGTTTTTCCCATGCTGGTAAGATTCTCACCCGTCATCTATTTCATGACTTTATAAGCCTATACATTATGTAAATTATTTATCTCATATTTTTCACTCCTTATTTGGTGAAATTCCCTCGTGTCTCTCTCGCTATTTTTGTGAAGGTTTTTTGTAGTTGATGGTCTTGGGTTATTCGCTCTATCATGGTATCAGAGCCTCTGAATTTACAATATCCTTCATCTGAGAGTTTTCACTGGAGTACTTGAGATTGATTTATTTTTTAGCATTTGAAATTTTCTAGATTTCAAAATTACCTCAATTTCAATCTTGCTTGATTGTTGGCGAATGATATTGCAATCTGGGTGCATCCTTTTGATTTGTTGCAGTCACTGATTCCTGTTGCTTGAAGGCATATTTTTCTTGTGATTACTGAAGGCGTTCTTCATATTGCAGGGCTACAAATTCAAGCATAGGGTGAGGAACGTTTGGATTTCTTTTGGAGGACAATTTCTCTATTCAAAAGGCACATAATTCATCTTCTTTTAAGGTGCGATTTATCTTTGGCAATCACCAGTGGTCAATTTCACCTATTAAAGGAGGTTCCTTTTATTGATTTATACTGAAGAGGCAGGCTTTTGTATTGAAGGAGGTATTGTTAGGTTTTCCCAGACATCTTTCCTATGCAGCGGATCCGCTCATCCTCTTGGTGTCTAGAATGTACAAGGGGCCGATTCTCTTCCTCTAGAGGCTGTGAATCTTGCACAAGAGGCATAATTTTATGAAAGAAGCCACGATCTAGTTTGTGAGGCATCTTTTATAGAGGCCCAATTTCATCCTTTTGTTGGGTGCATTTTCTTCAATGAGGCTCTATTTTCTTTTAGAGGAATGATTTCTGTGTTGGAGGCTGCATTTGAATTTTTTTTAAGGCATTTCAATCTTCACTTGGTGTTTCAAATCTCTTGTGTCAAAATCACTAGCTATAGTTTGGAAACCATTGCATGGGATTTGAATTCACATTTGGAGGTCCTTCATTGAGCAACCCACAATTTTGCTGAAGTCCTTTATTTCATTTGAAAGTTGTGTTGGAATTTTCCATTATTTGGTGATTCACATTTGTAAAGAGGGGAAATTACAATTGAAGGAGTTTCTATTTGGATGTGTCGTGACTCTATGAAGAGGAGTTTCTATGTGAGCATTTATGTGGAGGCGTTTCTGTGGAGGATATAATTTTTTTGAAACTTTATATTTATTAAAGTTTCCCCTAAAATATTTAGGGCTTCTCTGCAACTGATTGGAGTGGGTCCCATTTCTCAAGAGTCTTTTGAACTTATTTTAGGATTTTAATCCCACATTTGTTGCGTGGGGAGATTTATGGCTATTTAAATATCCTCTTTTTCACTTTAATTGTGTGGGCAAAGGCTCACATGGTGTTTTTGGTAATCTCTTGTAGTGGATATTGCTTGGATGATTGGCCGCTTGGTGGGGTGATTTGGATCCGTGTGCTCGAGCCTAGTGATTTGGATTTCACTTAGCTTGAGAGGCTCCCTTTTTATCCCCTGTGCATTTTGTGGTCATATGGTGTGATCGAGAGCTCCAGGAGTGCCTTTATAGGCCCTTTTTTCATTTTTGCATATCTTTTGCAAACAGAGGTCGATTTTTGCAAACTACATATCAACAAAAAGGTATTTTTGTCACCTTTGCAGTGGTTGAGGATTTTCTCTCATATGTTGATGTTTGGTGCTACTTTGAATCCATTGAAGTTTGATATTGGTCTCGCTTCATTTGCAGTATTTGGGAGTTTCTATGTGTTGTTGAAGGTTACTGTCTTTGTATTTTTGGAGATTTGTTATAATTGATTATGGGGTTTTCTTTACATCATGTTGTGATTATCTTGGAAAGGGTAAATTATACGCAATGGAGAGATGGTATATTGAAGCACTTGAGATGGCTTCATCTTTTCCCATACCTATATAATATTGTTCCCCATCCTGGTATTGATAGTAAGAAGTTTGCATGGAATTGCGAAAGGGATCATGTCCTAGGAGTTATTACATTACATATTGATGATACCATTTTAGATGGTATTGATAATTTTGATTGTCCATATACTCTTTGGATTAAAATATAGGAAATACATGGAGATCTTAATACTTAACCATTCCTAGATGATCCTATTTTAGATTGTTTTGTGCCTCTTCATTTTTTTAGACATGATACCCTATGATCATGATACTATGTAGGAGTTTGAATTTTTGGATTACTTTGAGTCTTCAGATGCTCCTTCTCCATCAAAGACAATTGATGTACCTTCACCTTCAGTGAATCATTGTGCAGATTCATTGATTGAGACTTCTATCATTCTTGTTCTACAAGACCATTCATTTTGTGTTGATGATTCATTGAGCATGTATAGTGATTCATCACAACCAATATTTCATTGTCTTCTTGATTGGGACGTATTTGGTAGAAATTGGTTCATTGTTCGTAGAATCTCATATTTCAGATCTGGAGGACACATTTGAGGGTATATCCCTCCTATTTGATGATAGTTATGGTACAATTATTGTCACCCTATTTCAGTCTCTAGAGAGTGTTTAGGATCAATTTCCAATGGTACCTTTTTTGTCACCTTCTGTTGTGATTGGGCATGTTCCTGATTGGTTCATGGCATCATATTCTAAGGTCTTAGTGACACATGAGCAGATTTCAGAGACACCATCATACATTTATGGCTTCCTTCTTTTAATTCTTATCTAGAATGGGAAGCATACTTGAATTTTTATTTGGTTTTGTTTCTTTCGAAAGGGAGACAAGCTTTTTGTCGACACTGGATCATATTTTGTCTTCAGGAACTTACCATTCTTACAAGTGATTACACATTGTGGGGGGGCTATATAGTCTCTCTATTTCCCTCTTATTGGGGGCCTGATGGTTGTATATACATGATGTATGTAGTCCTTGGGGGTGTGATTGAGTTCTCCATCCATGCATCATTTTTTGTTTTGTTTTCTCTCTTTTGGAGAGGGGTTTTTTCCCACTGAGTTTTTCTCCTTTTCTCTGGTTGTGAGAGGTTTCTTTTTTGCATTGTAAATGGGTACCTAACATGGTTATGTAGTCGGGACCCATATTGCATCTTCATATTTTCATTTGCATTCTCCCTAAGTTGCACTTAAGGGGGGGTGTTAGAGTAAATTATATTTACACTTAAGTTTACTTAGGCTTGCATTTATATTAGTTATGCATTTAATTATTTTTTCGTAGTCTAATTAGAGAAAAAAATTCAAGTTAGATTGCAAGCAACATAAAACTAAATCCCAAATCAAAAATAGAGCACAATGAAAACATGAAACAATATCACCTAGTCTTCAAGCTTCCATTGGTTGACCTCCATTGGCCTTCTCCATCCACATCTTGTTGATAGTTGCACTTCAAATATGAGGGAAATTATACAAGTTTTCAGCAAGATGGAGAAGGCCAATAGAGGTCAACCAATGGAGGCTTGAAGACTAGGTTCAAATGTCCATGATTCAAGATTTGCAATGTCTACTTTCGCTTGCCAAGGATTGGAGACTCAAAACTACTAATTATGTTTTTGCAGGACTCTTGCTTCAGTTTTTCTTTATCTTGTGTGTCTTTTTCACATAGAAGGATTAGTGGGCCTAAAAATAACTTGCGTTCTTGAGTTGAGATCATAAGCATTGGCTTAAAATACACAAAGTGTTTGATGTGTTTGCCTCACACTTCAATTTTTCTATTAAAATGAAAAAATCCTGGGTGAAAGAGAAACTATTATTGACTCTAGGAAATTGGGCCTTCCTTGGTGGGAAAAAGTACTCACCCCAAGGCGACTCTGACTGGCAACAAAGCTCTTTGGTCGAGCTACCCCCGACCGGTATACAAATGTGAATCCTAATGAAAATCCTAGGATTACAAGTGCAGATGTGTCATATGGATAGAGTAGTACTCTCATAAACCCTGTTGAGTGTAACCTCTTCAGGCTGGAGTGCCACCTAATCGGTGATTAATATCTTGCCCCATGTATGGCCACTCAAACGTGGGTCTTGAACTAAATAATATTGTGTAGTAGCCAAAAACCTTCTATTTGCTAGTGCAACAATGGTCGTTGTGAAGGCATCCACATCTTCACAGTCTTTAGTAGAGGTGATCAGAGTGCCATGGGAGTTTTATGGGTGCTGGAAGCTTGGTTGGCATGAAAAGAGAGTGCACTATAAGGGGGAGCCCGTGCAACCAAGCTTCTGGATTCACACGCTAAGGATATGTGGCTAGGGAAACCCAAGTGGAATCTAGCGTATATTGTCCTAGCCTAACCATAGGATTGTGCTTGTCTTCTTTGTGATTCATTATACATTCGAAACATCATGTTTTCCAAGTTTTTTCTGGATTCTCAAATAGTATACACAACAATCACACATCTAGAAATGAAACAATCAACTTCAAACAATTCAGACTTTTCATCAAAACATCACAAAACTGAATTTGAATCCAACAATTTTTCCTACTGTCAAAAATATTTTCTAGAAGTATTTGTCAGAAACCGGAATTGAAATTGCTCAAAATTTTCATCATTCAACCATTAGCTTGCATTTTTACCTTAGGTTCAACATTGTTAATTTTAGTTGCATTCCCTAGGCTTCATAATCATTCTTTCCTACATAGACTTATCCTTAGGTTTTCCTCTTTATAGACTTTGGATTAGGCCACCTCACCACAGTTTGCAAAATCATTGCCTTCAAGAGTAGGTAATCTTGGGACATAGTCTTGAAAAATCTCCTTTTCAGTCATTGTCCTTTTTGTGAGAATTTCCAACTCAATAGTCTAGTTAGGAAAACTCACTAGTCATTTTGACCTTGTCACTTAGTCCCTTTAAAAATTCCTTTGATAACCAAAATTAAGACATAGATTAAGCTTAGAGTGGTTAGGCAATCCTTTCTCCAACTTGCATTCATATTAGTCCATACTTTGCATTTTTTATGCCTAAAAATTCAAAAAAAATCCAAAAATATTGTTAACACTAGTCATTTTGCACCTTGAAATTGCATTAGTCACCTTTTTAGTCAACATTATCATCCTAGTCCTCATTTTTCACCTAGTCAATTTTATCACCTTGCATTAATCAGCATTGTCATCCTAGTCATCATTGTCGCCTTGACCTTTGACATCGTTCTTTGGAAATATTGTCATCTTGTATCAAACATTTCCTTAGGAAAATGTCATAATACCCTTGCATTCTCATCCTTATCACAAAAACACCAAAGAAATAGACTAGTTGTCATAATCATCATCCTCATTTGAGAAATTCTCTTTTATGGTCGAAACTAGGCCTCAAAGAAAGAAAAGACAAATGGAAAACTTTGGACAAGACTTCAACACCTACATCAACACCAACACTTATGACATGAACCCAGAAATGACTTTTAATGATCCATTTATCAACATGAACATAGAATCTTCCATGAACCTTCCAACATCCTCTCAAAATCCATTTGAACCATTCATACAAAGAGACCACAATGGACAAGTATTAGCTGGGGATCTAGAGGTTACAGCCCAAAATCTTGACGTAGCTTCATTTGTAGAGGACTTGGTCTTGAACGATGCTGACAGATACCTTGCTATGCTTTTAGACCAAGGGGAAAACTTACCAAGAGGATTTGACATCAATACCATAATACCTTCATCTGTAGATAACACAACACAAAACTTGACACCTCAACAAAACACAAACACTGCCTCCAATAATAACACTGTTGTCACCACACAAATTGCTACAAGCACCATCAATGTTACATCTAGTGGCACCATAAGTCAAAACACCTCCAACTCAATTAATGCAACATCTATTGTAGGAACACCCATCATGCCACAAGCAATATCACAATCCATGCCCGCAATGTCAATGACATCTTCACAAACAGTTGGAACTACCCTTGGATCTACATCAATGGGGACAAGTTCCTCAAAACCCATATTTGGAAATTCATCTATGACCATAGGGACATCCTCATCAAATCCTTATGTTGCAATCTCATTCAACCCCTTTGGAGGAACTAAACGACGTATTCTTAATAGAGGTCCCCAACCAAACGTTAACACATCATCACAATTAAACATCAATGCCTCACAAGGACCAAATACCAACATCCCACATGGACAATTCTTCCAATATGGACAAGGAACTCAAATGACAACAAATGAATACCTTTGGGCACCAAAATAGTCAAGGTTACCAGATCCCCCAAATATTGACAAATATGGCTGGAGAGCACATCCCACATATTCATCACAGATCCACACACAACAACACATTCCTCATCAAAATTGGCAATACCAACAATCTCCAAACCAAAAAATATCATACATTTCACAACATATGTCACATTCAAACTCGAACATGCTATCACAATCAATGGGGACTCAGGGGATACCCATCACTCCCATGTGTGATGCAACCAATAATCCCATAATAGATGCCTTGATAGCCAGAGTGGCAGACTTCCAAAAATAGAGGGAAAACATGCAAACATCCAACCAAATGCCACCAATGTCATATGACCTATGTCCATATCCTTTTGACACAATTTTATACATGCCACCATTTCCTCCTAGATATGTGGCCCCAAACTTCACCAAATACAAGGGCAAGCCAAATCCTATTGAACACGTTCGAGAATTCATGGCCAACTATATGGACATTGCATATGAACACACTTACTTGATGAGACTCTTCTCCAAGAGTCTAATAGGACCCACAATTGAATGGTTTTCCACTTTGAAGGGGATAAAAACATGGAATGAACTTGTAGACAAATTTGTGAAAAATTATGCCTATAATATTGACACATACACCTCCATCACTAGCTTATGCACACGTACACTGTAAGAAGACGTTGGTGAAACTTTTATCCCATTTTTCCAACGATGGAGAGGCCTAGCAATTCACTACCACATAGACATACATGGAAAAGATAAGGTTGACATGTTTGTACAAACACTCCTAGGCCCATTGAAAAATGGCTTGTGAGTTCATTGTTGTACAACCTTCGCGGACCTAGTCAAATGAGGCATCCAACTTGAGAAAGCACTTATTGCTGAGGGAAGATTAAAATAAGGTCCTAAAAACATAAATGCAAGTCCACCCACTGACAAGAACAAATATTGGGTTAAGAATAAACATGTCACCAATGATGGCATTGTAGACACTAAGGATGTCAATGGAATGGGTCCTGTGCTTACCCTTAAAGGGGCTTAACCACAAAATACACAGATGACTACACAGACCCATGTTGCCAATGTTGTACAAACAAATCAAAATAACCAAGGTAATCAGAATAACCAAAATCAAAGGCAACCCTGACAACCCAGACAGTTCCCCAAGAGTCGCACATACACCCCCTTGGGTGAGCCCATTGAAGAAGTCCTCAAGAAACGCCTTCAAAATGGTGTCATAACACTTGAGGACCCAAAACCATATGACCCAGGGCAGTTTAAACCATTTTGGTGGGACGATAACACATTTTGTGATTATCATCAGGAAAAAGGACATAAAACCTCCTCCTATCGACAACTAAAAAATCTGGTACAAGACCTTATCGAGAATCGTACCATTGAGATAGGTGTACCACAATTTCCATCTAATTCAAATCATACCATACACAAGAAACCACTACAAGACCATGGTTCTAGTAACCCTTCCACATGAAAAGCCAATAACAATAATGGAGCCAACCATGCCCGTATTGCATATGACTATTCTGGTGGACCTATCATAAATCATATTAGAACAACTATTGAACATGTCAACACAGTTACTATCAGAAAGGCCCCTGAATGCAATTTCACTACCCATGGGGGAAAAGTCACCATAGTCGGCCCTCCTCCTCTCGGACAACCAAAGATAACAATAGCTGGCCCATCTACCCAACAATTGCAGTCCTAGCCTAAAGGACATTTTAAGCTCATTGACCAACTTGGGAAGACACCTGCACAGATTTCTATACTTGATTTGCTATGCATTTCCCCAGCGCATAAGGCTATACTCGACAAAAAATTACAAGTCTTTCATTCCCCAAGACATTGATGTCAATCAATTTGAGGCCATGGTGGGATATCTTACCGCTCCCCACCATATAAAATTTTTCAGACCAAGACTACTCATCGTCCAAATCCAATCATAATGATGCCCTTCACATTGAATTTTTTATCCATAAGCATAAGGTCAGACAAGTGTTAGTAGATGGCAGAGCAGGATTGAATAAATTCTCCTTAAAATTGGTTAAGGCCCCAAGTTTTTATGATGCTTGTGTAGATGCTACAAAGAGCATTGTTATCAAGGAATATGATGAGCATATGATGATGAAGAACGTTCCTATCGGGGTGTAATTACACTTCCAATTCGAGTATCAGACCATTCATTGTGGACACCACTTGTCAAGTCTTGGATCTAGAACTTCCATACAATATTTTACTTGGTCGACCTTGGATTCACGCCTTGAAAGTTGTCCCTTCCACCTATCACCAGTGTATGAAGTTTCCCTTTGAAGGCATTGAGATTACCATATATGGAGACCCTGACCCATTTCAATATTGTACCAATTTGAGAGGTATCTCAGAGTGCCAAGTGCTTATCAATAGTGAAGCTTCGACATCTTCATCCTCTAAATTGCTTGACCCATCAACACTTCCAAATCCTCCCACATCCACATCTACTACCATAACATCCACTACTGCTTCTTCGGCAACCATGACCACCTCCATGACATCTACCACTTCATCCATCACTCCAAGCATCAATGCAAGTATTAAGATCCAAGACAAAGGGTGTGGAGAGTATAAGTTGAATACGACCTATTGCATAACGAGGATGCCCAAGTCTGCCCAGGTCTACGGAAAGCCTTGCTTCCTGTTAGAGTCAAAATAAATTTTCAGACTCCCTCCAAAAATAATATTCATAAAGTGGGGTGAAATGAGTCAAGAGGACACTGACAACGTGCTATCTTGGATTTATAGAGAACCCGAGGATCCAACTCCCTTGCTAGTAAAAATGTATGGTAAAGGATATGACATGATAAAGGAAAAGGTTATGATGGAATTAGTGGCCTCGACAAGCACAAAACAGGAAGGCGAGAACCTCTAGCACCTAAAGGAAGACCTAAAAATCTTGGGTTAGGGTTAGGGCCACAAGAATCTGGTGATCATAGTACCAATGTGCTTTCTAGCGAGAGAGTAAATGCTTCCGATTGTGTCAAGACAATTGAAGATCTCCTTTCTGAAACTGACTCCCACGAATGGGAATTTGGCTCCCAACGATCCCTAAGTGACTGTTGCCTTGATGAATTGTTCTTTGAACCTGGAGAGCCTACATTTGAAGAGAGATTCTGGAAAATGTTCAAAATTGACATGACACCAAACAACACCAAGTCTATATCCTCTTCTACTCCCATTGACCATAATCTCGACATACTCGTTTACCCTGCTGAACCTAATGACCATCATTCAGATTCATTTGAATTGCCACATGACACTATTGTCCCTGACTCCACTACCTTTGTTCCTTACTTTGTTGATGAGTGTGAATCAAGCGAGGAAGAATACTAGATAGAATCTGACATAGAGCCCAACGATGACAATTTTATCTTTAACCTCTCTGAATCCGTTAGCATGCTTTCCATGTCCTACCCACCATTCACCAATACTGATGATGGTATTTCCTTAGTCTACCCACAACTAATCCATTTGGATCAACAAGGCCTGCCAGTTATGGACATATTTCAAAATGATGAGGCCATTGCAGAATTCATGGGACTGCATGAGGGTATACCAAGTGGAGACCACAAGGCTAGATTTTCCATTGATCTATATTATGCCGCTTACTTTGGAGAGACTGCTCCATCCTCTAGTCACAAAATGAAAAATAGAAATAAAGCAAAAAATGACACATCTGAAAACCAAAAGGCACCTTTTGATGATAAAAAAGTAAAAATAAAGGACATATCCGAAGGTGAAAACCTCTCTGAGGCACCTAAGGATGGAGGACTGGATTTTATCCCTGTAACTCAAGAAAAATCAGCCATGCTCATAGAGGACACTATGGAAGTAAACATATCTACAGTAGCAGATCCTAAGATGGTCCTCTTTGTAGCATCTTTGACAGAGGAAGAGAAACCTAAGTTCCACAAATTCTTTTCAGAGCGTAAGGTCAACTTTGCATGGTCTTATGCCGATATGGCTGGGTTGGATCTAGAACTTGTCTTGCACCATTTTCCATTATTTATAAATGCCAAGCCAGTGAAATAGTAGCTGCGAAAGATGCACCCACAAATCACCTTGTTAGTCAAAATACAACTTAATAAATTGTTAGATGTGGGATTCATACGGTCCATAGACTATGCCGAATGGATATCAAATCTTGTACCATTCACAAAGCCAAACGGTCAAATTCCCATCTGCAAAGATTTTTGGGACCTGAATAAAGCTTGTCCAAAGGATGACTTTCCCTTGCCAAACATCAATATCATAGTGGACCTTACGGCAGGATATGAGATGTTGTCCCTCATGGACAGTTTTTCCGGTTATAATCAAATTTGTATTGCCCCTGAAGATCAACACAAAACAACCTTCATATGTCCTTGGGGCACATACTGTTGGAACGTCATGCCTTTTGGTCTTAATAATGCAGGTACCACGTATCTGAGAACCATGACAACCATATTCCATGACATGATGCACAAGATAATGGAAGATTATGTAGACAACCTTTTGGAAAAATATTTGACACGAAAAGACCACTTGAGGGTGTTAGACAAAATTTTCAAGAGACTGGAGGAATACAAGGTCCGCTTGAATCCAAAGAAATGTGTCTTTGGCATGACATCAGGAAAATTTTTGGGGTACATTATTTCTCGTAGAGGCATTGAAGTCGATCCTACCAAGGTAAAAGCCATATTAAACATGCCTCCTCCAAAAGGGATAAGTGAACTCAGGACATTACAAGGTAGGTTACAATCTATCTGACACTTCATAGCACATTTCGTAGACAAGTGTCATCCATTTAAGTATCTTCTACACAAAAGTATCCCTTTTGTGTGGACAGATAAATGTCAGGAGGCTTTCTAACAAATAAAAGATTATCTACTATCACCACCTATTTTAATGCCACCAATCGAAGGGAAACCTTTTATTTTGTACATTTCTACAACAACTTCAGCACTGGGGGCATTACTGGGACAAACGACCTTGAAGAAAAGGAAAGGGCCATATACTACATCAATAGGACACTGGTCGGCTATGAGCTAAATTACAAAACCATCGAACGTGCTTGCCTAGTATTTGTCTTTGCTACTCAGAAATTAAGACACTACATGTTGAATCACCAAACACACTTAGTGGTCAAGATTGATCCCCTAAAATATGTCCTAAGTCGCGTAGCATTGATAGGTCACCTGGCCAAATGGGTAATGATCTTGAGTGAGTATGATAATCAATATGTTGAAAGAAAGGCGATAAAGGGATAAGTGATAGCAGACCAACTAGCAGATGCACCTATATAGGGAAATCATCCACTAGTAGCAGACTTTCCAGATGATTCAATATTTCATACAAAACCTAAGTCACCTTGGAGGCTATATTTTGATGGATCTCATACTAATCATGGCTTGGGGGCAAGAACACTATTTATCACTCCTCAAGGAGACTCCATTCCTAAGTCCTTCTGCATTACTTTTCCATGTACAAATAATGTGGCAGAATATGAGGCACTTATCATGGGACTCAAAATGGCCATCAAATGGAAAATTAGAACACTTCATGTCTATGGAGATTCTCAGTTAGTCATTAACCAAGTCAACGATGACTATGACACTAAGGACGAGAAATTAATTCCTTACAAATGAACGGTTGACAACTTTCAAACATATTTTCACATGGTGAATTTTGAACAAGTTCCAAGAACAAAAAATAAGGTAGTAGACGCAATGGCCACAATTGGCTCTCTCCTGGACATTCCTAGTAATGTGCTTCAATTTGAATTCTTGGTAGAACAACTTTTGGTTCTTGCATATGACATACCAGATCAGAGATGGTTTGCGAGCTTGTTGGTCCCAATTCTCCATGGTATCAAGACATTTATGACTACCTCAAGTCCCAAACCCTTCCCCCAACCTATCCAATAACCAACAAAAGTCCTTCATTTGAAAAGCTACTAGATACACCATCCTCAGTGATACCCTTACCGCCGTAGCTTTGATAACTCCCTTCTTCGATGTCTTGACACTAATAAAGGACAAACAACCTTACGAGAGGTACATGAGGGTGTAACTGGATCCCATTCGAGTGGTCCTACTTTAGCCAAAAAGATAATGAGACTTGGGTATTACTGGTCGACCATTGAGAAAGATGCACTTGAATTTGTTAGAATGTGTCGCCAATGTCAGATATATAGTGACTTGATTCATGCACCAGCACAGGAACTTCGATCGATTACTTCTCCTTGGCCCTTCGCATAATGGGGACTCGACCTCGTGGCAAAGATCCATCCTACCTCATCCAATGGCCACAAATTCATCATTACCGCCACTTAGTACTTTACTAAGTGGATCGAAGCCATCCCACTCACTTACATTACCAGTAAAAAAAATTCCAAGTTTATCCTCAACTATATCATCTGTCGATATGGTATTCTACAATCCATAATCACAGATAATGTTCATCCCTTAAAAAATCAGGATGTCCATGAACTTTGTGAACGCTTCCATATCTGACACCACTTCTCCATGCCTTACTAGCCATAAGGAAATGGTCAAGCTGAGGCGTCTAATAAAATGATCATCAAACTTCTTAAGAAGACCGTCAATGATGTTGGTCATGATTGGAACATACAACTAAATCTTGCTTTGTGGGCATATTGTACTAGCATTCATACTCCCATTGGAGCCACTCCATTTGCCCTCATCTTTGGAGTCGAAGCCATCTTGCCCATTGAGGTCAAAATTCCATCCCTACGACTCTCTATGAAAGGTCTAATCACTGATGAAGAGTATCGACAATCATGACTACATGAATTAGAAATGCTAGATGAATGCAGACATAATGCCTTGAACCATTTGCAGGCATATCAAAATCATCTTTGCAAAATCTACAAAAAAAGAGTGATGACTCATAAATTTGACATTGGTGACTTGGTTCTCACGCAAAATCCTAAGAATCAGTCCGACAAAGAAAAACCAGGCAATTTTGAGCCCAATTGGCTGAGTCCATTCATCATCACCACATCATTTGGTTCTGGCACATATTAGTTGGCTACTCCAGAGGGTGAACAATTGACAGAGCCAATCAACTGTTTGCATATATGCAAGTTCTATACATAGCATCAGAAAGTCTGGCCGACAACCAAAATATTAAAAATACAAAAAAAATGAAAAATACAAATATATCATCACTTGGATGAAAACTTGGAAAACAAGCATTCTGGTGATACCAAAAAATGAGAAAATTGACAAAATAAAGAGAAATAATTCATCCAATAGTGAAAACCTGATAACCAAGTGCTTTGGATAAGTACCATGGTGAAAACCTGGCAAACAGGCGCCATGTGTAGTCATTCATTACTTTAACATCTACTGTCACTCTATCTACCTTAGTCCATAATAAACATCCATTTTTCTAACATTCATCACAACGTTTCACCCTAACATCATGACGTTTTTTTCCATGGCCAACAGTGATTGACATTGAAGTCTTACACACCGCCTATCATCCATATCAGTCATGTCCTTTCCATCAACTTGACTAGGGGCAATATTTTATCATGAGACTACAGTGGGTATCACACATGTTCTAGACAGTCGAAAAAGTCCTGAAAAAATCATAAAAATCATAAAAAGTCTTGAAAAAATCCTAAAAATCATTAAAAGTCCTAAAAAAATCATAAAAATCATAAAAATGTCTTTAAAAAAGACCTAAAAATTGAGAAACGTCCTGAAGAATACACAAAAACTGTCAAACTACGAGGTCTCTGCACATTTTCTATGTAGTCAAGTCCATCAGTCGAACTACGAGGTCTCTGCGCATTTGCTACATAGGCCGGACCATCAATCGATGTTCCACCGAGGCCCCCTAGGTTCTGTCCCTTAGGGTTTTCTCAGGTCAAGTCAAAACATTTAAATTCATCTTCAATATGTTCGTACATCCCTGTTGAACAATGAGGTCTCTGAGTGCATGACGTAGGCAAGGCCATTTGTCGATGAGCCCCTGAGGCCACCTAGGTCAGTCCTTTAGGGTTTGTCATTTTGGTCAAATAAGTCAGAAATAGTCACACTCAGAAACAAGATAGTCATTTGAACATCAACATTCAAATCATGAACCAACAGACAACATAGCCCAGTCAGTCATCAAGCCAAACATTTGTCAAATTGCCAACACAATGTCAACCTAGTCACTTTATGGTCCCCTTCAAGATGTGTCCTTGGAATTGAACCCTGTCAAAACGTCATTTTCCTTTTCAGGAGGTGTCTTTCCTGATGACAGGCTTCGTCACATAGTCATTGGCCTTTTCAATATGTGTCCTTCCTTACAAAAGGTATCATCAAATCGTCAATATTGTTAGACTATCAAATCGTCAAAATGTCAAACTATCACACAATCAACCTTCGACACACAAATCTTGGCAAACATATTGAATGGTTGTTGATTTTGTTGGTCTATTTTGTCTTATCTTTTTATTTTTTGTCTCTTGGTCATGTTACTAGTTACCTCAAGGATTTCCCATGAAGGATTTAGAGGTGCAATGATGTTTCATGACCCGTTTTTCCTTGATTGTTGTCTTTGGTGTGTCTTGACAAAAAGACTAGGGCAACTTGACCCTTAGTATGAGTTAGGACATTTTGTATTTGCGATTGTCTATTTTTCACAAGTGGATGACCTTGCACACCTTGGTTTATGTCATACCAAGGTGTTTGTTGTCCATTTGTCACATTTTACCGCCCAATGATGATTATGCAATGCCTATGATGTTATTTGGAAAAATATTGAAGTATTATTTTTTCATCCTAACATTCATGTCTTCCATGCTAATATTTATTCTATTCCTTCATCCTCTAGTTCGAGAGCACACTCATGTTCTTTGAACCCACCTTTCCTCTCAAGGGGGCATACCACTACCTCCTCGTCATCCTTCCTTTCCTTACATTCAAACTGGGGCATATTTTTGACTTGTTCTTTGACACAATACAATAAACTGCATCATGTCAAAGAGGGGAAAAATGTAGACACATAAAAATGGCCTCAACTTGCAAACCATATTTGTCTATGACGATCACGCTTCTCCCTCACATAATTCAATTATCTAATCATGTCCATTCCTCCATGATAATTTAAATAAATAAATTATGTTTATTTATTTAAATGCATCACTGATCAATCCTTATTTCCTCCATAATATTATCATTTATCCTTGAATCAAATAAACTTATTTATTTAGCCCACTTTCCATCCCACCAAATAAATAATTAAAATAATTATAAATATTTTCTTTTGTCTCATTCCCATTTATGAATTAAACCATTATTTAATTCATAAGTCAACATTCCTCCATAAATTAAATAATTTATATTATTCCAACTACCTATTTTTCTCCACCATTGATTTGATTGTCTCCAACTAAATCTCAACCCTTCATTTCAAGGATTGCCCTAACTTTGACCTAATGTTTCCCTAACCCTAATCCTCCTTATGACATTGATTCCTAGCCTTTGATCTTAGGGATTCACCAACTTTTAATCGTGGCCATCCATTCTCAATTTGGAATTCTTTAATTGGCCCTCTTTCAAGTCATTTTAAACACACACACAAGAGTTAGACACAACATGCTTGAGAGCTTTTCAGTACTTGAGCATACATATTACTTCAATATTTTTCTTGTCTTTTGCATAGGTTATAGTTGCACTTCAATTCTGAGGGAAAGTATACCATTTTCAGCAAGATGGAGAAGGCCAATGGAGGTCAACCAATGGAAGCTTGAAGACTAGGTGATATTGTTTCATGTTTATTTGATTCTTATTTTCATTGTGCTCTATTGTTGATTGGGGATTTAGTTTTATGTTGCTTGCAATCTAACTTGAAATTTTTTCTCTAATTACAGGTAGTTTTTCCCGTATTGGGAAGTTTCTCACCCATCATCTATTTCACGGCTTTATAAGCCTGTACATTATGTAAATTATTTATCTCATTATTTTCACTCCTTATTTGGTGAAATAGCCTCATATCTCTCTCACTATTTTTGTGAAGGTTTTCTGTAGTTGACGATCTTGGGTTATTCGCTCTATCATTTTCTTTTGTATTGTTTATGTTGCTTATAGTTTTGTTTCACTTTTAGTGTATCTTCCTCATTTTATTTTATGTTGTTTGGTTATATAGTTATGTCACCCTATTTATCACATGTATTAGTATTTACAGCTGTTAAATTGCCTTGCAACCATCAACACCACATAGAAAGCACAAATGAAACAATATTGGTTTCAAAAACGCCTTATCAAAAATGAAACACTGTAGCCAAAGCCATAGAACAATAGTTGACAGTGCCTTGCAGATAACAACATAAACTATATAACATGCACTATTTAATTGTCTTTAAAAAATGAAACAATATGGATAAAGCAAGAGAACAATGGTCAACAATGCCTTATGGAAAAAACCATAAATTGTATAGCGTTGCAACCATAACCACAAAATGGAAGCATTAAATGAAACAATAATGGTTTCAACAACAACCTAGAAAATTCTTTATTGCACAGTACCTTATTAGAAACAACCATATACACACATACACACCCAAACATTCATATAAACATTCAAAATAGTGAACACCAATTGTGTAGATATAAGAGTATGTAGAAATCCAACTAGACAAGAAGCAAACAACCATATTGATATAAAAAAACTCGACATATCTATATATAGGTAAACACATTACCTCAAAGATGCATGTAGAAAATGCATATTCAGACATACACACACACCTTAAATGAAACAATAATGGATTCAATAATAGCCTAGGAAATTCTATTTTTCAACAACAACTTATCGAAAAGGAAACAATATAGCCAAAGCTATAGACTAACAGTGAATAATGCATTATAGATAACAACATAAACCCTATAAAATTTACTATTGTATTACGAATTGAATATGAAACAATATAGCCAAAGCTAGAGAATAACACTCAACAATGACATAAACATTCAAAATAGCGAACACCAATTGTTTAGATATAAGAGTATGTGGCAATTGAGCCAGACAAGAAGAAAATAACTATATTGATATTTAAAACTAGACATATCTATAAATAGATAAATGCATGACCTCAAAGATACATGTACAAAATGTATATGCAGACATACACACTCACACCCTAAATGAGACAATAATGGTTTAAACAACAACCTAGGAAATACTTTTTTCAATAGCACCTTATCAGAAAGGAAACAATATAGCCAAAGCTATAGACCAGCTGTCAACAATGCCTTATGGATAACAACATAAACTCTATCATTTACTATTGTACTATGAATCAAATATGAAACAATGTAGCCAAACCCAGAGAATGACACTCAAAAATTCCCTATGGAAAACAGTGCAAACTCTATAACATTAACTATTTTACTATGTTGCAACCATTGACGCAAAATGAAAGCCATAAATGAAACAATATAAATTGTATAGCGCTACAACCATCACCACAAAATAAAATCCTTAAATGAAACAATAATGGTTTTAACAACAACCTAGAAAATTATTTCTTAAACAACACCTTATCATAAATGACCATATACACACATACACACCACACATACATATAAACATTCAAAATAACAAACATCAATTATGGAGATATAAGAGTATGTGATAATTGAACCAAACAAGAAACAAATAACTATATTGATATTAAAAATTGGACATATCTATATATAGATAAATGCATGACCTCAAAGATTCATGTAGAAAATGAATATAAAGACATACACAAAATGAAAGCCATAAATGAAACAATATAGCCTAAGCTAGAGAACAACAATCAATAATGCCTTATGCAAAACAACATGAATTGCATAACATTAACTATTTTATTGCATTGCAACCATCGCCACAAAACAAAAGCCATAAACGAAATAATATTGGTATCAACATTCACCCAGATGGGAAAACCTGCAAAACACAAAAAATCACAGTAACAAACCCATGCAAATCCATTGCTGGAAAAGCTAAACCATAAATCAAACAATATTGGTTTCAACAAACTATATAGTCTTTTTTCAACAGAACCTTATCGAAAAGGAAACAATATAGCCTAAGCTAGAGAACAAAAATCAATAATGCCTTATGGAAAACAACATAAACTGTATAACATTAACTATTTCATTGCATTGCAACCATTGCCACAAAAAAAAAGCCATAAATGAAACAATATAGCCTAAGCTAGAGAACAACAATCAACAATGGCTTATAGAAAACAACATAAATTGTATAACATTAACTATTTTATTGTGTTACAACCATCACTAGAAAATAGAAGCCATAAATGAAACAATATTGGTTTCAATAGTGAGCCAGATGGAAAAACCCACAAAACACAAAAATCTCACAGTAACAAACTGATTCAAAGCCTTCACCACAAAACACGAACCATAAATGAAACAATATTGGTTTCAACAGTGACCCAAAAGAAAAAACCCACAAAAAACACACAAATTCATAGTAACAAACTAACACACAAAAAAACAATATTGCCTTCGACCCATCATGACTACACCGAAACCATAAACAATATTGGTTTCAACATTGACCCAAATAAAAAAACCCACAAAAAACACATGAATTCATGTAGTAACAAACCAATGCAAAAATAAAAAATATTGCCTTCCACCCATCGTAACTACACATAAACAATCAACAATGCCTTATGCAAAACAACATAAACTGCATAACATTAATTATTTTATTGCATTGCAACCATTGCCACAATACGAAAGCCATAAATGAAACAATATTGGTATCAATACTCACCCAGATGGGAAAACTCGCAAAACACAAAAATTCACAATAACAAACCCATGCAAAACCATCACTACAAAAGTTGAACCATAAATCAAACAATATTGGTTTCAACAAACTATATAGTTTATTTTCAATAGAACCTTATAAAAAAGGAAACAATATAGCCTAAGCTAGAGAACAACAATCAACAATGCCATATGGAAAACAACATAAACTATATAACATTAACTATTTCATTGCATTGCAACCATCGCCACAAAACAAAAACCATAAATGAAACAATATAGCCTAAGCTAGAGAACAACAATCAACAATGGCTTATGGAAAACAACATAAACTGTGTAACATTAACTATTTTATTGTGTTACAACCATCACCAGAAAATGAAATCCATAAATGAAACAATATTGGTTTCAACAATGACCGAGATGGAAAAACCAACAAAACACAAAAATCTCACAGTAACTGAACTGATTCAAAACCTTCACCACGAAATGTGAACTATAAATGAAACAATATTGGTTTCAACAGTGACCCAGATGAAAAAACCCACAAAAAACACATGAATTCACAGTAACAAACTAACACATGAACTAACAATATTGCCTTCCACCCATCATGACTACATAGAAACCATAAACAATATTGATTTCAATAGTGACCCAAATCAAAAAACCCACAAAAAACACATGAATTCACAGTAACAAACCAACACACACAAAAAAAATGTCTTCCACCCATTGTGAGTATAGGGAAACCATAAATGAAACAATATAGCCTAAGCTACATAACAACAATCAACAATGCCCTTTGGAAAATAACAAATTATTTTCAAAATACTCTAGAAAGGGTTTTTTCAATATGCACCTCTTCCCGCTTGCTTTCTCTTCACTCCCTTCTTTCTCAATCGCTTACAAAAATGGGCAAAGAATTATTAGAACCAACATTTTTGTACTATGTTTGCAACCATCGCCCCATGCAAAAAACACAAAATAACCTCCAGCCACCATCACAAAAATTCGACAACACATAATCGCAGTTGCACCTTCACAGAAGTTTTCCCTCCTCACTCATAGCTCCGATACAAGTTAAAGCCATAGAACGACACCCAACAATGCCTTATCAAAAATTGCGTAGACATTCACTATGTTTTCTGAGGATTTAAAAGGTAGGTGTTACTTACAACCATCGTTAGTACATGGAAACCATAAAAAAATTAATGTTGATGCCATCCACTATTTAATTTCATTGGCCTTCTCTATTGGCGCACCAAACACTTTTAATTAAAAAATAAAAAATCCTCCACCACCTTTTTCCCAACTGGCAGCTCGATGCCGGAAAGATTAAAAATTGGGAAGGCTGACGAAAATTTTGACCAAAGTTCACGCATATAGCCTATCGGCTAAATATAAATAGAACTTGCAGTTGAATTTTGATTAAAAATAAAATGAGACCTTTGGACATTCACAACTTTCTATGTAGGTGATTAACTTGATGTGTTTTACAAAACTAATTAATTTTACTTGCAAGGGCATCTAGAAGAGTAGATTTTTTAGACCTAGAGAGTCGAGCCATGATTTCCTTTGAGGGGTTAACAAATGAAATTTACACAAATAAAAAAAATGGCATCTTGCATTATGTACTTTAAATGAAAATAAAATCTAGTGCCTATCTTTGGGCTATGAAATTGATAAAACTATTTCATGGATGCTAGATTGTATTTGAAATTTTTGGATCATTTAAACTACTATTATTTGCTAATTTAATATCATAAACCTTTCCCTTTGTAGTACTAATTGATTTTTTTTTATCTTATTCTAATTTGATAGCATATCAAATATTCCATAAGATTAAAATGTAACTATGTTAAAGGAAAATTTGATGGTAGTTGTATAGTCTTGTGCCCTATTTCATTCTTCCTACCTCGATCTAGTAGGAGAAAGAGAGGAAGAATAATATAGAGCATGATTAGTTTTCTATATGAATTAAACTCTATTTCTTCTAAGTTTAAAGAGAATGTATTCATAATATAAATTAAGATAGAGTACCTTAAAACCTATGAAAAAACCTACCAAGAGGAGTTATATCTTAACTCAAAATAAAATTCACCTTGAAAACTAAAATGTTCCCTTTAAAAACATACATAAATACTTAAGCATCATTCCTTAAAAAATCAACTAAAAAATAACACAAAACCACAACTTTCATGTGAAACCTACCAAGAAATTGGTTTCATCTATTTACAACTTGTATTTTGTATCATCTACAACTCCTCTTTGAAAATTTAAACTAAAACAAATGACAACAATGAAAGTGACTCATATTTGAAAGTTTCAACTCTATACGTGATAAATGTGAATAGTCACATAAAATGACAAGGTTGAAAATATAGATGACAGTTCACTTTCATGTTGAAACCTACCAAGAAATTAGCTTCAACTATTTACAATTTGTAAATTTTTTATGATCTACAACTCTTTGAAAATTTAAACTAAAACAAATGACTAACAATGAAAGTAACTCTTATTTGAAAGTTTCTACTTAATAATACAGATAGCTGTCTATTCATCAAAAAAACAAAAAACAAAAAAAATCTACTATGTACATCATAAATGTGAACGCTCCTTTAAAATATCAAGATTGAAAATGTAGATGACAATTCATCATAATGGAAAACGATAAGAATGAAGTGTACCAATTCATGGCTATTATAAATCCCATCCACACTGGTAGCGATTTATCACAACAGAATATGCTATGTCTAGCAATGTTAAAATCAAGATATCGTGCCTTACGCGTGCAATTTTGGATGATGAATAGCATCTGCCAAATGCGGTTCTTTTGATAGCGTTGAATGGAAATTATAAATTAGACTATTGAAACCCCACTTCTATTGTCACTTTCGATTAGATCGCCCTGTCAAAATAACTTTATTGCCATTTCGACATCATTGATTTTTTACGTTATTGCGTTTTACGCGTTCACACCACACCGGAATCTCCGTGCAGGTGTGAACGAGACTTTCTATCCTTATCTTTTTTTGGGGAAAAAATGGGCGTAGTGCAGTGTGGGACCTGTATGTCACGAAACTGCTATTCTCAGGATGTGAATTCAACGCAATCGTGTTGTTATATAGGATATCAAGTGTAGGCCACTAACCCACTGCACACGATGGCTCCTGCAATGGGATCTTACGAGTGCGAAGCAAAGCTTGATGATATTCCCGTGCTGGATCTCTCTCGCTGCGGAGATGAGAAATGTTTACAGACGTTCACAGAAGCTTGCCAAGAACTCGGCTGCTTTCGAATTGTAAACCATGGAATCGCACCAGATCTTCTCCTCAAAGCAGACCAGGCATGCCGGGAAGTTTTCAAGCTTCCCACAGAGACGAAGAAGAAAAACGTCTCTCCCAATCCTTACGGTGGTTATTATGGCGGAATAGCGGCAGTCCCCTTTTATGAAAGCCTTGGCATGGCCCTCTCAAGCACTGGTGATCCGCAGGCTATCAAAGACTTCACCCACCTCATGTGGTCTCAAGGAAATCAAAACTTCTGGTAGGAGCTCCCCCTCTTTATTCTTTTAATAAGGCTGTTTTCTTCTCTCTCTTTTTTTTTGGTTCTGTTTCTTCTGAATTGTTCATGGCTTTGGGACAGCGAGACTATGGAACAATACATCTGTGAGATGATGGAACTGTTAAATAAAGTGCACCAAGTAATTCTTGAGAGCTTGGGAATGAGCAAATACTATGCTACTGACTTCGACCATGGGAAGGCGATCTTCCGTATGAATTTGTATGACTTGTGTTCTGAGCTGTCCGCTGAATCGACTGGTCTGCCAGCTCATACGGATGTGAATAGCATTACCATAATTCATGAGGATTCCTGTGGTGGGCTTCAGATTTGCAACAGGGAAGGCAATTGGATTGACGTGAAACCCATCCCTAACTCGTTTGTGGGCCTGGTGGGCGATTACTTTCAGGTGAGGCTAATTGCTCTCTCAAACATTGAATGGCTTTGTGTTCTTTTCATTTGGATGAAAAACTAGTTTAGAATTATTATGTTTTAGTCACTTTATTGGGTTTGTATGATCATGTCTTTTTGAGTTTGGCATTCTTGAATATTTAGAGTCTGAGTTCAATGAATTTTAAAAAAATTATAAGGTTTTTTATACTAGTGTTTCTATAACATTGAATATATATATATAAATATAATTGCATTTCAATTTATTTTTGAACATTTTATAATGTTTTGTCTAATTTTCAAAATATTAATTTTTCTATTGTCTTGGGTTGTTATTCTTATGTCTCTATTCTTTTATCTTAAACAGACACTTATCTTATTGTTATTTTTATCTTTATATAGTCTTGTTATTTTTCTAAAACACTAATTTATCTATTGTTTTGGCTTGTTATTCTTCTATCTCTAGGCCTTTCTCTTAAACAAACACTTATCTCATTATTATTTTTGTCCTTATATCATCTTGTCATTTTTCTAAAACATTAATTTATCTATTGTTTTGGGATGTTATTCTTATATCTCCTCTTTTCTCTTAAACACACACTTATCTCATTATTATTTTTATGAATTTAATTATTACTAAGGATTAGTATTTAATTCTTTGTTTTAAATGACGTGTCTTTATATAACACTTGTTCTTATAATTTTATGGAATTAATGTTATTATTTTATTTATTATTTGATTACTTAATTTTTTATTTATATGATTTTTAAATGTTTTTTGATAAATTAGGCATGGAGTAATGGAAGGATTTCTGCTGTGAAACATCAAGTGATGGTGAAAAGACAACAATCTCGTTTATGTTTGACTTTATCCAATTATTTTCCAGATGAAATGGAGATAAAGGCACCAGTTGAGTTTGTTGATGATAAACACCCACAATACTATAAGGCATTCAAGTTTGGAGATATGATTAAGTATAGATTAGGAGAGGGAAAAGAAATAAAAGAACCTCTACAAAAATTTGCTGGCATTTATGTATAGTAGAGAAGGGTCTTTCCTACTTGTTAGCTATTTTCAAACTTCTAAAATTTAGCTCTATTTAGAAAAATAAATTATAATTATATTTCAAAATGTGATGTATAAATGTTGTATTATAAGAAGGTTGTGAGGTAGTTGAAAATATTAATGATCTTGTTGTTTAGCAAGCTTGGGTTATGAAAGTCTATGTTTTTCATTGATTGTATCCTAGTTTAAGTAATAGTTAACTATTTTTTTTTGGCACCATGTGTCCTATGTTGGTTTTGAAGCATAGTTTTTGTTTGTATATGTTTTCTGTTTTTCTAGATTCATCTATATGATTGTGTAAGAGATTATGGGATACTTTCAAACCTTGAATTATATAGTAATAAAAAGTAATATTATATATTTGAATGTATCTACATAATTATATATGATATAAGATTGTGTATATGAGTTTCAAGTGTATTGTATCTACTTGAAATGTAAAATTAAAGATTAGATCATACATATTTTAAACCAATATGTTAGATAAATTTTCTACCATAAATAATGTCAAACTATTTCTTTTAAAATATCAAATGAACCTAAATAAGTAAAACATATAATATAAGCCGATTGCATTGAATTTGTTAGAATTAATTGATATTTTTTCCATTTTTATTTGTGAATATGTACATCTTAAATGTGAAGCATTTTATGGTTGAACCGTAGATTTTTGGCATCTTAGACCTTTCTAGCACTTCTAGGGTTTTTCACCTAAAAGGAGAAAGTAGGGCCAAAAGTTTAGCTAGGTTCACTCAAATTATGCAATGTATGATGTTATTTGAACTAAATGGAATGATATAAGTGTAGTTATATAAAATAATTGAATGATTATGTATGCAAAACCTATGATTTATGAATGTTGGAAAGCACAATGATGTTTACAAACAATGAACTATGAATGAACAAATGCAAAAAAAAAAACAGAAAGAGGCTAAATCAGAGTGCACCTAGGTAGAGATTGAAGAATCTAGAATATTTTTTAATGCTATTTGAAATCATAGAAAATCACCAGTGGGACTCATTCTCCATTGATGGCAAATCAGTCCTGCTTCTGATGAAAATTGTTGGAAACTAGTTTCTGAGTGTCAGGATCTAGAATCTAGCAAAATATAGATTTCCAACCTTAAGGTGGGACTCATTCACCACTAATGGTGAATCAATACTCCCAAAATTTTGAGAAATCAGGGGACAATTCTGTAGCACTAGATCTGAGATTGTCTACTTGTTGGGTTGCTGAAGTCAAATCTGTAGAAAATAGAAAAAATGTCTTCTCCAAGCTTGAAATAGGATGTAGTTGACTTGAAACACTTCGTTGAATTCTTGTCCACTTTTAAACACCTAAATTCTTGTCAAATTTGCATACACAAGTCTCCAAACACAAATGCAAAAGGGGTAAAATGGTTAAGGGTTAGGTTATATGGATTTTCCTTGGTCAAATCCCACTTTGGTAATCAAACCCTTAATGAAATAATGAAATGGAGGAGAATGATAAAAAAATAACATGAAAATGCTATCAACTTACCAAACCCTTGTTGAAGAAAAATATGAAGATATGTCAATGGTTGCTCTTAAATGCTTGATAAATGCTTGAGTATATGATGCAAAGTGCTCAAATGCTAGTTGAATTCTTGAATGAGTTAGAAGATTGTAGAAGATGTAAAATAAGGAGAAAAACACTTATTTATACATTATTGTTCCTTAGTAACCCATTGATACCTCATCATAGGCCGACATCAAGTAATTTTAAATAAAAACAAAAAAGAAAATTTGAAATATTTTGAATTTAGAACCAAGAGGGACTCATTCGGCACCCATGGCTAATGGGTCCCACCTTAGGCTTGAAAGTGGGTGTCGGGAGTGAAGACACATTTAATGTTATTTGTCAGGTTTACATTAAAAAATACACTTAATTAAGCCTTATAAGGGCATAAAGGGGTCAAATAAAACATAAGAAAGGTGTAAATAGTAAAATTATGCCTAGAAAAAGTGTGAAATCTTGTTACAAGACTTTACAACACTTCAAAATAGGACTTGATAAGTGATGAAAAGGTAATTTTTAGGTGAATTGTAATAAATAAGGGCTAGAAGAGTCTAGAGATTTTTTACAACACTTCACAACACCTTAAGAAGATGCCATTATTTGAATTTTAAGGACCTAAATGTGCATGTTCAAGCCACATTACATCAATAAATAAAATCAAAATAGACCAAACATTGTGAAGAAAGGCCTAAAGACCATGAAAATGACAAGTGGTCATTTTTATACAGCACATTTAGCCCCCACTTTAGTGAGAGTATGAACTTGCTTCAAACTCACACTAAAGTAGCCTTACATATCAAGAGAGAGACTCTAAATGTACTCATCATAGCAAGATGGAATAACAATGATCAAGAGGGATGATCAAGCCTATAGGATGAAGATCCCATGAAAAACTAAGGATAAGAACAAAGGAATACACATGTGAAATGGAAATTGAATTGAGCTTCAATTGTTTATCCAGCTAGTTGTGGATTGGATCTAGGCTGATTGTTTGAAAAAGAGAATGCATACTCACTTTGGGGCAACAGAATTCATGGTGGTCCACTGGGTGAGAAGACCCAAAAAGTGAAGTACATACGCTAGTTGGTATGCACACACAAACACATAGGTGGCTATGGGGAAAGCTGTGTCACTGAGCGAGATTCTTGCTCAACCCTATTAAAGTTATACCTCTTGATAAATTTAACAAGGGACCACAAAGAAAAATGTTGGTTCATGCTTCATGAGACAAGAAAATATTTTTATGCTTAGAACTCATGAAAAAAAAGCAAGGTACCACATGCATGCAAGTTGTGTTATGCAAGGAGGCAAAAAGTGTAAAGTGTAAAATGAAAAAATGTAAATTGTAAGTGTAAAATGGAAAGGATATTCAAAGGAGTCTTGTTAAGTTTATGTGAGGTCTATCACTTAGGGAACATTATTTCTAATCTCTCCAAGAGAGGACTGATCAAAGAATAAAATATTCACAACCTAGGGGATGCAGTGTGTCACATCAGGCCACTAAGAGGAATGCAATATGTTAAGATAGATCACACTTATGAAGGACATCATACCCAATGTTGTCCACAAAGTGACAAACACATCATATGAAATGACAAGGCTACACTAAGAACTAGGAATGAAAAATGAAATTATACCAATGTATGCCCCCCACTTTAAGGAAATTGCTACACACTGGTCTATGGTAATTACTTTAAAGTAGCAAAGGAAAGAAATGTAAAAAGAAAAACAAGACATGAGAGCCAACTTGGAAAGCCCCTATGCCAAGTCATATGTTTCTGAGTAAGGTTGCTTCATGTAAATGAAAAAGAAAACAAAAGAAAGGGGAGTTTCCCACTAGAAAAGAGAATACCAAACACATAAGGGATCTATGGATTTGGGGTCAGTATGTTCATTGCTGCAATTTTTTTATGAAAGAGCTTGGAACTATCATCATTCCCCAAAGCACATAGAACTAGAAGAATGGAACAAAGAGAGTGAAAACAAAAGAAAAACAAAGTCTGTTTTGGGTCAACATGGAAAAGACATTGCAGTCTCAATGCACCTTGCTTCATCCCCAAAAGGAAAAACACAAGTGAAAAGAAAACAAAAAGGAGAAAGAAAAGGAAAAATATTTTGGGTCAACATGAAGGAAACATCTCGGTTTCAATGCATTGTGTCATCCCTAAAAGGAAAAACACAAGAAAAAGACAAAGTAAAAAGGAAAAGGGACTAATTGGGTCAACATGGAAGAGACATAGGGCGTCTCAATGCTTTGCATCATCCCCAAAAGGAAAACACAAAAGAAAAAATGAAAAATGAAAAAGAACCTTTTGGGTCAACATGGAAGAGACATAGGGCATCTCAATGCTTTGCATCATCCCCAAAAGGAAAACACAAAAATAAAATGAAAAAGGAAATGCACAACATATAGAAGAATAGAGATACAAATAGAAGTGTACAATGAGAGAGAAAACATCAAACACACAATATGGGGGGAACATGATACACACATTCAATAAAAGAAAGAAAAATATAAAATGATAGTAAGATGAATGCAAGTGAACCATCTAACAAGTCATTTTCCTCCCAATCATGCTCAGTGTATTGTGAGGGTGGTTGACTATCCAAAGGAAGAATTGCAAGTGCTGAACTAGGAGATGTATCAAGTTCCTCACTTGGTTGAGAAGATTTATCATTTAAGCTCATGGTAGAAGAGAATAAAGAGTTTAGATCGTTATGCAAATCTTCATCTATTTTTCCAATCTCCTCCTCATCATCATCAAGATTGATTATGATAGGAGGGCAAAGGGTTATTTCCAAGGAAGGATGTAATAAAAGTTGTGGCCATTGGATTGTTCATTTTGTTGTGAGGGTTGGATTGTGTCATTTTGTGGTAGGTCAAGAGAAAGAGGGTGGTCATCTATTGCTTTCGTCAAAGGTGGAGGTTGGTTTTTGATATTTTCTTCCATTTGAGACTGACGAGCAAGGAGACTACAATGATGCCTATACTCCCTAGCACCACAATTGCATTTAATTTTATTTAGAATTTGTTGAGGCGTAAGAGCATCATGATCCATTATAGGTTCCTTTTCCTCCAAAGGGGGAAGAACAGAAGAAACTGAAGAAGATGGGTCAATCACTTTCTCTTTGGATTTGTACACTTGTTTAATGTGAGGGGGTATGATAGGATTGGTTTCATTTTCCCTTGGTCATTTAAATGATGGCAAGGAAGTATCTAAGGGTGGTTGTTCATGATATTGTATGGTTTGTTCGATGTCAGACTCAATTTGAAGCATGGTTTCATCTAGGATAGGAGGAGCGGAAGTGGATAGGGACATGTTATGAAGAGACAATTTAGCTATGTGTTTATCTTCGAACTTTTGATAGGTAATGAAAAAAATATCTTTATAGGGGGTGATGGGTTCCATAGGTGCAGGCCAAAAGGCTTCTAAGGAAAAATTACCTTTAGATAATAATGGATTAAAGCTACTATGGTGTATGGTAAATATTTCATTTCCATGTGGAAACTTCAAACATTTGTGAACAACTGAAGGGACCGCTTTCATTGAGCAAAGCCAAGGGTGGCCTAGTTGTAAACAAAATTGATCCAATTGTGGAATAATTGAAAATATTTCCTCCAAAGTTTTGGGTCTTATTTGTAAGGGAATTATGATCAATCCAATTGTAGGGAACACAAAACAAGTATGTGTTTTAATCCACCTTGTTGGTTTATTATAGCCAATGTAATACTAGAAACTCTTTCGTGTTCACATTCTCACCATAGGCAGGATCTATTAATATCCCATTGGTGGGCTTATCATAGATTCTACCAGCTATGTAAAGAGGACCATTAGGAAGCTTTTGAATTATATCTTTAGAAGAAAAAGTGATATCAAGAGTTTTATCGGTTGGTCCCTTACGAGGGATAACATCTATCGCACCCACAAGTTCATCCATAGGATTAACTTGGGTAACATTTGGAGCTATATCAGGTTGTTCATTATTTGTATCGATGTTCATGACTTGAGGGTTTGAAGGTTCACTAGCCTTGACAAATGAAAATTTGTGTTTAGGCATGGGATTAATAAAGATTTGTAAATTCTAGTTAGGTGGTGAAACAGACTTATTACCTTGATCATTGACACCTGCAATGGAAAAATAACCTGAATCAATGAGGTCTTGAACTAAGTGTTTGAGACGCTTACATTGTTTGATGTCATGGCCATTTTGGCGATGAAAATGGCAATAAGCATTTGGTTTAAAGGTGGGTGGTAAAGGTTTGGTGGTATCAAATGGTTTTATGGTAGGAAAGGTGATCATTTGTTGTTACAGCAATTGGTTCATTGTATTATGGAGGGTATCAGGTAAGGGAGTAAATTGTCTCTTTGGGTCTCGATAGGTATAGGGCACCATTGCTTTAACAGTTGCCACTTGACTTGGAATAGGTTGGGTTGGTTGTTGAGGTGGATTGAACTATTAAAATCCTCTATTTCGTTTGTGAAATTTTTGCATGTTGTTTTAATTGTTTTGTTCATACTTCTCAGCTTGGTTAGAAGTGGACTTTGAATCGCGACTTGAAACCGAGTTATGATATTCACACAGGGTTGTGCATAAGTTCATGAATGAAGGGAATTTCATCATAGTTAACTTATCCTAAAAATTTGTGTGCAAGTTTTTGATAAAAATCTTCTACAAATGTGAATCAAGAATTTTGACATCCACTTGAGCATACAATGACTGATAATATGAAATGAAGTCAGTTACTTTTTCATTGGCATTTTTTCTACAATGCATTAGATCAGCCATTGTCCTTTTAGGAGTCATATGAACTTGGGAGTGACTTATGAAGGCATCTAAAAGCTCATTAAATGATCAAATGGAATGATTAGGTAGGTTTGAAAACCATTCTAATGCAATATCTTTTAGGATCCAAGGAAAAGATCATTGAATAAAGTTCTATAAGAATTGACATGGTTAATAGGATCTCCTTTAGCTCCTTATTTCTCAAACCTAGGAATTTCAATTCCTTGTGGCATCTAGGTGTGTAAGGTTTATGTGGCATCTAGGTGCAGAAGATTTCTAAGGAAAGGGGGCTACTACAAACATGATATGTGGGTGGAGCAGTTTGACCTTCGCTTATGGTGGAAATTTGTTGTTGCATGGATGAAACAATATTAAGGAGCTGTGTAATGATGGGGTCGAGGTAAGTGGTTTGAGGTGGAAGAGAAAATGGTGATGGAGTGTATGTAATGTGAGGGGAAGTGAAAGGAACACTAAGAGGGGTGAAGGTGGTAGAGGGGACTTATGATGCCACAATAGAACTAGAAATGCTAGTTGGAATTGTGAAAGGAGACGCATGACTAACCTATTGCATAGTTGTTGTAATGTGAGGAGTGGTATAAGTTGGTATGGATTCTATGGTTGAAGGAGGAGCAGTGTGAGGTCCTCCTTGGCTTGCTACTATGTTTGCTGATTGGGAATTGGAAGAGGCATGTTTATTGTAAATCTCAACTATTATTTTCATAACTTGTAGGCCATCATCACTTTCAATCAAATGATGAAGGTTTTATATGGATGGTATGGCAGTGGTGGAATATTTTTCATGGGACAAGTATTGTTGTAAGTGTGAAAAATCTTCATAAATATTAATGACCTTTTCTTGCGGGATGGAATTGTTTTGTGTGTCAAAATTCATTGGATGGAAAGGTGAGGGAATATAAGTGCTATTGATCATTCCTAATGCACCATTTTCCATACTAGGAGTAGGAGCTCTTGAGATCCCAAGGTCCACAACAAAAGTGTTATCACGAGAAGCCATGAGTCTAGAACTTTGTCTTACTAAAGTATTATCAATGGGGAACCAAACACTCATACAAGTACCACAAAAGATGGGGTGAATGCAAATGCAATGTAATCTAGGAGTGCTAAATGAAAATAATAGAAATTTTTCTAACTGAAATAGGGAAGTAACTATAAAGAAAAAAAATGAAGACAAATGCCTAAAAATGTAGTCTGAAATGTGCAGGTGGACTGATTCGCCTAGGGTGGTGAATGGGTTCTAGTATGATATTTTTTGTGTTTTTCAGAAAATCTAATGTGATTCTAATTCTTTTCAAATGCCAAATAAGGATGCAGATGCAAATGTTCAATTTTTTCAATGATATGTAATGCAAAAATGTAATCTAATTAAGTCTTTCACTAATGCAAGTTAAGAAACCCTAGGATGCAAAAATAAAACAATACCCTAATTGAATGTTGATGCAAATGAAGTTTGAGATGCAAGATGCAATTGAAATTAGAACTATAAAGTGTTCAAAATGCGGGTTCACCAAAATGAACCATAGATTTTTGGCACCCTAGACCTTTTTAGCACTTCTAGGGTTTCTCACCTAAAAGGAGATGGTAGGGCCAAAAGTCTAGCTAGGTTCACTCAAATTATGTCTGATGTTATTTGAACTAAATGGAATGATCTAAGTGCAATTATATAAAATAATTGACTGATTATGTATGCAAAACCTATGATTTATGCAATGTTGGAAAACACAATGATGTTTGCAAACAATAAACTATGAATGGACAAATGCAAAATAGAGAAAAAAAAGGTTGAATTAGAGTGCACCTAGGCAGAGATTGAAGAATATAAAATCTTTTGAATGTTGTCTGAAATCATAGAAAATCACGAGTGGGACTCATTCGCCATTGATGGCAAATTAGTCCCGCTTCTAATGAAAATTGTCAGAAACTAGTTTCTGAGTGTCGGGATCCAAAATATAACAAAATCTAGATTTCTATCCTTAAGGTGGGACTCATTCCCCATTGATGGTGAATCAGTTCTCTCCCAAAATTCTAAGAAATTAGGGGACAATTTTGTAGCACCAGATCTAAGATTGTCTACTTATTGCATTGCCAAAGTCAAATCTGCAAAAAATGGATAGAATGTCTTCTCCAAGCTTGAAATAGGATGTAGTTGACTTGAAACACTTTTTTGACTTCTTGTCCACTTTTCAATACCTATATGCTTGTCAAATCTGCATACACAAGTCTACAAACACACATGCAAAAGGGGAAAAATGGTTAAGGGTTAGGTTATAGGGATTTTCCTTGGTCAAATCCCACTTTGATAATCAAACCCTTAATGAAACAATGAAATGAAGGAGAATTATAAACAAATAGCATGCAAATCCTATCAACTTACCAAACCTTTGTTGAAGAAAAATCTAAAGATATGTCAATGAGAGATCTTGAATGCTTGATTATTGCTTGATTATACGATGTAAAATGCTCAAATGCTAGTTGAATGCTTGAATGAATTAGAATATTGTGGGAGATTTAAAATGAGGAGAAAAACACTTATTTATATATTCTTGTACCTTAGTAACCCATTGATACCTCATCACAGGCCGACATCAAGTAATTTTGAATAAAAACCAAAAAGAATTTTTGAAATATTTTGAATTTAGAGCTAATAGGGACTCATTTTCCACCCATGGTGAATGGATCCCACCTTAGTCTTCAAAGTGGGTGCCAGGAATTAAGACACCATTAATGTTATTTGTCAGGTTTACATGCAAAAATACACTTAATTAAGCCTTATAAGGGTATAAAGGGGTCAAATAAAACATAAGAAAGGTGAAAATAGTGAAATGATGCCTAGAGATGCATGAAATCTTATTACAAGACTTTACAATACTTCAAAATAGGACTTGATAAGTGATGAAAAGGTGATTTTTAGGTCAATTTTAATAAATAGAGTCTAGAAGAGTGTAGAAATGTTTTACAACACTTCACAACACCATAAGATGCCCTTATTTGAATTTGAAGAACCTAAATGTGCATGTTCAAGCAACATTACATCATTAAATCAAATGAAAATAGACCAAACATTGTGAAGAAAGGCCTAAAAGACCATGAAAATGACAAGGGTCCATTTTTCTATGACACAATGGTTAAGGTTATTATTTATATATCATAATTTATTTATTAAGAATATTATCATGTTAATTGTATATAATGCATAACTTGTTGGTTTCTCCTTTTAATAATAAGTGTAGAGTAGGGTGATTCATCCCCTCCAAGGAATGAACTTCCCTAAGCTACCTCACATTGATCAAGAGACAAATAAAGGTGAGACAAATGCTTTTGGAAATCAAGTGAGCAAACTACAAGGGTCTTAGAATACAACTCAAAGAGATCTTTATCTAAGGACAACAACACGAGAATTTTACTTCAGTGCACTACACTAGAGTCCCATGGTTGTGCTGGCATCCTATATGGGTAGTGATTCAAATAACATTCAAAGACTCTCAAGGTCTACTTACAACCCAAATAACAAAGTTTTACAATTTCACAAGTTAATGTGAAAATGTAGGAATAAATAGTACAATAAGAAGAATAGTAGAGATAATTGTTCTAATGATGATAATGACAAGAAAAGAGTAGGAAAAGATATCTTTCATGTGAAATCTAATTCTTCAGCTATAACTCCAAATGGATGAACCAACACCTACACACATAGAAACAAAAAAGTGTTGGGATATGTTTTGAGGTCTACCTTAGTCAAACCCCTATTAAATGGTGTTCCCACCTTCATGAATAACCAAGATTCCATGAAATAGAGAAAATTGATAAAGAAAAAATGGAAAAGACACTATTGAATTGAGTGTAAAGACAACTTGAATGCTACTCTATAAGACAAAATGATGCAAGTAAATAAAAAGAGAAATATCACCTTCCCTTCTGCTAGCATTCAAGGATGATAGGAGAAGATGATGAGAGATGAATATTTTCCAAGAGAATGAAGCTTCATAGACCCTACAAAAATAATGGTATTGCAATAAGAAAAAATTGTAGAGTCGAAGAAGAGAGCTTGTAGCAATAAGAAGAGGCAAGAATGATCAACAAAAGAGCAAGAGAGTGAGAATTTGCAAGAGATAATGAGAGAAGCCACATGAGGAGGTGAAAGAATGAGTTTGAATGGGTAAAAGAGAGGTAAGGAGTCATTTTTGTTGGTCAAGACTCATATAAGGATGTTACCTTTGTGGCCAACTAGGAAACATAATGATTCTGCAAATCTTAGAGGCAAGGATCTGTCAGGATGGTAGCGCAGTGCACAGATGTCCATGTGATGCATTCACATCCTTGAAAAATATTCCTCCATCGATGTAAAAAGACAAGGACACATGGAAGGAATGGGAAGACAATTATAGGTTTTGCATCATCAAAATTATAGTTTCTAAAGTAAGGGTAAAATAAATGAAAGTTTTTCCTAGGGTGAAAATTTGTGCCATTACATTTTTCCCTTGTACTATAGAAAAATGTATCCCTTTACATTTTCTCACTTGTTTGGGCCCTCCTTGCTAAAATTGGGCTTCTTTATGCCTTATTTGGTCCTTATTTTGCATCCACAAGCCTTAATTAATGCATCTTTCCCAAGATAATCCCGATAGATATCAAATGACCAATTAGAATTTAATTATTTTGGATTGTATAGCCTATACTTAGTGATCTTGGACTCATATTCTACCTTGGTCATATGGGTCCCACCTAAGTTTAAGGGCATGAATATGAATTTCACATTAAACTAAGCATTTCTTGAAAAAGGTGTCCCAAGCTTAGTCTAATGGGACTCATATGCCCCAAATAGCGTATGAGTACTGCTTAGCTTAGACCTAATTCAAATTAAAATTCTTGGTGGGATTTTATTCTCCTAGATTTGATGTCGGCTTGTAGTGTTGTAATTTCCAGAAATTTGGCACAAACAAGTATAAATACAAGGTTATTTCCCTCATTTTCTTCTAGAAATTTTACAAGTCATCTAACACCTTTTGAGATCAATAATTCTAGCATTCAAGAGCATTCAAGAGTGATTATCAAGTGCTTTTGAGCTATCTTCAAGATTCAAGCATCATGTCAAGGTCATCATGCATCATGTTTGTTTTTGAACTAACAATTGTGATGTAGGTTTTTATGATTCAAGCAAGCATTCAAGTCAAGATCCATAACATACAATCAAGAGTAAAGATACACATTCATGCTAGCCATTACTTAGAAGATTGTAACATTTATTCCAAGGGTTTGGTGAGTTACAACATTGCTTATTTTTTCATTCATCATTCCTTCATTCTATTTGATTTCATTTCAAGGTTTGATTACCAAAAAAGGGGTTTGACCAGGGTAAACCCCTATCCACTAACAAAACAACATTTCTCCCTCTCTTTGATGTGTGATTTATAGATCTAGGCTAAAGATTCATTGAAGAGAAAGATTGAAGAAAAGTTGTCAAAGTTGGAAAGTGGTCAAAGTTGTCACCTTGCAAGATCATGGAAAGTCACCTACAGAGCAAAATTCAGTGTTTCAAAATTAGAGATTTGATAGGAGGGAAGCTATAGGAGAACTTAAGAGGATATAAGAGTTTTAAAGCAACCCTATTACTAGAACTAAATTGCCACTAGTGGCGTATGAGTCCGAATATACACATTTTTCAGGCATTTTCTTTAGAGCCTAATTCAGTAGCTTAGATTTTTCTTTCGACCCAAAACCCAAAATTGGGACTAAATTACCCCTACTCGGATATGAGTCCTAGGGTATGTGCAGGATCATCATGGGCCAAAAAGTGGCGATATGATGGGTATTTGTAGTGTATGTGGCTAATGACTTTTTTTTACCCAAAATTGATGAAATGAAAAGGGTTTTTAAAGGAGATTCTCAGCTTTCTACCAATATAAATTATGCTTTACTTTGAATTTAATAAATAATTATTAATCATTTTCTATTTGAATTATGACTAAAGTCCTGATTGAGAGGATGATTGAAAAAAATCTATAGCTTTCAAACGGTATCACATTTTTTGAATCAAAACATGCATCACATTCTATGCTTCACATACTATATGATTAAAAGAAGAAAAAATGAATTTCATGAAGTTTTGACCAAGTTAAGGTGGTCGACGTACGAGTTTTTATATTTTTTAAAAGTTGTAATAAATAAATCATAATTAATTATTTACTTAGAAAAAAATTACAAAAATATATGCATCACATCTAGACTTGAGTCCTCTACTTATGTCTAAAATCTTATAAAAAAATATTATCATTTTATTGTGGTTAGGGTGGTTAGACAAACACCTACTTTTTTCCCCAAAATTTAAGTACTACTCCATTGAAATTTCAAATTTTCACCAAATAGATTTTAAAAAAACCTAGTAGTTTAGAAACTACATTCAATTTGCTATAGATTCTATTATTACATATTTTTTAAATAATATAGATAACTTATTCAAAATTTTACATCAAGTTGCCTAACTCTAATTTTTTTACCACTTAAGGGCCTGGTTTGTCCATCATGATCCTGCACATACCCCCTAGTGTGCATAAAAATGAAGTATTTATAGGATTTCAGACCCTTATCCAACCCTCTTCAATTTCCAAGTGCACCTCTGTACTTTTCCAATTTGTTGTTCTTATTTGAATTCATTTCTAGTTCATTTACTTAAGTCTTGCATATCATTTACATTCATTTCCTTTCCAAGCCCTAGCTTTGTGGTAAACCCATCTTTAATCTTTTATTACACCTTAGGACACCTTATTACATATCTCTTTCCCTCATTCCATCCTTGGGTTGAGATCTCTAGGGTTTCCTTGAGTGAAACTTGTAGAAAATCAGTAGTTGTGTGTTCTAAAACATCAAGAACTACAATTTTTGAGGTTTCATTTTGGTGAACCTAGCCTTTAGAACACTTTATTTTCTAATTTGAAGTACATCATATTCCAAGATCTAGCTTGCCTTAAATTTTCATTAGGTCTTTCATTAGTTAATTTTCATATAGGGTTTCTAAATTTTGCATTAGTGAAAGTGAATATAAGTTGAAGTTTTGCATCTTGCATCATTGAATTTCATCTAAAATTTGTAATTACACTTAGTCTAGACATCATTCAAACCAGAGAACTTAACATTAAATTATATTTTTCTAAAATTTGTGCAAAAACCCTAATCTAGGACTCATATGCTCCTCTAGGAAATTTAGTCCCAATACAGATGATAATGTCTGATTTCTAGGTATTCTATGTTAACTATTTATCAACATTTGAATCCCTGAAAAATCCTTAATTGGAACTCATATGCCCCCTTTGGGTGATTTAGTCCTGGGTCACATCTTAAACTACATTTTACAGCATTAAAAACTCTATTTCTGTGTTTCAATTTTTTGTTGTTAGATTTTTGTTTTAGCTTAATACATTCTTGTTACATTCATTTCATTACATCTAGCTATATTTCATTTGAATCAAAATTATAGAATAGAATTTATCTTGTGTTCATTGCATTTATCGTGTATTCATTGATTATACCTTGCATGAGCTTTACAACTTGGTGTCCTATTGCTAATACTATAGTGAGATGAAGTTTGAGAGTCATGTCATCCCGTGATAGCACAATTGTTGTGGATCTTGGGTTATCTAGATCTTTCACTAGTAGTGTTGACACTAGTTCACTAGGTATACACCATATGCTTAACAAATCTTTGCCTTCAAGTAGTGTAATAAGTGCTGAGACAATGGTTTCTAGTATTCCTCAAGAAAACATGTGGACACAGATTTTGGCAACACAAGGCTCTCTAACACTTCTAGGGTTTTTCACCTAAAAGGAGAGAGGTATGCCAAAAATTGCAATTTCCCCACTCAAGACTAATGCAAATGATGAGCCCAAAATATTCTCATAATTTGGGTATCATGGTGTACTTTTAATACCCTTACTTTTGTTGTTCATGGTTGTTTAACTCTTTAGAAACCTTTTATTGGGGGATATCCTATGGCAATACACTTTTATATTCCTACAGCCTATCATGTTGATATGTCTATATTTATTACCTTGTTTGACTTCCCAAATGACTAGTATAATGCATGTAGTTTTTGAATAATGAAGTAAATTTGATATGTGATTAATAAATGAATATCCTGTAGTTGCCATGCATGTTTTCTATTGCATGGTGTTTCACAGGTTGTTGAAGAAAGTATGAACGAGTCAAGCACAGCTGATCTCGGCCTTGTAGTAAAGTCCATTTCCTGCATGACTTCGAGGAAGTTATTCTGGCAAAGACTCTTTGACCGAAATTGTTGGGAAGGAATTTAAATGTCAAATAATTTGGAAAGAGTGGAATGCTGAATTCTCTCTGAACCGTGTTGAGCGGATAAGTTCATTTATTTATTTTGTTCCTCGATTCCAGGATACATTTACATCCACTTCTTTCTCTGATAGGGTTAGTTAGTTGTTTTCTTGATTTAAATAAGTGTTCCTCCTGCGCGAGTGAGCAAGCATAACGAGATAGAAAGGATATCATGTAAGAGTTAGTATGATGATAAGAGATAGAGTTTTGTGTTAGTTTTCATATGAACAGAATAGAACAATGTATACCATTCTGAGTTTATGAATAAAAGTTGATGAAGTTCTGAGTTTAACTCTTGCATAATTAGTTGATGCTTGCTAAGGGGGCCCACTTAGTAAGTATCTGTAGTTAGTTAGCTAGTCGTCCATTTTCTGTTGATCATAAGTTAGATTTCATTCTTGAAGTTTTTGTGCAAACTCAGTCTTATATTGTTCCTGCAACATTGGGAATCCATCCCTATGTCTGTTCCTATAGCATAAGGCCAATTCATAGTTTGTTTCTCAGTCGTAGCTGTTATGATTTCTGCTTTGGTTAAATTATGGTTGAGTTAAGAGAACTTTGCATTACCTTCCTGTAACATAGGTAGAATTCTTTCCAAGTATTTATTTTCGATAGGGTGTGACTGAAACTGGTTCTTAGTTCACATACAGTGCTGCTCCATTTCAATTATACATTCCCTGGTTTGACAAGTAAATGAACGACCATGAAAATATATTAGTCGCCTGTTGGAATGTCTAATTCCCAGGATAGGTTTTGCCGTGATTTTCATATCCTTTTGTGGGTGCAACCAGCAAATATGAATTAAATATTCCTAAATGCAATAAACTAATAAAATTTATTGATTATTAATGCAAAACTAATGACATGCAAAATGTTTAAAAACATAATGTGATATGCAAAATGACCTAGAAATGCAAGTAATCTATAATATAAATGAATTAGACTAGAGAGGTGCACTTGGAAACTAGAATGGGATTCAAAGAGGCTATGGAATCCTATAGAAATCATTGTTGAAGCCAATAGGGACACTTACGCCAAGTTGGGCGACCTAGTCTTGTCTTGGGGAAATTCTATTGGAATTGGTTTCAGCCAAAAGGGTATCCATAACTACAAAAAACACTTTTCAGGCCTAGAAGTGGGACTAATTCACCATAGATGGAGACTTAGTACACCTATGAATCTCAAGAAATTTGGGACAGGAATCTATAGTCTTCAATCTACACCTTTGTCCTTGATAAGTTTCTGGATCCGAATTTGGAGAATTTGGTCTGTAGGAGAACTCCAAGCTTCTTTTAGGGTTTTTTTGACTTTTAATGACTTTTATGGATTGATGACACATTTTAACACCTTGCTCTTTGAAAAATCAGCATACAAGACCTACAAAACACACATGAAAAGAGGGGGAAAAGGGTTAACGGTTAGGGAATACGGGTTTGCCTTGTGTTTTGTAATCAAACTTATGAAAATGAAATGAAATGGAAAGAGAATGATGGATGAACATCAAGAAATGCTACAACTCACCAAACCCTTGAATTAGAAATCTAAAGATATGCAATTAATGGCTCCAAAGTGCTTGAATGCTAAATCACTTGATTGTTGGATAATTGCTCGATTGATTAAGTGAATGAATTACGACATTAAAAGGTGAAAAATGAGAGGAAAGCCCTATATTTATACATGATTATAGGAAGTTTCCCAAAAATACCACATCACAAGCCAACCTCAAGGTCTAAAAAATAATATCTCGCCACAATTTTGAAATAATTTTGATTTTTATGTCAAGTGGGACTAAGTTGCCCCAAGTGGTGACTTGGTCCAACCAGAGATATTTTAATGGGTGTTGGGAATTAAAGTGCATTAATTCATGTTTAACAAGATTATTCTTTGAAATTCACTTAAGTAGGGCCTCTAAGTGCATTAAGCGGTCATTCAAACATAAGAAAGGGTCAAATTATTGATGAGACACCTAGAAAAGTGTGGAAGTTTGTTACAACAATTTATAACACTTTGAAATAAGGCTAGTAAGTGATAAAAAGAGGTTGTTTAGGTGAATTATATTAATAAGATCCTAGAAAAGTGTGAATGTGTCCTACACCACTTTACAACACTTTTACAAGACATCATAAAGTTCTTAATGACTCACAAGGGTCTAAGACCTAATGTGAATGTGTTGACTGGATTACAACATTAATTCAAGGAAAAATAAGCCAAAATCACAAGGAGAGCCTAAACATGAAGAAAATGTAGAAGGGTTACTTTTTCCATGTCCACATTTAGCCCCCAGTTTAGTGAGAGGATGAAGCTGCTTCAAACTCACACTAAAGTAGACCCACGTGCAATCAAGAGGAGTTATGATGAACCAATGCTAAGAAGATGGGACAACAATGATCAAGAGGGGTGATCAAGCCCCCAAGATCAAGATCTCATGACAAACCAACATAAGTGCAAAGGGAACACACATGATATTAAGAATAATGACAAGGCACAAGAACACAATGCCAAAGATGAAAGAGAGACAAATGAAAGAAATAATGAATGAATAAAATCAAGCTTCAACCATTTTTCCAACATGATGTGGATCAGATCTAGGTTGTTTGTTTGGGAAAATAAATATATACTCACTTTGAGCTAATGGAACTCTTGGTTGTCCACTGGGTGAGAAGCCCCACCCACAACCCTGCCGCACCAGTTTTAATATGCACTCTCACACATGCATGTGCGCTATGCCGAAAGGAATGCCTGAAATGGGCGTTCCCACCATCAGCCCAACCCGCGATTCTAACCTTTCCAACCCACCAATTAACATCCACCCGCGTTGTGTCATATGTGCCACAGGCTCACACCAACCGCCCGCCCGCACTGAAAATAATCCACTCCCCCACTTTAAAGGAATTGTTACACATCGTTCAGTGATCAATTACCTTAAAGTAGAAGAAAGAAAGACATGAGAGCCAACTTGGAAAGCCCTATTCCAAGTCATATGCTTCCAATTAAGGTTGTGTCATGTAAAAGAGAGGAAAAGAAAGGGGTTTTCCCCAAAAGGAAAACACAAAACACATAAGTGATCTATGGATTTCTGGTCAATATGTTCTTTGCTACAATGTTGTTTAGAGAGCTCAGAATTGCCATCATCCCCCAAATTCATAGAATTGGAAGAATGACACAAAGAGAGTGAAAAAAAAGAAAAAGAAAGAACCTATTGAGCCAACATGGAAGAGACATACGGTGTCTCAACCCTTTGCGTCATCCCCAAAAGGAAAACACAAGAAAAATAAAAAAGAAAAGGTGAAAGAAAAAGGAAAAGCTTTTGGGTCAACATGAGAGAGACATGGAATGTCTCAATGCCTTGCATCATCCCCAAAAGGAAAACACAAGAAAAAGACAAAAGAAAAATAAAAAGAAAAAGGAAATTCCTTTTGGGTCAACATGAAAGAGACATGAATCTCTCAATGCTTTGCATCATCCCAAAAGGAAAACACAAGAAAAAGAAAAAAAGAAAAAGAAAAAGTGATGTACGACATAGAGAAGAATGAAGGTACAAATAGAGGAATAGTACAAAGAGAGAGAACATGAAATGGAACATCATGGGGTATCACATTACACACATGGAAACACCCAAAAGAAAAAGAAAAAGAAAGTGTAGAAGACTAGTAAGGAAAATGCAAGTCAACCATTGAGAAAGTCATCCACCTCCCAGTCTCAGTCGGTATAAGCGGAAGGTGAATAACACAACTAAGGGACAATGGAAAATGCATTACTAGGGCAAGACTAACAACTTATTTCCCCCATTGAGTGCAGGAAAAGAATGAGCTGAGGAAAGTGATGGGAAAGGTCACGTAATAGTGAGAAGAGAATGTTCTACAACTATTACATCACAAAGAGTTGAAGGGTGGTTTATGGAATTATTGGATAGCAATTATCACCATCAAAATGATACCTGCTCAATATTTCTTTCAATTGATGACACTCATCACTTCTATGTCCAAGAACACAATGATATGCGCAATGTGGAATGTTAGCATCTTTAGGATATATCACTAGTCTATTCATAGGTAGTAATAGTATGAGTCCTTTGTTTACAAGTATCCTTTGAAATTCAAGTGGTGGACAAAGAAGAAACTTGATTTTTGGTAACTTGTGAGGTCTTTTGCATTTTCTAGATTCACCCTTTTCTTGAATGGAAGGAGAATGGCCTAAGGTGATCCTATCATCCTTGTCATTGTTATCAGGTAAGGGTTGCTCTTGAGGAAGAAGGAAATTCAGATCGGGAGGGGAATCAAAGATCATCGTGCCATCATCATGAAGCCTCAGATATTCTCTAGGAGGCTTACTGTTATGAGAGGGATCTTGATATCCTAACCCTTTTGTGTTGTCATCTTTTGGATTTTTCTCTATGAATTGGTGAATGCCATGTTTAGTAGTTGTGTCACATCTTTGTTTTCTTAGAATAGTAAAACCTTTTCCATAGGTTTCTTCAAGGTTGATTGGTGTATTGGTGACTTTGATAGCATAAAATGGTTGGGGGGTTTCTTGTTTAAAATAATTAGGTTCACCTAATGGAGGGAACTTAGGTCCTTCGTTTGTCTTAGGATGTAAGTTGCCAAACATATCAGGAGGTGGTACTATAGGAAGGTCATGTTGTTTCATGGATGGATAAAAGGATGCATTAGCTTCGAGGTTGTCAAGGCATTCATTTAAGAAATTATTCATGTTGTCATCATATTCTCCAATGATATCAACATAACAAGGAGGACATTCATGAGGAGTTGAAGGAGCATGTGGAAGTTCAATGTGATTAGGATCGGTCTCGAAGACATGGATTGACATGTCAACTAAGGATTTGAATGACATCAAAAGCTTATTAAAACACATAGCCATGATGCAAAGGAATCAAAGAAAACCAAGTGAAAGAAATGGAATAAAACAACAAATATGGAAACAATTACAGAAATGTAAAAATAGAAAATAAAAATATAGAAAATAATCTAGAAATGACATAAATTATAGTGGAGAATGTGCAATTGGACTAAGTCACCCAAGGTGGCCAATTAGTCCAAGTAGTGATTTTTTTGAGAATTTTGAGAATTTTTTAATTGAATTTTATGCTTTTTAGGTTTTTAGATGTAGATATAATATGAACACGTAGAATTTTGTGAATATTTAATGAAATGGAATATAAAAATGCAAGCTAGATGAGCTTTTCATTAATGGAAATTTTAAAACCCTAGGATGCAAGTTAAACAATGAAAATTGCAATGCAATACTAATATAAGCTATTTCTAGGATGTAAATGCAATTGAAATCAGAAATATAATGTTCTATAGTTGGGTTCACCAAAATGTGAACAAAGATTTTAGCACCACAAGGCTCTCTAACACTTCTAGGGTTTTTCACCTAAAAGGAGAGAGGTATGCCAAAAATTGTAATGTCCCCACTCAAGACTAATGCAAATATGAATGAAATATGCCTAAATGTAATGTCCAAAATGCAATAAATTGATAAAAAATATTGATTATTAATGCAAAACTAATGAAATGCAAGATATTTTTGGAAACACAATGTGATGCAAAATGACCTAGAAATGCAAACTGTAAACTATAACAAAAATGAATGAGACTAGAGAGGTGCACCTAGAAACTAGAATGTGATGTAGAGTGGCTTTGGAATCCTATAGAAATCACTATTGAAGTCAACTAGGACACTTATGCCAAGCTAGGTGACTTAGTCCTATTTCGGGGAAATTTTGTCAGAATAGCTTTCAACCAAAAGGGTATCTAGAACTATAGAAAACACTTTTTAGGCCTGTAAGTGAGACTAATTTACCACAAATGGTGACTTAGTCCACCTATGAATCTTGGGAAATTTTGGATAGGAATTTGTAGTCTTCAATATGCACTTTTATCCTTGATAAGTTTCTGGATCTGAATCTGCATAATCTGGTATGTAGGAGATCTCCAACCTTCTTTTAGGGTTTTCTTGACTTTGAATGACTTTGATGGATTGATGACACATTTTAACACCTTTCTCTTTGACAAATCTGCATAGAAGACCTATAAAACACACATGCAAAGAGGGGAAAAAGGGTTAAGGGTTAGTGAATAGGAGTTTACCTTGGATTTGGTAATCAAACCCTTGAAACTAAAATGAAATGGAAAGAGAATCATGAATGAACAACATGAAATGCTACAACTCACCAAACCCTTGAAGTAGAAATCTGAAGATATGCAAGTAATGGCTCCAAAGTGCTTGAATGCTAAATCACTTGATTGATTAAGTGAATGAATTATGAGATTAATTAGAAGATGAAAAATGAGAAGAAATCCCTATATTTATACACGATTATACAAATTTTTCCCAAAATATCACATCATAGACCAACCTCAAGGTCTAGAAAATAATCTCGCTAGAATTTTAAAATAATTTTGATTTTTGTGTCAAGTGGGATGAAGTTTCCCCAAGTGGTGACTTGGTCCCACCAGGGAAATTTTAATGGGTGTCGTGAATTAAAGTGCATTAATTAATGTTTAACAAGATTATTCTATGAAAAACACTTAAGTAGGTCCTATAAGTACATTAAGGGGTTATTTAGACATAAGAAAGGGTCAAATTATTGATGACAAGCCTAGAAAAGTGTGAAAGTTTATTACAAAAATTTACAACACTTTTAAATAAGGCTTGGTAAGTGATAAAAAGAGGTTTTTTAGGTGAATTATATTAATAAGATCCTAGAAAAGTGTGAAAGTGTGTTACAACACTTTACAATACTTTTACAAGACATCATAAAGTTTTTAATGATTCACAAGGGTCCAAGACCTAATGTGAATGTGTTGACCACATTATAACATAGGGTATGTGCAAGATCATGATGGGCCAAAAAGTGGCAATATGATGGGGATGCGGCTGATGACAATTTTTTTACCCTAAATTGGTGAAATGAAAAGGGTTTTTAAAGGAGATTCTTAGCTTTACACCAATATAAATTATGCTTTACTTTGAATTTAATAAATAATTATTATTCATTTTCTATTTGAATTATGACTAAAGTCCTGATTGAAAGGTTGATTGAAAAACATCTATAGCTTTCAAACAGTATCACATTTTTTGAATCCAAAACATGTGTCACATTCTATTCTTTGCATACTATAGGATTAAAAAAATAAAATTTGAATTTCATAAAGTTTTAACCAAGTTAAGGTGGTCAGACATACGCGTTTTTATATTTTTTAAAAGTTGTAATAAAAAATTCATAATTAATTATTTACTTGGAAACAAAATACAAAAAAATATGCATCACATCGAGGCATGAGTCCTCTACTTATATCTAAAATATTATAAAAAATAAGTATCATTCTATTGTAGTTAAGGTGGTCAGATAGATGCCTACTTATTTTTTCCCTGAAATTTAAGTACCACTGCATTGAAATTTCAAAATTTCACCAAATAGATTTTTTTTTTAAACAAACCTAGTAGTTTAGAAACTACATTCAATTTTCTATATATTCTATTCTTACATATTTTTGAAATAATATAGATAACTTATTCAAATTTTTACGTCAATTTGTTTAACTCTGATTTTTTGAATTTTTTTCCACTTAAGGGCCTGTTTTTTCCATGATGATCTTGCACATTCCCATTAAATCAAGGAAAAAGTAAGCCAAAATCACAAGGAGGGCCTAAACATGAAGAACAATTAGAAGGGTTACTTTTTATGTGTCCACAAAATATAATTCAAATTCTTGAAGAATTAGCAAACCTACAATATCAAGTGAGTATTGAAAATATTTCAACCACTGCTATCCCTACCATAGGTAACAAACATCGCATGATTGAAACTAAAGAAGTAATAGGTCTTGTGCATAACCTAGCTCATATTTTTGGAAAATTTACTAGTTGTGCTCCACCATCAAACAATATTCAATGTTGAGGAGGAAATCACATTCCTCATCTCACAACCATTGCCTCTATTCCTACCTATACCAATCCTCAAGTTACAACAACAATACAACCTCCTAGTAATGTCATTCCTACCTTGGGTATTTCCGCTAGCATTCCTAGTACCTTTATGGCATCACATATCATGTCTCCTACCACTTTACCTCTTGTAAGAATTTCATTCACTTACCCCTCGAACACATATACACCTCCACCATATTCACTTCCATCTTTAAATACAACCAATGACACCATCATAAACCAAATTTTGCACACTTCAAAAGAGAATTTCCACCATAAACCAAAATAAAATTGGCCAACCTACCTACTATGTGAAAAGCAATCCTTTATCCTTGGAGATTTTGAGAATGCCAATACCACAAGGTCTAGAGATTCCTATATTTGAGAAAAATCGGGGGAAAGGAGATCCTTCTAACCATGTTCCAACTTTTACTACCATATGTAGTGATTTTTTCCTTGAGGATAAAATCTTGGCTAAGCTTTTCCCTAGGTCCTTGAAGGATATCACATTAGAATGGTTTTTTTCATTACTAAACAACTCAATTCATTCATTCAATGAACTTATTGAGGCCTTTATAAACCATTTTCAAGTGCACATGTCTCCTAAGATGACTTTATATGATTTAATTAGATGTAAGCAAAAAGATGATGAAAAAGTTACTGAATTCATTTCACGCTACCAATCACTTTATTCCCAAATTGATGTAAATGTTCAAGATCCTCACCTTTATTGAATGTTCATTGAAAACCTACAAACTAAGATACAAGATAAGCTTACCATGGTGAAGTATCCTTCCTTCATACACTTGTGTACATCCCTTCGTGATTATCAAAACTCAATTAGTAGTTGTGAAATAAAACCCACCTCCAGTTGAACTGAAAAGTCTAAAAACACAAACCACAACAATTATCAACCTTTTAGAAAACAAAATAAATACTTCCATCAACTTAATCCCCATCAACAACCAACTCAACATATTGATACCCAAGTGGTTTCTATAAAGAAGATAACTCTTTTCACATTTATGGATCCGGCTAAACAATTTACTCCCTTACCAATACTCTCCATAACATAATGTCACAAGTTAGAGTAGGAAATCATCACCTTGCTCCCATTAAAACTACCAATCCTAATAAACCTTTACATTCAAATTTTAGATCGAAATATTACTACCTTTTCTGTAGAAAAAAGGCCCTTTTCTTGACATGGGAATAATTCATGATAAAATGGACTTAATGAGGTCTTAATCTAGTGTTGTGAGGCATTTTATATATCAGCACTAGGTCTTGGACCCTTGCACATCGAATAACATGCATTTATTGATGTCTTGTAAAGATGTTGTAAAGTCTTGTAAAGGACTTTCATCCTTTTCTATACTTAATTATCCTACTTCTCCCTAATTCAACATTATAAAATGTATTTAATAATATTATCGCATCAATTTCAAAAGCTTGTAAGATAAATTTAATGTTAAATTAGTGTTGTAATGTGTCTTTCACATTGTCATTGATTTTTGTGCCTTCCTAGGTTATGTGGACCTCATTTTAGTGTTGTAAAGTGTATTAAATCACACATTCACATTGATTTATGTGTCCCAAGCCCTATTTGACATTTATATCATCAATAATAGGCTCCTATTGACCCATATTGTGCATCCTAAGTCTTAAACTGATCAAACACCTGACAAGGTTGCATTTTAGACCTTATTTCCTTGTTACCTAGCATCTAAGCTATCAATTTAGCCCCTGTGGGACCCATTCACCATGCATGGTGAATCAGTTCCATCTAGGTTGGACCCATTCACTATGTGTGGCAAATAAGTCCCATTTGGTCCAATTTTAACCTTCGAGTGAGAAAAAAGTAAAATTTGAGTTTATTATTTCATCATGTCAGCCTGTGATGAGGTATTAACAAGAAAATAAGGTGAAATGTCTATAAATACAAGTATTTTAACTCATTTTCACATCTCTTATCATTATTCATCCACCAATCTTCTCTTTCAAGTTAAGCAACTTAGGGTTTTAACATTTCAAGGCATTAAGACATCAACTTTCAGACTTTCAAGGGCAGATACTCCATGTTTTGTTGTATACTTTCAATATTAATCATCATGGTAAGGTAATCAACTCCATTTTTGCATGTTTCATTTCATTGTTTCATCATTTTGGTTTAATTACCTAAACTAACATTCAACATCTTGCTTTCTTCTCGTATTTGTATGAATATTTAGATTGCTTGGAAGCTTTAAAATAATTGAAGATCAAGTTGCAAGATCATTCAAGTCTCCTCTTCATTTATCAAGTCAAAATATCAACTAAAATCCACTTATAGGTTTGAAAATCAGAGTTTTAGAAGCAGACACTTGTAGGGCATCAAAGTATAGATTGGAAGCTTTGGAAGCCACTTTTGAAAAATTATAAATTCAAAAGTGGACTCATTCACCATGGGTGGTGAATGAGTTCCACCCCAAGGTTAGTTTTTGGATTTTTACATTTTTAGATACCCTTTTGTCAAAAACGGGTTCTGGTACAGTTTGGTAGAATTGGGACTAATTCACCCAGAAAGGCGAATGAGTCCCTCCAAGACTGAAAATCAGCATTAGTAACATTCCAAAATCAATTTCCAGCCTTCATCAAGATTCTAGGTGCACACTTTTAGTTTGGTTAATTTCCGTCAAGTCTTGCATTCATTTCTAGTTCATTGTTGCATTACATAATGTGTTTTCAAACATAGCATAGATCTTAGTTTTGCATTCATATTTAGTCATTTAAATCATTTCATTGCATCTATTTTACTTCATCTAGCTTAGACAATATCATACATAACATATTTTGAATGAACTAGTTTGCATTTTTGGCCTAAGCTCTCTCCTTTTAGGTGAAAACCCTAGAAGAGTTAGATAAGTCCTAAGAGCCAAAAATTGAAAGTTCATTTTGGTGAACCTAATTTTTAGAATAGTTTATTTTCTAATTTTGGAGTCTTTCATCACACATCTATCTTTCATTTATCTTTCATTAGGGTTTGCATGAATTCATTTGCATACTAGGTTTGAAATTTTGCATTCATAAAAAGTGCATTTAGGTTGCATTTTTTTCATCTAATTTCATGTAAATTTTCTTAAATTTTGCACTTTTCATTTAGTTCTGCATCATAGCACTTAGAAACCATAAATATCACTCAAATTTTTTTGAAATGTCTAAAAAAATTCCATACTAGGACTCATTCGCCACCCTGGGCGAATCAGTCCCTTTTGACCCTTGAAACAACATTCTACATAATTTAGAAATTTGTTTTTAGGCATGCATTTCACTTTATTTCACTTCAAATAGGTCATTTCATGCATGATTACAATTCACATTTGCATATCCAATCTTTGATTTTTTCAAATTATTGGATAGTTTCATTAGTAAATTACTTTGTTTGAAATATGAAAAGTTGCATTTCATCTTGTATTTGAAAAATAGATTTTTGGGACCCTATGGACTACTCTTGCACTTCTAATGTTTTTCACCTAAAAGGAAAGAGATAGGGCCAAAAATGCTAATTTATCACTCAAATTAGGATGTATGGAATGTTTTTTAATGTAAATGAACCTAATTAAATGCAATAGAATAATTTAGATGGATGAAAATAAATATATAGGTGCAATTACAACTATATTTGAAAACACATTGTGATATGCAAACAACTATGTAAATGAAGAAATGATGCAAACTAGAGAGTACAGGGATGAATCTGAGTGCACCTGGATGAATTGTAATGATTCTAGAGTGTTCTGAATATTGATGGAAATTACTAAAATTTCACAGTGGGACTCATTCACCCAGGGTGGAAAATTAGTCCTCCTCCTGGTGAAAAAGTGTCGGGAGCTGGTTTTTGTCTGTCAAGATCCAAAATCTGACAAAATTTAGATTTTCAGTCCTAAGGTGGGACTCATTCACCATAGGTGGAAAGTCAGTCCTCTCCCAAATTTCTAAAAAATCAAGAGACAACTCTGCAACACCAGATCTAGAAAAGTCTGCTTATCGGGTTGTTGAAGTCAGTTCTTCAGAAAATGGAAAAATAACTCTCTCCAAGCTTGAATTTGACTCAAGTTGACTTGATGCACCTAGTTGACTTGGAAATATATCTTCAACACCTAATAACCTGTCAAATATGCATACAAAGAGCTACAAACAAGCATGCAATAGGGGAAAAATGATTGAGGGTTAGTGAATAGGGGTTTTCCTTGGTCAAACCCCACTTTTGGTAATTAAAACCTTGAAAAGATAATGAAATAAAAGAGAAGGATAAAATAATAACATGCAAGTGCTATCAACTTACCTAACCCTTGATAATGCAAGACTGAAGTAATGTCAATGGTTTCTTCAAAGTGCTTGATTAGTGCTTGAATTGTTGATGTCAAATGCTTGAATGCTTGAAATGTGTGATTGAATGCTTGATTGAGTGATGAGATTGTACGAGGATGTAAAATGAGGTGAAAAACACTTATTTATACAATTCTTGTGCCTTAGTATCCATTCATACCTCATCACAGGCTGACATTAAGTGATTTTGAATAAAATAAAATAAAGGAAATTTGAAATATTTTGAATTTGGGGCCAAGGGGGACTCATTCACCACCCATGGCGAATGGGTCCCACCTAGGACCTAAAAACAAGTGCTAGGAAAAATGTTGTATTTAATGTTATTTGTTAGGATAACATTAAAAAATACACTTAATTACAACTTATGAGGGCATAAAGAGACCAAATAAAGCATGAGAAGGGTGTAAATAGTGAAAATATGCCTAGAAGAGCATGAAAGCTTGTTACAAGACTTTACAACAGTTCAAAATAGGACTTGTTGATTAGTAAAAAGGTGATTTTTAGGTAAATTGCATTAAATAGAGTCTAGAAGAATGTAGAAATGTCTTACAACACTTCACAACACCTTAAGAAGACATTGTTCTTTGAGTTTTAGTACCTAAATAAGCATGTTCAAGCCATGTTACAACATAAAATTAGAGCAACATAGTTCCAAAAACATGAAACAATACCTAAAAGGGCATGAAAATGATAGGGGCCCATTTTTCTATGGAACATTTATCCCACACTTTAGTGAGAGGATGAACCTGGTTCAAACTCACCCTAAAGTAGCCATGAAAATTGAGGGGAGGATTCAAATGCACTTACATTAGCAAGATGGAATGACAACAATCAAGTGGGATGATCAAGCCCCTAGGATGAACATCCCATGGAAAACTAAGCATAAGAAAAAAGGAACACACAAGTGTTGAAAGTAATTGGATGAAGCTTCGATCGTTAGTCCAACTAGTTTTGGAAAGTGATCTAGACTGATTGTTTAAAAAAGAGAATGTGTACTCACTCTGGGGCCATGAAACTTTAGGTTGTCCATGGGGTGAGAAAGCCCAACTGTATACTCACTCTGAGGCCATGGAACTAGTTTTCTTTGGGGTGAGAAAGCCCAAAAAGGTAAGATACATACGCTAGTTGGTATGCACTAACAAACACAAAGGTGGCTATGGGGAAAAGTCATGCCGCTAGGTGGACTTCTTGCTCAACCATGTCAAAGTTATACCATTTGATAAATTTAACAAGGTGCCAAAAAGAAAAGGAAATGGGTATCAATTTGAGCTTCATGAGACAAGCAAAGATTTGTATGCTTAGAACTAATGAACAAACAAGTTGGCACCATAGGCATGCAAATTGTGTTATGCAAGGTGGCCATAAAAAAATGCAACAATGTAAAAATGCAAAAATATAAAACATAAAATGTTAAATGTAAAAATTTGTTTGAAGGAGTCTTGTTTAATTTATGCAAGGTCAGTCACTTAGGGAACATTGTATCTAATGTCTCCAAGAGAGGACTAATCAAATAATAGTATATTCATCACTTGGGGCATGTAGTGTATCGCATCAGGCCACCAAGAGGAATGTAATATGCTGAGAAAGATCACACTTATGAGGACATCACACCCAGTGTCATCCACAAAGTGAGAAACACATCATATAAACAACAAGGCTACACTAGGAACCAAGAATGCAAATGAAATAATGGTAATGTATGCCCCCCACTTTAAAGGAATTGCTACACATCGTTTTGTGAGCAATTACGAACAAGATATGAGATCTAACTTAGTCATATGCCAAGTCATAGTCCTTATGTCATATCAATGAAAAATAAGGGATCAGTATGTTTGTTGCTGCAATGTGTTTATGAAAGGGCTCAAAACTATCATCATTCCCCAAGGCACATAGAACTAGAAGAATGACACAAAGAGAGTGAAAAAAAAGAAAAAGAAAATCCATTTTGAGTCAACATGGAAGAGATATTGAATACATAGTCACAAAAAAATCAACATGAAGGAGAAAAAAGGAGAACACATGGAAGAGACAACTCATAGGGTGTCTCTGCGTCATCCCCAAAAGGAGAACACAAAATAAAAAGAGAAAAAGACAAGGACCTTTCAGGTCAACATGGAAGAGACAAAGGGTGTCTCAATTCTTTGTGTCATCCCCAAAAGGAGAACACAAAACAAGAAGAGAAAAAGACAATGCACGATGAATAGAAGAATAGAGGTATGAATAGAAGAAGTGTACAAAGAGAGAGAGAACATCAAACATACAATACAGGGGAACACGATACACACATGAAAAGGAAAAGGAAAAAAAGGGACAAGCAGTTGGTGATGTGAAAGGATCATGCAATAGTGAGAATAGGGAATTCTACAATGGGATGTTGTTTCATTAAGGTACGATGGGAAAGCAATTGGTATAAGTGAAGTGATACTTGTTGAGTATTTCCTTCAATGTCCAACATTCTTCAGTGCCATGTCCAAGGATGAAATGATATTTGTAAAATGGTATCTTAGAGTCTTTTGGACAAATAACCAACCTATGCATAGGTGGTAAAAGTAGAAGACCTTTACTTAATAGTAGTTGAAGTATCTGTTCACATTCAGGTGGAGGATGTGTGGGAAACTTTATCTTTTTGAGTTTGTAAGGTCATTTTCGCTTGCTAGATTCTCCTTGTTCATGAATAGAAGGAGGAGAATGACCCATAAGGATCCTAACATCCTTATCATTAGGAGATAGTGGTTGTTCATGGGGAAGGAGAATATTAAAGTTAGGAGGAGCATCCAAGATCACTATGCTAGCATCCCAAAGTCTCATAGGTTGACGATGATGTCTCTTAGGATGAGAAGGATTATGAAATCCAAGTCCTATTGTGTTTGCTGCAGTTGATTGTTTTCCAAAAATTTGATGGATGTCATGTTCATGTTTTGTGTCACAACCTTGTTTACTTAAGATAGTGAATCCTTTACCATATGTTTCCGCAAGGTTGATAGGAATTTTTGTGACTTTGTGCTCATAGAAGGGTTGTGAATGTGATTGGTGAGAGGAACTAGGTCCACTTGAGGGAGGAACCATAGGTCCTATAGTGACTTCAGGATGTAAATATGCAAAGTGATCAGGAGGTTCAACAATGGGAAGGTCTTGTGATTTCATGGATGGGTAAAAGGTTGTGTTGGCTTCTAGGTTGTCAAGGAAGTCATTGTAGAACTTGTACATGCTATCATTATCTTCTCCAATGATGTCTACTTAATGAGGAGGACTATCATTAGGAGTTGTTGGAGCATGTTGGAGTTCAAGGTCATTAGGGTAACAACAAAAGTCACAGTTTGACATGTCTACCAATGATTTTAATGAATTCCAAAACTTATTGAAAGAAAATTCCATTATGCAGATAAACTAAGATGTAATAAATGAGGAAAAATAGAGATTCTGCTAATTGTAACAGAGATCCAACTATAGGAAAAAAAAATGCAAACAAATGCCTAAAAAATGCCAGAAATGTTGTCTAAAAAGTGTAGAGGGACTAATTTGCCCTAGGTGGTGAATGAATCCTAGTACGAAGTTTTTTAGTATTTTTCAAAAATTTAAAGATGATTTAAATGCTCTATAGAATGCAATGGCAGATGCAAAATGCAAATTTTAACTTTTTTCAATGAGATGTAATGCAAAAATGTAATCTAAATGAAGTTTTCAATAATGAAAAACAATAAAAAATCAATGTCCTAATTGAATGCTAATGCAAATGAAATATGTGAGTGCAACAGAAATTCAAAGTGTTCAAAATTTGGGTTCACCAAAATGAAACATAGATTTTTGGGACCCTATGGACTACTCTTGCGCTTCTAGGGTTTTTCACCTAAAAGGAGAGATATAGGGCCAAAAATGCTAATGTATCACTCAAATTAAGATGTATGCAATGTTGTTTAATGTAAATGAACTTAAATAAATGCAATGGACTAATCTAGATGGATAAAAATGAATGCAAAAGTGCAATTACAACTATGTTTGAAAACACATTGTGATATGCAAAAAACTATGTAAATGACAAAATGATGCAAAATAGAAAGTATATGGATGAATCTGAGTGCACCTAGATGAATTGTGATGATTTTGGAGTATTATGAATGTTGATGTAAATTACAAAATTTTCATAGTGGGACTCATTTGCCTAGGGTGGAAAATTAGTCCTCCCTCTAGTGAAAAAGTGTTGGGAGCTAGTTTCTGTCTGTCAGGATCCAAAATTTGAATTTTTTTAGATTTTTAGTCATAAGGTGGAACTCATTTAGTCCTCTTCAAGATTTTTGAAAAAACAGAAGAAAAATCTGCAACACCAGAACTAGAAAAGTTTGCTTGTTAGGCTACCGAAGTCAATTCTGCAGAAAATGGACAAATAACTCTCTCCAAGCTTGAATTTGACTCAAGTTGACTTGGAGATCAATCTTCAACACATAATAACCTATGAAATCTACATACAAAGAGTAGAAAACAAACATGCAATAGGAGAAAAATGATTTAGGGTTAGTGAATAGGGGTTTGCCTTGGTCAAACCCCACTTTTGGTAATTAAACCCTTGAAAAGATAATGAAATGAAAGAGAAAGATAAACTAATAACATGCAAGTGCTATCAAATTACCTAACCCTTGATAATGCAAGTCTGAAATAATGTCAATGACTACTTCAAAGTGCTTGAATAGTGCTTGTAAAATGCTTGAATGCTTGAAATGTGTGATTGAATGCTTGATTGAGGGAGGGGATTCTAGGAGGATGTATAATGAGGTGAAAAACACTTATTTATACAATTCTTGTGCCTTAGTGTCCATTCATACCTCATCACAGGCCAACATCAAGTCATTTTGAATAAAATACTGAAAGGAAATTTGAAATATTTTGAATTTTGGGCCAAGGGGGACTCATTCACCACCCATGGCGAATGGGTCCCACCTAGGACCTAAAAACAAGTGTCAGGAAAAATGTTGTATTTAATGTTATTTGTCGGGATAACATTAAAAAATACGCTTAATTACAACTAACGAGGGCATAAAGAGACCAAATAAGGCATGAGAAGGGTGTAAATAGTAAAATTATGCCTAGAAGACCATGAAAGCTTGTTACAAGACTTTACAACACTTCAAAATAGGACTTGTTGATTAGTAAAAAGGTGATTTTTAGGTAAATTGTATTAAATAGTGTCTAGAAGAATGTAGAAATTTCTTACAACACTTCACAACACCTTCACAAGACATCATTCTTTGAGTTTTAGTACCTAAATAAGCATGTTCAAGCCATGTTACAACAGAAAATCTGATGCAGGAGCATCCAGTGGTGTAAGGGCAATCCTACACCACCCAAAAAAGAGTCTCATTTCATGTTGGTAGTTTCTTAGATATTTTTGTATTTCTGGATACCCTTTTTGTCATAATGTAATCCCCAACTTATGGTTTTTCTTTTCTATTCATGGGTTGAAAGATATTACAGTTTTAGTCTCCACGAATTGTAGTTGAAAACCTTCCAAACAGATTTGAGGCACTAGACAGTCTCGAATCGTCCTTGAAACTTTCCAAAATTGGTGGAGAGGATTTCAAGCACATTCTTGACTACGAGACCTTTCCAACGGTTCAAACAGTTCAAAAAACAGAGTCCTGGATCAAAAGTTATGGCTCGGAGAAATTGGTCCACTTTCTAGAAGATATTAAGTTTTGAATGTACTCTGGAATTTGAATCTCAAGTTGTAAACTCTAGTGCCAAGCCACCAAAAAAAAAAATTTGAATGTTGTTTTGGCTCCAAACTAATAAGGAGCTCTATTTATGGGTAGGTTTCTAATTTTTGTGTAGTTTTTGGGGGAACAAGTTTGCACACTGCGAAAAGGGATTATTCTATGGTTTTCTGTAACTTGCATCTATTGTAGAACTTGAGGATTGATATCCTCTCCATGTAAGAAGTTCCATTTTCTTAATAATAAAATTATTCTTTCTTTTTTTTTTCTGAGTTATTTTCTATGTCTCGGGTTGCACCCTCATCAAAATTAGAGCAATATAGTTCCAATGATGGATGTTATGGTTGTGTTGTTGATATGTGGTTGTCATTGATGTCAAAACTATTAGCATTGATGTATTGAAGGCTATATATGTTGAGGATATTGGTAAAATTGTTAAAGAAAGAGTTGCAGGTTTCCAGTGGAATAGTGAAGGTTATGAAGGTGTCTTGCTCAATACATTGATGATCAATCATTGTGGACAAAACGGTTTATTTCTGAGAGTATCTAGTTTATCCACCAAAAGTTTCAGAGGTCCATGTGAATTTTTTATCATGTTATGAACAGTTGTGTTCTGATATAGTTTTTCTATGGTTTCATTAGTATTCTTGAGTGAAGTCTATGTGATTCTAGTAATTTCAATTGTTGTGGATGTTTCTCTATTGGTTCTTGTTTCTTGTGGATGCTTCTAAATCATTTTCTATCTTTGTTGAATGTCTGTGTTGATCGGTGTGTTCGTGGTCGAAGATCTTTCTCATGTGTGTTCGAGTTTTCATGTTCTTGGAGACATGGTGGTTGCAATGTGTCGTGGATCCTTGGAGATTAAAATTTGAATGTTTGGAATGCTTGAGGATGTTGTTTTGGGCCACAATATAATATTGGACAATGGTGTTTGATTCACATTGAAAATTTATTTGTAAATTTTCGCCGACATGGTATATATGTTTTGTAGTTTTGTTGATGAAGTTGTTGATGTAAATCCATGTTGTAAATATTTAAGAGTAGATGTTTGTGTGAATTAATGTGTGTGTGTGGTGTGAAGAAGTTCCAAAGAAAGTGCAAGTGTGTGAATAGTGATCTAATCATTCGATTACAGAAGTAGAGTGTAAAGAAGTTTGAGCGAAGTGTGAAGGAGTATTTTTGTGCTTACCCGAAACTATAATCAGGCTTTTGTAGAAGCTATTTTCTTAGTTCATACCCTGTGGATCTAATCCATATTTCTATAACATAGTGTGTCTTCTTTGGGTAGTGAGCCCTCTTGTATTTGAGCAGTGAGCTCTTGGTAGTGTGTCTGAATGCATGTGCATTCCCATTATTCTTCTCTATTCTTTTAACAAGGTATAATATTGTAGACTAACATCCATTGTGGTTTTTCCCCTAACAGGGTTTCCACATAAAAATCTTGGTGTTCTCTATGTTTTTGATGTGTTGATTATTTATGGTTTATTATTTATGCATCAAATTTGAGATTAAGTTAAGTTTGAAAAGTTTAAATAATCAGTGACAATTGATTAACCCCCCTCTTAGTTGTTTGTCCTTATTTTTCCAACAATTGGTATTAGAGTAGGTTCCTCTAAAGAAGTTTAAAAACTGGAGGTGATCCAAGATGGCATCATACAAGGACAACCCTAGATTTGATGGAACAAACTACTCTCTATGGAAAGATAGAATGGAGTGTCACTTGAGGTGTATTGGTGAACCCTTCTAGAAGATTACAAAGACCAGATATGTTATTCCTTAGAATGGTCCTTCCACTCCTAATGAGGTTAAAGAGGTTGAGATTAACATCAGGGCTATTGAATCTTTGCTAAGTGCTCTAATGGATTTAGAAATGAAAAATGTGATAGGTCTGAAGATAGCTCATGAGATTTGGATGAAGCCAAAGACTTTGTATGAAGGAGATGTACATGTGAAGTTCACTAAGCTATAGAGTTTGAAAGGAAAGTATGAAAATTTGAAGATGGGTGAAGATGAAAATATTTCATCTTTTATGCAAAGAGTAAATGAACTTGTGATGGGTATAAGATGTGTCAGTGGTACCCTAGAAGAACAAGAAATTGTAGCTAAAGTGTTCAGATCATTTCCTCCCTCTTAGAAGTCAAAGGCTCATGTTATTGAAGAGTTTAGATTAGTAAAAAATATGACAAGGCATATGATGATTGGTAAACTTGTTGCCTTTGAGTTGAGTGAATTTGGTGATTCTACCCCTAAGACTAAATATGCATTTAAGGCTTTTTTATCTAGAAGAAACAAGCAAAGATATGATCCAAGAGAGTGTTCAAGAAAAATATTAAAGCATGAGGAAGAGATGAAATAGATAGAAGATGTAGAAAGAGAGATTGAAGAGCTATAAGCATTGATTGTGAAGAAAGAAGGTAGAGGACAAGGTAATTATAAAGGAAAGTTTCCTATCAAATGTTTCTCTTGCAGTAAAATAGGTCATTTTACTTCAAGGTGTCCGGAAAGAGTTTCTAGGTCTAAACCTAACAAACCTAAATTTCAAAAGAAGTGCTATTTTTCTTAAGGTGTGACTAATGAAGAATCTGATAAAGAAAATGGAAATGAAGATGAATGGGTTTTAATTGCTATCAAGGAAAATGGTTTGGTGGCTACTGAATCTGCTAAAGTTGAGAAAGCTCTTGCAGCCTAAATTGAAGAAAAGGATGAGTGGTTTATTGATAGTGGATGCTCACATCATATGACTGGTGAAAAAAGAAAATTTGTAAGTCTAGAGAAATATGATGGTGGGGTTGTAAGAATCAAAGATAACAATGTTGGTGTGATTCATGGAAAAGGATCTATTTGTCTTGGTGGTAAACATAACACTCATGATGTCCTTTATGTTGAAGCCTTAAAGAATAACCTATTGAGTGTTGGACAGATGGTGGACAAGGGTTATGATCTTTAGTTCAAAGATGGAAGATGAAAGATACTTGGAAGTTCTAGAAAAAATATTGTTTCAGGTACAAAGACAAGAGGTAATATTTTTCACCTAAGTGTTGGTAAGGTAAGTTGTTTAATTGCTCAAGTAGATGAAAGATGGTTATGGCATAGGATGTTGTCATGTGAATTTTGATAGCATTGTCAAGGTAAGCTCCACTCAAGCCGTAAGAGATCTACCTAAGCTAGTGAAGCCTGCTAATACAATATGAAAGGAATGTCAAATGGGTAAACAAACTAGAGTTTCTTTTCCGAGTAAAAAGCATCATTATAATGGAGTAATAGAGTTGGTGCATACTGATCTATGTGGTCCCTCTAGAATCAAACGTCTACAAGGAGAAAGGTATTTTATGTTGCTTATTGATGATTACTCTAGGATGATATGGGTTGCTTTCTTAAGAGAAAAATGTGAAGCATTGATAAGTTCAAAAGTTTCAAAGCTATGGCATAGAATGAGAAAGGTTTGAAGATAAAACTCCTAAGGTCAGAAAGAGGTGGTGAGTTCACCTCCAAGGAGTTGAATTATTGTTTTGAAGAGCATGGAATCAAAAGACAATTATTTGCTCCCTGAACCCCTCAATAGAATGGAGTTGTAGAGAGAAAGAACATAACAATTCTAGATGCTGCTAGAACGATGATGATTGAAGGAAATTATGTGCCTCACATCTAATGGAGAGAAGCTATAAACACTGTTGTGTACACTTTAAATCGGGTGAAAGACAATGGTATTTCTGATAAGACTCCTTTTGAGTTATGGTTTGATTATAAGCCTACTATTAAATATTTCAAGATTTTTGGAAGCAAGTGCTACATTAAGAGAGATGAGGACATAGGAAAGTTTGATGCAAGGAGAAAGGAAGGAATATTTCTAGGTTACTCTACTAAAAGCAAGGCTTACAGATGCTATAATAGAAGATTGAGAAAAATGGTAGAAAGTGAAAATGTCAGAGCTGATGAGGACTCTGCTAGATCATCTAGATACTATGGCTATGATTTAGATGACCAACAAGATAGTTTAGATAAAGGGAAGAATGCTTAGAAACATAATCAAGTTAAAATTGTTTCGGTAAATCAAGAAAGTCAAGAAGGAGAGACAAGTGGAAGTGTAAAAGAAAGAATAAAAGAAATAGAAGTGTGAGTGAATCCTAAAACTCTGAGGTATGTGAGATTGAATCATTCAGAGAATCAAATTATAGGAGATAAGAATAAAGGTGTGCAGATTAGAAGAAGGATTGCAAAAGAGTATTGCCTAATTTCCAAGAATGAGCCTAAAAATGTCAATGAATCTTGCAAAGATGAATACTGGATGGAAGCTATGAAGGAAGAACTTGTTAGTGTCATTTCTAGTTCTCTCATTGTCTAGTTGTTTACTCTTGTTTTTCATGATAAAACTTTAGCTATGGGGTGTGTTTCATTTAGGCACGTGGGTTAAGTGGCCTCCAACAAGGGTTGAGCTCAGCGTGCCATGTCTTCATGTCTCAGGTGGCCATATTTTCCTTTTCTTCCTTGCCTTGTGTTTTTCCTTGTCTGGTGGAGGCAGATCGAAGTGAAATCAGGATCAAAATTTTTCCTTTCGCTCCTCTTACGGGTTTCATTCTGCCTCTGGTTCCGTGCCTTTGCTTTTCCTTTCGACTTTTGATTCCTCTGGCGGAGGTGGGATTAGAATGGAAACCAGTTTCAGAACCTTGCTCGTGTTTCACTTTCTGGTTTCGTTTCAGCCCCGGCTCCGCTTGCACCAGTTTTTCTTTTTGTCTCCGCCCCCGCAGTTTTTTGGTTTTGTTTTGGTTCCGCCTCCGTGTCTGCTGTCTTTTGCAGAGGTGACAGCGGGATCATTTTGGGTCTGCAGCTTCCTTTTCTTCTGGTCGCTTGTTCTTTTGTTGGTGACCTGTTTGCCCGGTTCATTTTAACTTAAGTGGTTCCCCCAAGCCCCATTTTTTGTTTGTTACCAGCCCCTTTCTACTATTTTCATCGGCCTCGCGTTGCTTTTGTTGTTTCCTTTGGCACTAGGGATTACCTCTCGGCGACCCCATGTTGTCTCCCCGAGGTCTCTTTTCTGTTGGCCTATGTTGGTTGTGTCAGGGAGATGTCTCCCCGACTCCTCTTGGTCTCCCCAAAATCCTTTTTCTACCCCTCACTATGCTTTCGGTGTAACGTCAGATTGAATTTGCAAGGTCATACTGACCGATGGTGGATGGAAGCCTATCAGTAGGAGTTGTGGCTATCGATATAACGTCTTGCCAAATTCGAGAGGTCTCGGTGACTGACCTTCGGTCTCGTCGATGGAACATAAAGGGTCTTCGTCGGCATAAACTTTGAGTTGTCTCAGCGAAACACAAGTGAATGAAGACTTTCAGAAAGACATGGTGTGCTCTGCAGGAGGTCTTCCCGATATCTAATTGTTATAGCGATGCACAAAAGGAAAAAGGTTTCAGTCAGTGTGAGATAATTATTGTCTTGGCGATCTATTGTGAGCTTGAGATGTTTTGGCAAGAAATGGAATGTTCTATGAGATGTCTCGCTGACATTGTGATCTCTTGCCGACTATGATGTGTGTTCGGTGTGGCATCCATCCTTCGGCCGGATGTCTCCGTGACTTCCTTTTGTCTCCCCAACCTTGGTGTGCTTTCGATGTGGCATGTTTTCCTCTCCAAGATGTCTAGCTAACCTGGCCATCTCTCCATGACTTCTCCGCCCTCGCCACCCGAGCAACTTAAAGGCCGCAAATGTGCATGTGCCAAATGTGAACGGTGATGTTTTAATCAGAACGATATAGGTGCTCGATGGTTATCAATGGCCTAATGTCAGGTATGCCATGGAAAGGACCACATAGATCAATGGCTTGAGGTGGCCGATGATAGAGATCAAGGGCTCTCATTCAGCTCGCCGATACAAAGTGATCGATCCATACATCCTGCGAGGAATGCGGTGGTCATCCGATCTCGGATGATCGACAGTGGGCGCGGGAGTCATAGGTGGTAGCCTGCTTCAACGGCTGATGGAGATTTAAAAGGAAGCCTTCTGATCATGGACGATCAATGGTTGAGTTTCAAACTAAAAGATAGTTAGGGTTTGGTATTGATGATGCGTGCGAAAAATAGAAGTCTGGAGCATTCATGGTGACAGGAGTTGGTCGCTAGCTCCGCTGCGCTAGCATTCATGGCAACTTGGTTGTCACAAGGACGGCATGGCTCGAGTGTGGACTTGTGGATTTGGTGGCAAATTTCATGCAAGTTGATTGATCTTTGTTCGTGCGGGAATGTCCCTCCTGACAGAGATCCGACAAGAGGCATTTATGTGACCAGAGAAGTTGTTGAAGGTCACAGCGAGGGTTTTGATTGGTCACGATGCAGTTGGGGTCTGACATGGCATGTTGATGTGGCTCTGAGCTAGATGGCGATCCCTGGACTGTTTAAAAGGAATTTCTGAATCATTTGTAAGGGTCTTCAGCCAAGAGTTAGAACCAATTCTGAAGGAAAGAGCACTGAGTCACAGTGTCAAATTATTGTCAAAATTTGAGGTCTAGGTTTTGTAGTCTGTAAATTGTAAGGTGTTGGGCGCATGTATGAAGATGAATGTATTTGTTTAGGTCTTTGAGTCTCTCCTTTGGATTGTACATTTGAATTGTTAATGAGACTAATCAAGGATCATTCCATTACCCTTTGTAATACTTTCTTGCATTGTCTGTTTTGATAATAGCTCATGTTCAAGGAACAAGCTAAATTGCTTTCATCATCTTAGAAATTTATATATATGATTGAAGGATTTTAAAAGTAGTCTTTAAGATCTGATCACTAGTTGTGGGATTAATAAGGTTAGTTTCACATAGAATTTAATGTCTAGAGTAATGGTTCCTTCTATTTGGAGGTTATTGTGACTCCTAGCCAAAGAATAATGGCACTCTTCTGATATTTGTTGTATGTCTTTAGGGTGCTAGTCTTCTTGCTCAAGATCAATCATTTTATTTAATCAAACTTGTTTGATGTCTTGCCCTACCTCCTGGTTGCTTCAAGGTTGAGCTACTAAGAATCTAGCCCCATTTGAGGTCCTCAACGCTTGACATCAGGAGTTATCTGCTATAAAAAGCAATGTCTTGTCTTCTTTAAGGCATTGTGTGGGTATACCCACCCTGGTTCTGTAAAGCCTAAAGTGCAGAAGATATCAGTCTTTGACTGAATCATGTCAGTTGGTCCAGTTCCTCTGAGCTACCCTTGATTGGAGTTAGCTACTCCATAGGTAAAATAGGAGACCAACCTGGTTTACAAGAAAAACCACCAATAGAATGGCAACTCTGCTAGGGATTTACTTAGAAATCCTATTATAAGTGCCTTATCAAAGAGTCATATTGTGTGCCATGTTGGTTAGGTTCAAAGTTTGAAGAGTCTCAGGCCTAGAGAAAGTTTTGTTGCAATCAACCTGAAATATTTATGGTGCTCTGCTAGTGGAACGAGCTCAAAGAAGGACTTATATGTAAGTGAACTTCATATCATTTGAAGTTTTGTCCTCTGCAAAGATTGGTGACTTTGTCAAGGTAAACCCATTAAAGATTTGAAGAATGTTCTATAGCTACAATGTTGCGAGGTATTCTTCATTTTTTTGAACATCTTAGAAATTAATAATGTGTTCCCCTATTTAGTGATTCAGCACTACCAGAGGGAAAGGTAGTAAATGGTGTTAGCACATTTACATTTGCTGGATTTGTTGAATGTTGTTGTTGTTCCATTGTAAGATTGTGTCTAGTGCTCAAGTCTCAATTTGTGGATGATGAGAATGTATTTGTACACCCTGAGAGTGGTCATCCACTTGTTTTGTCATATGCTAGTTATTGTTGTAATTATGCACAGTTAGTGAGCCCTATTTTGCAATATCTATGGAGCACCAAGCCATAAAAAAGATTGTCAAAAGGTTTCCTAAGTCTGATAAAGACTCAAGGACACACAAGACCAAGATAAGTCCTGAATGGAAGGCTGTATTTGAAAGAGGTCTCAGAGAAGTGGATGAGAGACATCTGATTTTTCAACGGCTTAGAGATAGTCAAACTGTATCTACTTGTCAGGTTGTCACACCAGTTGTTAATTCTTTTGACCCATTGTATGCTCAGTTAGATTTGTCATGGGTTGATTACAAAGTTGAATGTATGTCAGCTCAGGTATATAAAGAGATGCCTAGATTTCATGGGTATAATGTTTGTGGAGGAGATGCACATGTTGAGAGTTTCTACAGTTTCATCGAGAAACATTCTTTTAAATATCAGGATACATGGATGAGATTTTTTGTCAGATCCCTAGAAGCTAGAGCTCGAGACTGGTATTTGAGTTTCCCTGGTTCATCTTTTCCTTGCTATGATGAATTAGTGGCTGCTTATATAGAACAATTTGTAAGAGATCCTTTAGACTTGGTCAAAAGGTTAAAGAAAATTAAGAAACAAGCTGAGGAGCCAAGTGCTGATTTCAGTCATAGATTTGCTACCGCCTTGTCACTAATCCCAGAGATTTTCAGAGCTAGCACTCCATGTTGTATCCACATGTATTTTGAAGCTTATGAAGAGGGATCTAGTGCATTGTTGAAAGAGTTCAAGATACTGAGCATGTAGATGGCTTACACAGTCCTAGATAGTCTTGAAAAGCAGAGAAATGAATATATGCAAAGCCTATTGTCTTCATTTGTCAGCACTCATGTTGATAGAGATAACAACTCTGTACAAATCAATGATCAGTCTTCTTCAGACAGGTGCATAGTTGAGAAAAATAAGACTGAAGGTGTTGCTTCATTAGATGATGACGAATTTTTCTTGGAACAACTTGCAGAGGTGATGCCCCAAGCAGAAGATCAGAATTTGAGTCTCTCAAGCCAAGAACCTGAAGAGGAACATTAGTTGGTCTTGTTCTTTGAAGAAGGGAAATGTGATCAACAATGTGATGAGACAGTTGAGCAGTTCAAGTGTACAAGTGAGTGCAGTCTTGACACAAGTCTTCATGAGAAGGAAAATGAAGTTGCTGATGCAGGGAGTGCCCTAGAGGATATCAGGTTTGACTATGAAGATGTGGATTTCCACTCTCATGAGGATTATCTTTTTGAAGATACCTTGGGATATCCTGGTTTGCTACTTTGTGTTGCATCTAGTCTGTTTGCAGTTCAAGAAGAGGAAATGGTTGAGAAAATGGATCAGAGCAATGATCCATTGAGCATTGAGTAAATGTCAGATTTATTGACCAAAGAATACCTGAGGTATGCACACAACAACCCTCAGTTGTTGTGGGAAACTCCTATCGACCTTGACACTGATGATGACCTCCTGGACGCAAGGTATGATACAAGTGAGTCTGGTTCTATCTTTGATGATGAACTAGTTGATCATGAAGTGTATGACAAGGTGCAGTTTCTATTTGATGACTTGAATGAGCCTAGGCATGAATCTTTTCACATGGATGATGGTGTTGATTCCAATGAGGGATCAGGTTATGCTTTTGAGCCAAAATTGTTTGCTATTGGGAAAGCTTGTGATACAGAAGTTGATTATACCTCATGTTCAGAGGATGATGGCATGACAACAGGTGTGGGTGAATCATAACTCTTTGATCATTTTCACCACCAGCATGATGAAGAATAGGCGCAAGTAAAAAGAGGAAGCATGAGTAGAATTCGAAGCCATCATTGCACCAATGATGTGTCTCCTCTTGCTGAACATGATGAAAGATGTGTTGACACTGCAGAAACACTTGATCCATGTGTGGGGTAGCTGAGAAGTGAGAATAGTAGTGAACGTCATGTTGAGGAGTGTGAAGCTAAATACAGTTGCTTCCTATTTGATGCTCCTAATCTTCTGAGTACTAATGCACTTGGTTGTCTCCTTGTTGTCCCTAATGATGTTGATTTACTTGAGCCCTCACTTGGGGTATTTGGCTTTGAGCTAAATGCTGATGTGAATAATGAATCAGTGCACACCATTGAACCTAGGATGAAGAAGATGTGCCCATGTTGCAGTAACCAGTACACAGATACTCCTGAATATGAACCTTTTTCCTTTGGCATGTGCAGAGATGATTTGCATGTCATGGAAGAAGTTGTTCATTAGAGCTTTCAGTTTGATCTGTAGATTGATTTTGATGACAAATTTTGTGATGTCAAGGATCAAGTGGACTATGAATGTTTTTATTTCCCAGTCTAAGCAAATGAGCATTCAGTAAAAAATAACCATGAATTGTCCAAGGTAGAATGCCACAATGATGATTGTGATCTCAAATCAATGTCTGATTGCAAGTTGCAGTTTGACAAGACAGTTGGTGGCATTGGAAAGCACAGTAATTCAATGGGACTAGCGAGTGACCAAGCTAGTTTGTGGATAGTTCATGATAGTGTTATCAGATTTTGTCAATGGAAGGCAACAGAGAATCAAGTTTTTGACAGAGGTAAAATCTGGCTCTCATTTTTCATTTGGTGGCCTAGTGTCATCAGGTGAAACAAAGGAATGAATCAAGTGACTCTTGAATTTCCTGTTCATGGAAAATTCATGAGGGTACTTCGCCTGAAGTATTTTTTTTTTCCATGAACAATAGTTTTAGGGTTTGGTTTCCTAGCCTCTTCCTTTTTGTTGCGTTTGCTAACCCAGTCCGGTTAGCTCCTGGTCTGTTTTTGGCCTTTTGTCTCTCTGGTCTCCTCTCCCAGTCATCTGAAATCTTGCTATTCCCACCAGGGGCATACATCCCCCAACTAGAGCCTATGTTAGTGCCATTTCTGGTTCTCTCATTGTCTAGTTGTGTACTCTTTTTTTTCATGATAAAAATTTAGCTATGGGGTGTGTTTCATTTAGGCACATGGGTTAAGTGGCCTCCCACAAGGGTTGAGATTAGCGTGCCATGTCTTCATGTCTTAGGTGGCCAAATTTTCCTTTTCTTCCTTGCCTTGTGTTCTTCCTTGTCTGGCGAAGGCAGGATCAGAGTGAAATCAGGATCGTGATTTTTTCCTTTCGCTCCTCTTTCAAGTTTCATTCTGCCTCCGGTTTCGCGCCTTTACTTTTCCTTTCGACTTTTGTTTCCTCTGGCGGAGGTGGGATCAGAATGGAAATCGATTTCAGAACCTTGCTCGTGTTTCACTTTCTGGTTTCGTTCTGGCCTCGGCTCCCCTTGCACTGGTTTTCTTTTTTGTCTCCGACCCCACGGCTTTTTTGTTTTGTTTTGGTTCTTGCTGCATGTCTACTGTCTTTTGCAGAGGTGGGAGAGGGATCGTTTTGGGTCTGCAACTTCCTTTTCTTCTAGCCGCTTGTTCTTTTGTTGGTGACCTGTCTACCCAGTTCATTTTAACTTAAGTGGTTCCCCTGAGCCCCATTTTTCATTCGTTACTGGCCCTTTGCTACTATTTTCACCGGCCCCGTGTTGCTTTCACTATGACCTTTGGTGCTAGGGATTACCTCTTGGTGACCCCGTGTTGTCTCCCCGAGGTCTCTTTTCTATTGGTCTATGTTGGTTGTGTCGGGGAGATGTCTCCCCGAATCCTCTTGGTCTCCCTGAAATCCTTTTGCTACCCCTCGCTATGCATTCAGTGTCACATCACAGCGAATTTGCAAGGTCATACCAACCGATGGTGGATGGAAGCATATCGGCAGGAGTTGTGGCTATCGATATAACATCTTTCCGAATTCAAGAGGTCTCGGCGAGTGACCTTCAGTCTCACTGATGGAACATAAAGGGTCTTCATCGGCATAAGCTTTGAGTTGTCTCAGCGACACACAAGTGAATGAAGACTTTTAGAAAGACATGGTGTGCTCTGTAGGAGGTCTTCCCGATATCTAATTGTTATAGCGATGCACAAAAGGAAAAAGGTTTCAGTCGGTGTGAGATCATTATTGTCTTGGCGATCTATTGTGAGCTTGGGATGTTTTGGCAAGATATGGAATGTTCTATGAGATGTCTCACTGACATTGTGATCTCTTGCTGACTATGATGTGTGTTCGGTGTGGCATCCATCCTTCGGCCGGATGTCTCCATGACTTCCTTTTGTCTCCCGACCCCGGTGTGCTTTCGATGTGGTGTGTTTTCCTCGTCAAGATGTCTGGCTGACCCAGCCATCTCTCCGCAACTTCTCTGCCCTTGCCACCCGAGCAACTTAAAGGCCACAAATGTGCATGTGCCAAATGTGAACGGTGATGTTTTAATCAGAATGATATAGGTACTCGATGGTTATCAATGGCTGAATGTTAGGTATGCCATGGAAAGGACCGCATAGATCAATGGCCCGAGGTGGCCGATAATAGAGATCAAGGGCTCTTGTTCAGCTGATTGATAGAAAGTGATCAATCAATACATCCTGCGAGGAATGTAGTGGCTGTCCAATCTCGGATGATCGACGGTGGGCGCGGGAGTCATAGGTGGTAGCCTACTTCAACAGCTGATGGAGATTTAAAAGGTGACCATTTGATCGTGGATGATCAATGGTCGAGTTTCAAACTAAACCACAGTCAGGGTTTGGTATTAACGGTGCGCGTGAAAAATAGAAGTCTGGAGCATTCATGGCGACAGGAGTTGGTCGCTGGCTCTGCCGAGCTAGCATTCATGGAGACGCAGTTCTGGGAGAAGGATGGCATGGCTCGAGTGTGGACACGTAGATTTCATGACAGATTTGGTGCAAGTTGATTGATCTTTATTCGTGCGAGAATGGCCAACTTGACAGAAACCTGACCAGAGGGATTAATGTGACCAGAGAAGTTGTTGAAGGTCATTGTGAGGGTTTTGATTGGTCACGATGCAGTTGGGGTATGACATGGCATGTTGATGTGGCTTTGAGCTGGATTGCGATCCCTGGACTGTTTAAAAGGAATTTCTAAATCATTTGTAAGGGTCTTCATCCAGGAATTAGAACCAATTCTGAAGGAAAGAGCACTGAGTCACAGTGTCAAATTATTGTCAGAATTTGAGGTCTAGGTTTTGTAGTTTGTAAATTGTATGGTGTTGGACTCATGTATGAACTTGAATGTATTTGTTTAGGTCTTTGAGTCTCTCCTTTGGATTGTACATTTGAATTGTTAATGAAACTGATCAAGGACCATTCCATTAGCCTTTGTAATACTTTCTTGCATTGTTTGTTTTGATAATAGCTCATGTTCAAGGAAGAGGTTAAATTTCTTTCATCATCTTAGAAATTTATATGTATGATTGAAGGATTTGATAAGTAGTCTTTAAGATCTGATCACTAGCTGTGGGATTAATAAGGTTAGTTTCACATAGACTTTAATGTCTAGAGTAATGGTTCCTTCTATTTGTAGGTTATTGTGACTCCTAGTCAAAGAATAATGGCACTAATCTAATATTTACTGTATGTCTTTAGGGTTTTAGTCTTCTTGCTCAAGATCAATCATTTTATTTAATCAAACTGGTTTGATGTCTTGCCCCACCTCCTGGTTGCTTCAAGGTTGAGCTACTAAGAATCTAGCCCCATTTGAGGTCCTCAACGCTTGACATCAGGAGTTATCTGCTATAAAAAGCAATGTCTGGTCTTCCTTAAGGCATTGTGTGGGTATACCCACCCTGGTTCTGCAGAGCCTAAAGTGTAGAAGATCTCAGTCTTTGACTGAATCTTGTTAGTTGGTCCAGGTCCTCCGAGCTACCCTTGATTGGAGTTGGCTACTCCATAGGTAGAATAGGAGACCAACCTAGTTTACAAGAAAAAACACCAACACAATGGCGACTCTGCTGGGGATGTACTCAAAAATCCTATTATAAGTGCCTTATCAAAGAGTCATATTATGTGCCATGTTGGTTAGGTTCAAAGTTTGAAGAGTCTCAGGCCTAGAGAAAGTTTTGTTGCAGTCAACCTGAAATATTTATGGTGCTCTACTGGTGGAATGAGCTCAGAGAAGGACTTATATGTAAGTGAACTTCATATCATTTGAAGTTCTGTCCTCTACAAAGATTGGTGACTCTGTCAAGGTAAACCCATTGAAGATTTGAAGAATGTTCCAGAGCTGCAACAATGCCAAGTATTCTTCATTTTTTTGAACATCTTAGAAAGTAATAATGTGTTCTCCTATTTAGTGATTCAGCACTACCAGAGGGAAAGGTAGTAAATCATGTTAGCATATTTCCATTTGCTGGATCTGTTGAATGTTGTTGTTGTTCCATTGTAAGATTGTGTCTAGTGCTCAAGTCTCAATTTGTGGATGATGAGAATGTATTTGTACACCCTTAGAGTTGTCATCCACTTGTTTTGTCATATGCTAGTTATTGTTGTAATTATACACAGTCAGTGAGCCCTATTTTGCAATATCTATGGAGCACCAAGCCATAAAAAAGATTGTCAAAAGGTTTCCTAAGTCTGATAAAGACTCAAGGATGCACAAGACCAATATAAGGCCTGAATGGAAGGCTGTATTTGAAAGAGGTCTCAGAGAAATGAATGAGAGACATCTTATTTTTCAACGACTTAGAGACAGTCAAACTGTATCTACTTGTCAAGTTGTCACACCAGTTGTTAATTCTTTTGACCCATTGTATGCTCAGATTTTTCATGGGTTGATTACAAAGTTGAATGTATGTCAGCTCAGGTATATAAAGAGATGCCTAGATTTCATGGGTATAATGTTTGTGGAGGAGATGCACATGTCGAGAGTTTCTCCAGTTTCATGGAGAAACATTCTGTTAAATATAAGGATACATGGATGAGATTTTTTGTCAGATCCCTAGAAGCTAGAGCTTGGGACTAGTATTTGAGTTTCCCTCGTGCATATTTTCCTTGCTGGGATGAATTAGTGGCTACTTATAGAGAAAAATTTGCAAGAGATCCTTTAGACCTGGTCAAAAGGTTAAAGAAAATTAAGAAACAAGATGAGGAGTCAAGTGATGATTTCAGTCATAGATTTGCTACTGCCTTGTCACTAATCCCAGAGATTTTCAGACCTAGCACTCCATGTTGTATCCATATGTATTTTGAAGCTTATGAAGAGGGATCTAGTGCATTGTTGAAAGAGTTCAAGATACTGAGCATGCAGATGGCTTACATAGTCCTAGACAGTCTTGAAAAGCAAAGAAATGAATATATACAGAGCCTATTGTCTTCATTTGTCAGCACTCATGCTGATGGAGATAGCAACTCTGTACAAATCGATGATCAATCTTCTTCAGACAGGTGCATAGTTGAGATAATTGAGACTGAAGGTGTTGCTTCATTAGATGATGAGGAAGTATTCTTGGAACAACTTGCAGAGGTGATGCCCCAAGCAGAAGATCAGAATTTGAGTCTCTCAAGCCAAGAACCTGAAGAGGAACATTAGCTGGTCTTGTTCTTGGAAGAAGGGAAATATGATCAGCAATGTGATGAGATAGTTGAGCAGTTCAAGTGCACAAGTGAGTGCAGTCTTGACACAAGTCTTCATGAGAAGGAAAATGAAGTTGCTGATGTAGGGAGTGCCCTAGAGGATATCAAGTTTGACTATGAAGATGTGGATTTCCACTCTCATGAGGATTATATTTTTGAAGATACCTTGGGATATCCTGGTTTGCTACTTGGTGTTGCATCCAGTCTGTGTGAAGGTCAAGAAGAGGAAATGGTTGAGAAAATGGATCAGAGCAATGATCCATTGAGCATTGAGCAAATGTCAGATTTATTGACCACAGAATACTAGAGGTATGCACACAACAACCCTCGGTTGTTGTGGGCATCTCCTATCGACCTTAACACTGATGATGACCTCCTGGACACAAGGTATGATACAAGTGAGTTTGGTTCTATCTTTGATGATGAACCAGTTGATCATGATGTGTATGACAAGGTGCAGTTTCTATTTGATGACTTGAATGAGCCAAGGCATGAATGTTTTCACATGGATGATGGTGTTGATTCCAATGAGGGATCAGGTTATGCTTTTGAACCAAAATTGTTTGCTATTAGGAAAGCTTGTGATACAGAAGGTGATTATACCTCATGTTCAGAGGATGATGGCATGATAATAGGTATGGGTGAATCAGAACTCTTTGATCATTTTCACCACCAGCATGATGAAGAACAGGCGCAGGTAAAAATAGGAAGCATGAGTAGAAGTCGAAGCCGTCATTGCACCAATGATGTGCCTCCTCTTGTTGAACATGATGAAAGTTGTGTTGACACTACAGAAACACTTGATCCATGTGTGGGGCAGTTGAGAAGTGAGAATAGTAGTGAACGTCATGTTGAGGAGTGTGAAGCTGAATACAATTGCTTCTTATTTGATGCTCCTAATCTTCTGAGTACTAATGCACTTGGTTGTCTCCTTGCTCTCCCTAATGATATTGATTTACTTGAGCCCTCACTTGGGGTATTTGTCTTTGAGCTAAATGTTGATGTGAATAATGAATTAGTGCACACCATTGAACCTGGGATGAAGAAGATGTGCCCATGTTGTAGTAACTAGTACACAGATACTCCTAAATATGAACCTTTTTCCTTCGGCATGTGCAGAGATGATTTGCATGTCATGGAAAAAAGTTGTTCATCAGAGCTTTTAGTTTGATCTATAGACTGATTTTGATGACAAATTTTGTGATGTCAAGCATCAAGTGGACTATGAATGTTTTTATTTCCCAGTCCAAGCAAATGAGCATTCAGTAAAACATAAACATGAATTTTCTAAGGTAGACTGTCACAATGATGATTGTGATCTCAAATCAATGTCTGATTGCATGTTGCAGTTTGACAAGAAAATTGGTGGCATTGGAAAGCACAGTAATTCAATGGGACTGGCCAGTGACCAAGCTAGTTTGTGGACAGTTCATGACAGTGTTATCAGTTTTTTTCTATGGAAGGCAACAGAGAATCAAGTTTTTGACAAAGGTAAAAGCTAGCTCTCATTCTTCATTTGGTGGCCTAGTGTCATTAGGTGAAACAAAGGAATGAATCAAGTGACTCTTGAATTGTCTGTTCATGGACAATTCATGAGGGTACTTCGCCTAAAGTATATCTTTTTTCCATGAACAATAGTTTTAGGGTTTGGTTTCTTGGTCTCTTCCTTTTTGCTGCGTTTGCTAAAATAATCCAGTTAGCTCCTGGTTTGTTTTTGGCCTTTAGTCTCTCCGGTCCACTCTCCCAGTGATTTGAATTCTTGCTATGCCCACCAAGGGCATACATCCCCCAGCTGGAGCCTATGTTAGTGCCATTTCTTGTTCTCTCATTATCTAGTTGTGTACTCTTGTTTTTCATGATAAAACTTTAGCTATGGGGTGTGTTTCATTTAGGCATGTGGGTTAAGTGGGCTCCCACAAGGGTTGAGCTTAGCATGCCATGTCTTCATGTCTTACGTGGCTAGATTTTCCTTTTCTTCCTTGCCTTGTGTTTTTCCTTGTCTGGCGGAGGCGGGATCAGAGTGAAATCAGGATCAAGATTTTGTCTTTCATTCCTCTTTCGGGTTTCATTTTGCCTCTGGTTTTGTGCCTTTGCTTTTCCTTTCAACTTTTGTTTCCTCTGGCGGAGGTGGGATCATAATGGAAACCAGTTTCAGAACCTTGCTCGTGTTTCACTTTTTGGTTTCGTTCCGGCCCCGACTCCGCTTGCGCCGATTTTCCTTTTTGTCTCCGCCCCTGCGGCTTTTTGGTTTTGTTTTGGTTCTGGCTCCGTGTCCGCTGTCTTTTGCGGAGGTGGGAGCGGGATCGTTTTGGTTCTGTGGCTTCCTTTTCTTCTGGCCGCTTGTTCTTTTGTTGGTGACCTGTCTACCCAGTTCATTTTAACTTAAGTGGTTCCCCCGAGCCTCGTTTTTCATTCGTTACCGTCCCCTTGCTACCATTTTCACCGACCCCGCGTTGCTTTCGCTATGACCTTTGGCGCTAGGGATTACCTCTCGGTGACCCCGTGTTGTCTCCCCGAGGTCTCTTTTCCATCGGTCTATCTTGGTTGTGTCAGGGAGATGTCTCACCAACTCCTCTTGGTCTACCCAAAATCCTTTTGCCACCCCTCGCTATGCTTTTGGTATAATGTCGCAGTATATTTGCAAGGTCATACCGACTAATGGTGGATGGAAGCGTATCAGCAGGAGTTGTGGCTATCGATATAACCTCTTGCCGAATTCAAGAGGGCTCGGCGAGTGACCTTCGGTCTCGCTGATGGAACATAAAGGGTCTTCGTCGGCATAAGCTTTGAGTTGTCTCAGAGACACACAAGTGAATGAAGACTTTCAGAAAGACATGGTGTGCTCTGTAGGATGTCTTCCCGATATCTAATTGTTATAGCGATGCACAAAAGGAAAAATGTTTCAGTCGGTGTGAGATCATTATTGTATTGGCTATATATTGTGAGCTTGGGGTGGTTCGAAAAGATATGGAATGTTTTATGAGATGTCTTGCCGACATTGTGATCTCTTGCCGACTATGATGTGTGTTCGGTGTGGCATCCATCCTTCAGTCGGATGTCTCCGTGACTTCCTTTTGTCTCCCCAACCTCAGTGTGCTTTCAATGTGGTGTGTTTTCCTCGCCAAGACATCTTGCTAACCTGGCCATCTCTCCACAACTTCTCTGTCCTCGCCACCCGAGCAACTTAAAGGCCACAAATGTGCATGTGCCAAATGTGAATGGTGATGTTTTAATCAAAATGATACAGGTGATCGATGGTTATCAATGGCCGAATGTCAGGTATGCCATGGAAAGGACCACATAGATCAATGGCCTGAGGTGGCTAATGATAGAGATCAAGGGCTCTCATTTAGCTCGTCGATACAAAGTGATCCATCAATACATCCTACGAGGGATGCGGTGGCCATCCGATCTCAGATGATTGACAGTGGGCACGGGAGTCATAGGTGGTAGTCTGCTTCAATAGCTAATGGAGATTTAAAAGGTGGCTGTCTGATCATGGACAATCAATGGTTAAGTTTCAAACTAAACCACAGTCAGGGTTTGGTATTGATAGTGCACGCAAAAAATAGAAGTCTGGAGCATTCATGGCGACAGGAGTTGGTCGCCGGCTCCACCGAGCTAGCATTCATGGCGACACGGTTCTGGGACAAGGACAAGCATGGCTTGAGTGTGGACACACGGATTTGGTGGCAGATTTGGTGCAAGTTGATTGATCTTTATTCGTACAAGAATGTCCCTCCTAACAGAGATCCGACCAAAGGAATTTATGTGACAAGAGAAGTTGTTGAAGGTCACAGCGAGGGTTTTGATTGGTCACGATGTAGTTGGGGTTTGACATGGCATGTTGATGTGGCTCTGAGCTGGATGGCAATCCCTGGACTGTTTAAAAGGAATTTCTAAATCATTTGTAAGGGTCTTCAGCCAGGAATTAGAACCAATTTTGAAGGAAAGAGCATTGAGTCACAGTGTCAAATTATTGTCAGAATTTGAGGTCTAGGTTTTGTAGTCTGTAAATTGTAAGGGTGTTGGACGCATGTATGAACTTGAATGTATTTGTTTAGGTCTTTGAGTCTCTCCTTTGGATTGTACATTTGAGTTGTTAATGAAACTAATCAAGGATCATTCCATTAGCCTTTGTAATACTTTCTTGCATTGTCTATTTTGATAATAGCTCATGTTCAAGGAAGAGGTTAAATTGCTTTCATCATCTTAGAAATTTATATGTATGATTGAAGGATTTGATAAGTAGTCTTTAAGATCTGATCACTAGTTGTGGGATTAATAAGGTTACTTTCACATAGACTTTAAGGTTCAGAGTAATGGTTCCTTCTATTTGCAGGTTATTGTGACTCCTAGCCCAAGAATAATGGCACTAATCTTATATTTTCTATATGTCTTTAGGGTTCTAGTCTTCTTGCTCAAGATCAATCATTTTATTTAATCAAACTTGTTTGATGTCTTGCCCTACCTCCTGGTTGCTTCAAGGTTGACCTACTAAGAATCTAGCCCCGTTTGAGGTCCTCAACGCTTGACATCAGGAGTTATCTGCTATAAAAAGCAATGTCTGGTCTTTTTTAAGGCATTGTGTGGGTATACTCACCCTGGTTCTGCAGAGCCTAAAGTGCAGATGATCTCAGTCTTTGAATGAATCTTGTTAGTTGGTCCAGGTCCTCCGAGCTGCCTTTATTGGAGTTGGCTACTCCATAGGTAGAATAGGAGACAAACCTGGTTTACAAGAAAAACCACCAACAGAATGGCGACTCTGCTGGGAATTTACTCAGAAATCTAGTTATAAGTGCCTTATCAAAGAGTCATATTGTGTGCCATGTTGGTTAGGTTCAAAGTTTGAAGAGTCTCAGGCCTGGAGAAAGTTTTGTTGCAGTCAGCCTGAAATATTTATGGTGCTCTGTTGGTGGAACGAGCTCAGAGAAGGACTTATATGTAAGTGAACTTCATATCATTTGAAGTTCTGTCCTCTACAAAGATTGGCAACTCTGTCAAGGTAAACCCATTGAAGATTTGAAGAATGTTCTAGAGCTGCAACATTGCCAGATATTCTTCATTTTTTTTATCCTAGAAAGTAGTAATGTGTTCCCCTATTTAGTGATTCAGCACTACCAGAGGGAAAGGTAGTAAATGGTGTTAGCACATTTCCATTTGTTAAATCTGTTGAATGTTGTTTCTATTCCACTGTCAGATTGTGTCTAGTGCTCAAGTCTCAATTTGTGGATGATGAGAATGTATTTGTACACCCTGAGAGTGGTCATCCACTTGTTTTGTCATATGCTAGTTATTGTTGTAATTATGCACATTTAGTGAGCACTATTTTGCAATATCTATGGATCACCAAGCCATCAAAAGGATTGTAAAAAGGTTTCCTAAGTCTGAAAAAGACTTAAGGACACACAAGACAAAGATAAGGCCTGAATGGAAGGCTGTATTTGAAAGAGGTCTCAGAGAAATGGATGAGAGACATCTGATTTTTCAATGGCTTAGAGATAGTCAAACTATATCTACTTGTCAGGTTGTCACACCAGTTGTTAATTCTTTTGACCCATTGTATGTTTAGTTAGATTTTTCATGGGTTGATTACAAAGTTGAATGTATGTCAGCTCAGGTATATAAAGAGATGCATAGATTTCATGGGTATAATGTTTGTGGAGGAGATGCATATGTCGAGAGTTTCTCCAGTTTCATGGAGAAACATTCTTTTAAATATCAGGATACATGGATGAGATTTTTTGTCAGATCCCTGAAAGCTAGAGCTCGGGACTAGTATTTGAGTTTCCCTGGTGTGTCTTTTCCTTGCTGGGATGAATTAGTGGCTGCTTATAGAGAACAATTTGAAAGAGATCCTTTAGAACTGGTCAAAAGGTTAATGAAAATTAAGAAACAAGATGAGGAGTCAAGTGCTGATTTCAATCATAGATTTGCTATTTCCTTGTCACTAATCCTAGAGATTTTCAGACCTAGCACTCCATGTTGTATCCACATGTATTTTGAAGCTTATGAAGAGGGATCTAGCGCATTGTTGAAAGAGTTCAAGATACTAAGCATGCAGATGGCTTACACAGTCCTAGACAGTCTTGAAAAGCAGATAAATGAATATATACAGAGCTTGTTGTCTTCATTTGTCAGCACTCATGTTGATAGAGATAACAACTCTATACAAATCAATGATCAGTCTTCTTCAAACAGGTGCATAGTTGAGAAAATTGGGACTGAAGGTGCTGCATCATCAGATGATGAGGAAGTTGTCTTGGAACAACTTGCAGAGGTGATGCCCCAAGCAGAAGATCAGAATTTGAGTCTCTCAAGCCAAGAACCTAAAGAGGAATATTAGTTGGTCTTGTTCTTTGAAGAAGGCAAATGTGATCAGCAATGTGATGAGACAGTTGAGCAGTTCAAGTGCACAAGTGAGTGCAGTCTTGACACAAGTCTTCATGAGAAGGCAAATGATGTTGTTGATGCAGGGAGTGCCCTAGAGGATATCAGGTTTGACTGTGAAGATGTGGATTTCCACTCTCATGAGGATTATCTTTTTAAAGATACCTTGGGATATCCTGCTTTGCTGCTTGGTGTTGCATCCACTCTGTTTGAAGGTCAAGAAGAGGAAATGGTTGAGAAAATGGATCAAAGCAGTGATCCATTGAGCATTGAGCAAATGTCAGATTTATTGACCACAAAATATTAGAGGTATGCACACAACAACCCTTGGTTGTTGTGGGCAACTCCTATCGACCTTGACACTGATGATGACCTCCTGGACACAAGGTATGATACAAGTGAGTCTGGTTCTATCTTTGATGATGAACCAGTTGATCATGATGTGTATGACAAGGTGTAGTTTCTATTTGATGACTTGAATGAGCCTAGGCATGAATCTTTTCACATGGATGATGGTGTTGATTCCAATGAGGGATCAGGTTATGCTTCTTAACCAGAATTGTTTGCTAGTGGGCAAGCTTGTGATACAGAAGGTGATTATACCTCATGTTCAGAGGATGATGGCATGACAACAGGTGTGGGTGAATTAGAACTCTCTGATCATTTTCATCACCAACATGATGAAGAATGGGTGCAAGTAAAAAGAGGAAGCATGAGTAGAAGTCGAAGCCATCATTGCACCAATGATGTGCCTCCTCCTCTTGCTGAACATGATGAAAGTTGTGTTGACACTGCAGAAACACTTGATCCATGTGTGGAGCAGCTGAGAAGAGAGAATAGTAGTGAATGCCATGTTGAGGAGTGTGAAGCTGAATACAATTTCTTCCTATTTGATGCTCCTAATCTTCTGAGTACTAATGCACTTGGTTGTCTCCCTGCTATCCCTAATGATGTTGATTTACTTGAGCCCTCACTTGGGGTATTTGACTTTGAGCTAAATGCTGATGTGAATAATGAATCAGTGCACACCATTGAAATTGGGATGAAGAAGATGTGCCCATGTTGCAGTAACCAATACACCGATACTCCTGAATATGAACCTTTTGCCTTCGGCATGTGCAGAGATGGTTTGCATGTCATGGAAGAAGTTGTTCATCAGAGCTTTCAATTTGATCTACAGACTGATTTTGATGACAAATGTTGTGATGTCAAGGATGAAGTGGACTATGAATGTTTTTATTTCCCAGTCCAAGCAAATGAGCATTCAGTAAAACATAACCATGAATTGTCCAAGGTAGAATGCCACAATGATGATTGTGATCTCAAATCAATGTCTGATTGCATGTTGCAGTTTGACAAGATAGTTGGTGGCATTGGAAAGCACAGTAATTCAATGGGACTGGCCAGTGACCAAGCTAGTTTATGGATAGTTCATGACAGTGTTATCAGATTTTGTCTATGGAAGGCAACAAATAATCAAGTTTTTGACAGAGGTAAAAGTTGGCTCTCATTTTTCATTTGGTGCCCTAGTGTCATCAGGTGAAACAAAGGAATGAATCAAGTGACTCTTGAATTGCCTGTTCATGGACAATTCATGAGGGTAATTTTCCTGAAGAATATCTTTTTTCCATGAATAATAGTTTTAGGGTTTGGTTTCCTGGTTTGTTCCTTTTTGCTGCATTTGGTAACCCAGTCCGGTTAGCTCCTAGTCTTGTTTTGGCCTTTTGTCTCTTCGGTCTGGTCTTCCAGTGATCTGAATTGTTGCTATGCCCACCAAGGGAATACATCCCCCAACTGGAGCCTATGTTAGTGCCATTTTTGGTTCTCTCATTGTCTAGTTGTGTACTCTTGTTTTTCATGATAAAACTTTAGCTATCGAGTGTGTTTCATTTAGGCACATGGGTTAAGTGGGCTCCCACAAGGATTGAGCTCAGAATGCCATGTCTTCATGTCTCAGGTGGCCAGATTTTCCTTTTCTTCCTTGCCTTGTGTTTTTCCTTGTCTGGCGGAGGAAAGATTAGAGTGAAATCAGGATCAGGATTTTTCCTTTCACTCCTCTTTCGGGTTTGATTCTGCCTCCAGTTCCACGCATTTGCTTTTCCTTTCAACTATTGTTTCCTCTGGCGGAGGCAGGATCAGAATGGAAACCGGTTTTTGAATCTTGCTCGTGTTTCACTTTCTGGTTTCGTTCTGGCCCCATCTCCGCTTGCGCTGATTTTCCTTTTTGTCTCCGCCCCCACAACTTTTTGGTTTTGTTTTGGTTCCGGCTCTATGTCCGCTATCTTTTGTGGAGGTGGGAGTGGGATTATTTTGGTTCTGCGGCTTACTTTTCTTCTAGCCGCTTGTTCTTTTATTGGTGACCTGTCTGCCCAGTTCATTTTAACTGAAGTGTTTCCCCTGAGCCCCGTTTTTTGTTCGTTACCGGCCCCTTGCTACCGTTTTCACCGGCCTCGCGTTGCTTTCGTTGTAACCTTTGGTGCTAGGGATTACCTCTCGGCGACCTCGTGTTGTCTTCCTGAGTTCTCTTTTCCATCGGTCTATGTTGGTTGTGTCAGGGAGATGTCTCCCCAAAATCCTTTTGCCACCCCTCGCTATGCTTTTGGTATAATGTCACAGTATATTTGCAAGGTCATACCGACTGATGGTGGATGGAAGCGTATCGGCAGGAGTTGTGGCTATCGATATAACCTCTTGCCGAATTCAAGAGGTCTCGGTGAGTGACCTTCGGTCTCGCCGATGGAACATAAAGGGTCTTCGTCGGCATAAGCTTTGAGTTGTCTCAGATACACACAAGTGAATGAAGACTTTCAGAAAGACATGGTGTGCTCTGTAGGCTGTCTTCCCGATATCTAATTGTTATAGCGATGCACAAAAGGAAAAATGTTTCAGTCAGTGTGAGATCATTATTGTCTTGGTGATCTATTGTGAGCTTGGGATGTTTTGAAAAGATACAGAATTTTTTATGAGATGTCTCACCGACATTGTGATCTCTTGCCGACTATGATGTGTGTTCGGTGTGGCATCCATCCTTCGGCCGGATGTCTCCGCGACTTCCTTTTGTCTCCCCGACCCTGGTGTGATTTTGATGTGGCATGTTTTCCTCGCCAAGATGTATGGCCGACCCGGCCATCTCTCCGTGAATTCTCTGCTCTCACCACCCGAGCAACTTAAAGGCCGCAAATGTGCATGTGCCAAATGTGAACGGTGCTGTTTTAATAAGAATGATATAGGTGCTCGATGGTTATCAATGGTCGAATGTCACATATGCCATGGAAAGGACCACATAGATCAATGGCTCGAGGTGGCCGATGATAGAGATCAAGGGCTCTCATTCAGCTCGCTGATACAAAGTGATCAATCAATACATCCTGCGAGGAATGTGGTGGCCGTCTGATCTCGGATGATCGACGGTGGGCGCAGGAGTCATAGGTGGTAGCCTGCTTCAATAGCTGATCGAGATTTAAACGGCAGCCATCTGATCATGGACAATCAATGGTCAGGTTTCAAACTAAACCATAGTCAGGGTTTGGTATTGATGGTGCGCATGAAAAATAGAAGTCTGGAGCATTCATGGCGACAGGAGTTGGTCGCTGGCTCCGTCAAGCTTGCATTCATGGTGACGCGGTTCTGGGACAAGGACGGCATGGCTCGAGTGTGGATGTGCAGATTTGGTGGTAGATTTGGTCCAAGTTGATTGATCTTTGTTCGTGCGGGAATGTCCCTCCTGACAGAGATCCGACCAGAGGCATTTATGTGACTAGAGAAGTTGTTGAAGGTCACAGCGAGGGTTTTGATTGGTCACGATGTAGTTGGGGTCTGACATGGCATGTTGATGTGGCTCTAAGCTGGATGGCTATCCCTAGACTATTTAAAAGGAATTTCTAAATCATTTGTAAGGGTCTTTAGCCAGGAATTAGAACCAATTCTGAAGGAAAGAGCACTGAGTCACAGTGTTAAATTATTGTCAGAATTTGAGGTATAGGTTTTTTAGTCTATAAATTGTAAGGTGTTGGACGCATGCATGAACTTGAATGTATTTGTTTAGGTCATTGAGTCTCTCCTTTGGATTGTACATTTGAATTTTTAATGAAACTGATCAAGGATCATTCCATTACCCTTTGTAATACTTTCTTGCATTGTCTGTTTTGATAATAGCTCATGTTCAAGGAACACGTTAAATTGCTTTCATCATCTCAGAAATTTATATGTATGATTAAAGGATTTGATAAGTAGTCTTTAAGATCTGATCACTAGCTATGGGATTAATAAGGTTAGTTTCACATAGACTTTAATGTCCAGAGTAATGGTTCCTTCTATTTGCAGGTTATTGTGACTCTTAGCCCAAGAATAATGGCACTAATCTGATATTTGTTGTGTGTCTTTAGGGTTCTAGTCTTCTTGCTCAAGATCAATAATTTTATTTAATCAAACTTGTTTGATGTCTTGCCCTACCTCCTGGTTGCTTCAAGGTTGAGCTACTGAGAATCTAGCCCCATTTGAGGTCCTCAATGCTTGGCCTCAGGAGTTATCTGCTATAAAAAGTAATGTCTGGTCTTTTTTAAGGCATTGTGTGGGTATACCCACCCTGGTTCTACAGAGCCTAAAGTGCAGAAGATCTTAGTCTTTGAATGAATCTTGTCAGTTGGTCCATGTCCTCCGAGCTGCTCTTGATTGGAGTTGGCTACTCCATAGTTAGAATAGGAGACCGACCTGGTTTACAAGAAAAAGCACCAACAGAACTAATGTAGATTGAAAATAATGGTACATGGATTCTTGTTCCTAGACCTAAAGATAAAAATGTCATTGGTACTAAATGAGTCTTTTGGAATAAACTAAACGAACATGGTGAAGTAGTCTAAAATAAAGTAAGACTGGTATGTAAAAGGGTATTAAAAAATGGAAGGTATTGATTTTGAAGAAACCTTTGCCCCTGTTGCCAGAATTGAAGCTATAAGATTATTTCTTGCTTATGCTACATATAAGAAATATAAAGTCTATCAAATGGATGTGAAGTCAGCCTTTCTAAATGGTGAGTTAGAAGAAGAAGTATATGTTGAACAACCAAATGGATTTCAACTGATTGACAAGGAAGACATGGTTTTCCAATTGAAGAAAGCTTTTTATGGAATCAAGCAAGCTCGTAGAGCCTGGTATAGTAGACTTGATAAATACTTACTAAAGCTTGGATTCAATAAAGGTACTGCTAATAGCAACTTATATTTTAAGTTGGATCATGATAAAGAGTTGATTATTGAAGTCTTTGTTGATGACATTATTTTTAGAGGAGATGATGATTTATGTATGAAGTTTGTTGATGAAATGAAAAGTGAATTTGAAATGAGTATGATTAAAGAGATGAATTTCTTGCTAGGATTGCAAGTCACTTAGTTACACAACGGGATTTTCATATCTTAGTCCAAATATTTGAGAGAGTTACTGAAGAACTTTTGCATGGAAGACTCAAAGCCTAATGGTACACCCATGGTAACCGAATGCAAGTTAACATAGAATGATGATTCTCCTAAGGAAAATCAAACAAGATATAGGTCAATGATTGGAATATTTCTCTACTTAACTCAAACTATACCATTCATTATGAATGTTGTATGTATGGTTGCTAGATTTCATTCTAATCCAAAAGAATCTCATGTGACTGTTGTAAAGAGAATTTTCAGATATCTGAAATGAACAATTGATTTTGGGCTTTCATATCCTAAAGATGATGATCTTATCTTGAGTGCATATACTGATGAGGATTCAGAAGGAGATGTAGATGAAAAGAAGAGTACTAGTGGTGGTGCCTTCTTCCTGGGGAAGAAGCTAGTGTCTTGGTTGAGCAAAAAGTAGAATTCCATTTCCCCATCTACTATTGAGGAAAAGTATATTGCTGCTACAAATAATTATACTCAAGTGATGTGGATGAAATAGATGCTGGAAGATATTAGAGTAGTATATGATGAGCCTATTTCCATATATTATGACAAGTCAAGTGCAATAAACATATCGAAGAATCTAGTGCTACACTCTAATACCAAGCATATATCAGTCAAGTTTCACTTTTTGAGGGAGAAAGTGAGTGAGAAAGAAGTCAGGTTGGAGTATGTGCCTACCAAAGAATAGATTGCAGACATTTTCACCAAGCCATTGCCAAAGGATACTTTTAAGTATCTCAGAGGGATTCTAGGGATGATTACCCCTCTTGATATGAACTATATATGCATTTACTTGCATCAACCTATATGCTTCAAAGCTATATTATGATCTCGATTGATGTTTCTATGGATGCTACTCAGGGGGAGTAGTTAGATGTGCAAATATGTGGTTCAAAGCTTGTATGTGGAAAGATAATGTTTATATTTTCCATTGATGTCAAAGGGGGAAAAGAGTCATGTGAAAAAACTGTGAGTTATTTTGGGAGAAGATCCTTGTGGGGTGATGATCATGTAAGTTGAGGAGAAGAGTCAGAATCTAAGGGGGAGTAAGTGTTGATTGAGAGTTGCATTGATGGTTTTTTTCACATCATTTTTTTCCATCAATGCTAAAGGGGGAGATTGTTGGATGATGTGCTTGTGCTACTGATATGTGGTTGTCATTGATGTCAACACTCTTAGCATTTATGTATTGAAGGATGTATATGTCGAGGATATTGAGAAAAAATTTAAAGAAAGAGTTGCAGGTTGCCAGTGGAATAGTGAAGGTCATGAAGGTGTCTTGCTCAATACATTTATGATCAATCATTGTGGACTAAATGGTTTATTGCTAAGAGTATCAAGGTTATCCACTAGAAGTTTCAGAGGTCCGTGTGAAATTTTGATTGTGTTATGAACAGTTGTGTTCTAATAGTTTTTTTATGGTTTCAATTAGTATTCCTGAGTGAAGTTTATATGATTCTAGTAATTTCAGTTGTTGCAGATATTTCTCTATTGGTTCTTGTTGCTTGTGGATGCTTCTAGATCATTCTCTATCTTTTTTGCATGTCTATGTTGATCGGGGTAGAATATTTTTCTCATGTGTGTTCAGGTTCTCGTATTCTTGGCTGACATGGTGGTGTAACATGTTGTGGATCCTCATAGATTAAAATTTGAATGTTTGGTGTGCTTGAGGATGTTTTTTGGGTCACAACATAATATTTCCTACCTTATTTGATTCACATTGAAAATTTATTTGTAAATTTGGACTGACATTGTAAATATGTTTTATATTTTGGTTGACAAAGTTATTGATGTAAATCCATGTTGCGGATATATAAGAGCAGATGTTTTTATGAAGTTATGCATGTGTGAGGTGTGAAGAAGTGCTAGAGAAAGTGCAACTGTGTGAATAGTGATCTAATCATTCGATTGTAGAAGTAGCGTGTGAAGAAGTTTGAGCGAAGTGTGGAGTATTTTTGTGCTTAACTAGAACTGTAATCAGGATTTTGTACAAGTTATTTTCTCAGTGCATACCCTATGGATCTAATATGCATTTCTATAAGATAGTGTGTCTTCTTTGGGAAGTGAGTCCTCTTGTATTTGAGCAGTGAGCTCTAGGAAGTGTGCCTAAATGCATGGGCATTCCCATTATTCTTCTCTATACTTTTAACAGAGTATAATTGTGTAGTATAAAAATGGTCCCTTGCCATTTTCATGGCCTTTTAGGTCTTTTTTCACGGTGGCAGAGCTATGTTGCTCTAATTTTTTGTTGTAGCAAGGCTTGAACACACTTATTCAGGTACTAAAATTGAAAGAATGATGTCTTGTGAAGATGTTGTGAAGTGTTGTAAGACATTTCTACATTCTTCTAGACTCTATTTATTGCAATCACCTAAAAATCACCTTTTCACTCATCAAGTCCTATTTTGAAGTGTTGTAAAGTCTTGTAACAAGCTTTCACGCTCTTATAGGAATATTTTCACTATTTACACCCTTCTCATGCTTTATTTGGTCTCCTTATGCCCTCATAAGTTGTAATTAAGTATATTTTTGAATGTTATCCTAACAAATAACATTAAATACAACATTTTTTCTGACACATGTTTTTAGGTCCTAGGCAGGCCCCATTCACCATGGGTGGCGAATGAGTCCCCCTTGGCCCCAAATTCAAAATATTTGAAATATCCTTTTAGGATTTTATTCAAAATCACTTGATGTTGGCCTGTGATGAGGTATGAATGGATACTAAGGCACAAGAATTGTATAAATAAGTGGTTCTCACCTCATTTTACATCTCCTCACTCATTCAAGCATTCAATCTCACATTTCAAACATTTTGCATCATCTTTTCAAGCACTTTGAAGAAACCATTGATATTACTTTAGACTTCCATTATCAAGGGTTAGGTAAGATGATAGCATTTTCATGTTATTAGTTTATCTTTCTTTTTCATTTCATTATCTTTTCAAGGGTTTAATTACCAAAAGTGGTGTTTGACCAAGGAAAACCCCTATTCACTAACCCTCAATCATTTTTCCCCTATTGCATGTTTGTTTGAAGCTCTTTTTATCTAGATTTAATAGGTTATTAGGTGTTGAAGATTTATTTCCAAGTCAACTAGGTGCTTCAAGTCAACTTGAGTCAAATTCAAGCTTGCAGAGAGTTATTTGTCCATTTTCTGTAGAACTGACTTTGGCAACCTGATAAGCAAACTTTTATAGATTTGGTGTTGCAAAGTTGTCTCCTGATTTTTTAGAAATTTGGGAGAGGATTTATTTTCCACTTGTAGCGAATGAGTGCCACCTTAGAATTGAAAATCTAAATTTTGTCAGATTCTAGATCTCGACAGACAAAAACTAGCTTTTGACACTTTTTCACCAGGTGGAGTATTAATTCACCACCTTGGGCAAATGAGTCTGGCTGTGAAAATTTAGTAATTTCCATCAGCATTCAAAACACTCCAAAATCATCATAATTCATCCAAGTTCACTCAGATTCATCTCTGTACTTTTAGTTTTGTATTATTTCTTCATTTACATAGTTGTTTTCATATTGCAATGTGTTTTCAAACATAGTTGTTGTAATTACACTTTTGCATTCATTTTTGGTCATTCAGATTAATCAATTGCATTCAATTAAGTCCATTTACATAAAACAACATTTCATATACCCTAATTTGAGTGATACATTAGCATTTTTGGCCATATCTCTCTCCTTTTAGGTGGAAAACCCTAGAAGTGCAAGAGTAGTCCATAGGGTCCCAAAAAGCTATGTTTCATTTTGGTGAACCTAAATTTTGAACACCTTTTATTTTTTATTGCATTCACGTATTGCATCTTAGTTTCCCTTTGCATTAGCATTCAATTAGGACATTGATTTGTTATTGCATTCTAGGATTTTTCATTTTGCATTAGTGAAAACTTCATTTAGCTTTCACTTTTACATTACATCTAATTGAAAATAGTAAAAATTTGCATTTTTCATTTGTCATTGCGTTTTATAGAGAATTTAAATCATCTTTAAATTTTTGAAAACCACTAAAAAACTTCATACTAGGATTCATTCACCACCCAGGGCGAATCAGTCCCTCTGCACTTTTTAAACAACATTTTTGGCATTTTTTCTGGCATTTATTTGCATTTATGTTTCCTGTAGTTTGATCTTTGTTACAGTTAGTAGAATCTCTGTTATTTGCATTTTAGAGCTCTTAGATTAGCTTGCATTTGCATTCACACCTCCTTTGTAGTCCTTGCATGAGTGTTTGGTGTCTTGTTGATAATACTTTAGTGAGAAGAATTTCTAGACTCATGGCTTCCTGCAATAGCACTTTCGTTGTGGACCTTGGGATCTCACGCGCTCCTACTCCTAGTATGGACAATGGTGCATTAGGCCCTAACAATACCACTTCCATTCCTTCACCTTTTCATCCAATGAATGTTGACAACCAAAATAATTCCCTCTCACAAGCAAAGGTCATTAATATTCATGAGGACTTTGCACATTTACAACAAGACTTGTCACTTGAAAACATTTCCACAACTACCATACCTGCCATTGAGAATCTTCATCATTTGATTGAAAGTGATGATAACTTGCAAGTGATGAAGAAAATTGCTAATATTTACAATAAACATTCCTCTACAAATACCCAATCCACAACCATTCCTATAAGCCAAGGAGCACCTCAAGTTTCTCCCTCTTCAACCATTGCTTCCATCCCAACTTATACCAATCCACAAGTCCATACAACTATGCATCAGGCTACTTCTTTCCCAATTTCCACTAGCATTCCTACTTCTTTTGTGGCATCACAAGTCCCTTCCACCACCTTCACACCCCTTAGCATTCCTTTCACTTCCCCTAACATCACTTACACTCCATCACGATTTTCCCTTCCACCACAACCCACATACCCCGATCCCATTCTTACACAACTCCTCACCTTTATTTCCTCTATGCAACATCAACTTTCCATCATTAGTCAAGGTCAACCCACTCCAACCACATACCATGTCTGCAACAACCCCTTATCCTTAGAAATTTTATGTACCCTGATGCCACAAGGGATAGAAATGCCTCGGTTTGAGAAATACAGAGGAAAAGGAGATCCTATCAACCATGTTAATGATTATACAACTTTGTGTAGTGACTTTGTCCTTGATGATAAACATTTAGAAAAACTTTTTCCAAGGACCCTAAAAGATACTACAGTAGAATGGTTTTCCAACTTTCCCTATCATTCCATCCATTCATTCAATGAATTGGTGGATGCTTTCATTAATAACTTCCAAGTTCATATGACACCTAAAAAGAGAATGGCAGATCTTATGAGATGTAGAAAAAACAAAAATGAAAAAGTGTTGGATTTCATTTCACATTACTAATCCTTATATGCTCAAATTGATGTCAAGATTCCTAATGCACATCTGCAAAAGATGTTTATCAAAAAATTGCACACTAACCTTCAAGATAAACTCACCATGATGAAATTTCCTTCATTCATGCATTTATGTACAACCTTATGTGACTATAAAAATTCAGTTTCAAGTCATGATTCAAAATCCACTTCTAGCTGAGCTGATAAACCAGAACACACTAGTGAAAACTAAACAATTTCTTCAAACCTAATAGAGGATTTTTATAGTTTATTCTACCTCCTCAACCTCAACCACAACCAACCCAATCCATTCCAAATCAAGTGGCTACTTTTATGAAATTCATGCCTTATCATTATGGGGATCCAAAGAGACAACTCACTCCTTTACTTGATACTCTCCATAATACAATGAACCAGTTAATTCAAAAATGCATGCTCACCTTACCGCTTGTTAGACCACTTGATCCAAACCAAGAATTACCACCCAATTTTAATCCTAATGATTATTGTCACATTCATCACCAAAATGGACATGACACTGAACATTGTAAGTGTTTAAAACGTTTAGTTCAAGACCTCATTGAGTTAGGCCATTTGTCCATTGAGGGTGTTAATGATCAATGCAATAAATCCATTGCACCCCCTAACCAAAATTTACAAATTTTCACCAACCCCATACCTAAACATACTACCTCATTTTTCAATGCTAGTGAACCTTCAAACCCTAATGTAATGACTATTGATACAACTAGTAAACAACATGATACAACTCTTATTATTCCCCAAGTTATTCCTATGGATAACTTTGTGGCTATGATAGACGTTATCCCTTGTATGGGTCAAACCACTAAATCTCTTGATATCACTTTTTCTACTAAAGATATACTACAAAAAATTCTTGATGGTCCTCTCTACATAGCTGGTAGAATCTATGATAAGCCCACTAATGGGATATTAATAGATCTTGCTTGTGGTGAGAACATGATCACAAAGGATTTTCTATTATTACATGAATTATATCAAGATGAATATAATAAACCAACTGCATGTATCAAAACACAATAGTTTTTCCTACCTTATGATTGGATCAATCATGCTACCCTTACAAATATGACCTAAATATTTGGAGGTAACATTTTTAATTATTCCACAATCTAACCATTTTTTTTGGCAACTAGGCCTCCCTTGGCTTCGCTCAATGAAAGTGGTCCCATCAGTTGTTCATAAGTGTTTGAAGTTTCCATATGACAATGAGATAGTCACCATACATCATAGTGGATTTAATCCTTTATCTTCCAAAGGTAACTTCTCATTAGAAGCCTTTTGGATTGAACCTATGGAACCAATCACCCCTTGCAAGGACTTCTTTTTCATAGCTTATGAAAATTTTAAAGCCAAAAAGATAGTTGAATTATCTCTTCGTAACTCATCCCTACCTACTTCTGCATCTCCTATCATAGAAAAAACCATGCTTCAACCTAAGTCTGACATTAAGAAAACCCTCAAATCTCTTGAACAATGACTCCTTGATATTTCCCCACCATCATTTAAACAACTAAGGGAATATGAAATAAACCCTACTCAACCTCCTCGCCTTAAACAAGTGTATAAAGCTAAAGAGAAAGTGGTTGATCCATCCTCTTTGGTTTCTTCTCTTGTCCCCCCTTTGGAGGTAGAAGAACCTATGATGACTCAATCCACTCTTACACCTTCACAACTCCAAAATAGAATTAAACGGAACTGCGGTGCTAGTGAACATAAGCGTCATCATCATTTCCTTACTCATCAATGTCTCATAGAAGAAGATAAAGAAAATAAACCTTTACCTTTGATAGAAGTAATAGATAACCACCCTCCATCTCATGACCCACCACAAGACAGTACAATACAACAATCATAGAAAATTGAACCAATCCAACAACCTCAGCTTTTGATACATCCATCTTTATAAATCACCCTTCATCCTCCTATTGTCATTAATCTTGATGATGATGATGATGATGATGATGATGATGATGAAATGAAGATTTCCAAAATAGATGAAGAAGTGCGTAATGATTTAAATTCTTTTTTTTCATCCACAATGAGCTTAAATGATACATCCTCTCCACCAAGTGAAGAACCTAGTATGACTCTTGGTTCGACACTTGCAATTATTCCTTTGGATAGTCAATTTCTCTCACATTACACTGAACATGATTGGGAGGTGGATGACCTATTAGATGGTTGACATGCATTCACCTAGCTAGCCTTTTAAATTTTCTCTTTTTATTTTTATTTTCATGTTTGTATCGTGTTCCCCCACATTGTGCATTTGATGTTCTCTTTCTTTGTACACTTCTACTCATACCTCTATTCTTCTATTCATCATGCATTGTCTTTTTCTCTTTTCTTTTGTGTTCTCCTTTTGGGAATGATGCAAAGCCTAGAGATGCCCTATGTCTCCTTGTATTTTTCTTTTTGTTTTGTGTTCTCCTTTTGGGGATGACACAAAGTGTAGAGACCCCCTATGTCTCTTCCATGTTGACCCAATCGGTCCTTTTGGATTTTTCCTTTGTATTTTCTTGAGTTTTCCTTTTGGGGGTGATGCAAGGTATTGAGACCAAAATGTCTCTTTCATGTTGACCCAAAAGATTTTTCTTTTCTTTCAAATTTTCATTTTCATTTCGCTTGTTTTTTCCTTTTGTGAACAATGAAAAGCATCGAGACCACAATGTCTCTTCCATGTTGACTCAAAATGGACTGTATTTTTCCTTTTTTTTCACTCTCTTCGTGTCATTCTTCTAGTTCTATGTGCCTTGGGGAATGATGACAGTTCAAAGCTCTTTTATAAACACATTGTAGCAATGAACATACTGACCCAAAATCCATAGATCCCTTATGTTTTTGGTGTGCTTTCTTTTTTGGAGGGAAACCTTATTTTCTTTCATTTTTCATTTTTCCTTGACATGACACATCCTAAATTCAAAACATATGACTTGGCATAGAGCTTTCCAAGTTAGCTCTCATGTCTTTTTTTATTTTTATGTTTTTCTTTTCTTCTCTACTTTAAAGTAATTAATAACAAAAAGATGTGTAGCAATTCCTTTAAAGTGGGGGGCATACATTACCATTATTTCATTTGCATTCTCTGTTCCTAGTGTAGCCTTGTTGTTTATATGATATGTTTGTCACTTTGTGGATGACATTGGGTGTGATGTCCTTCATAAGTGTGATCTTTCTCAACATATACACATTCCTCTTGGTGGCTTGATGTGATGCGCTGCATCCCCTAAGTTGTGAATATACTATTCTATGATTGGTCCTCTCTTGGAGACATTAGATACAATGTTCCCTAAGTGACTAATCTTGCATAAAGTGAACAAGACTCCTTTGAACATTTTGTGTTTTTGCATTTTTACATTGTTGCATTTTGTATGGCCACCTTGCATAACAAAAATTCATGATTATGGTGCCATCTTGTTTTGTTCATAAGTTCTAAGCATACAAAGCTTTTCTTGTCTCATGAAGCTTTAATTAATACCCATTCCTTTTTCTTTTTGGCACCTTGTTAAAGTTATCAACATGTATAACTTTGACATGGTTGAGCGGGAATCCCACCTAGCGGCATGACTTTTCCCTATAGCCACTTTTGTGTTTTTGAGTGCATACCAACTAGCATATGTATCTTACCCTTTTGGACTTTCTCACCCCATAGACAACTTGAAGTTTCATGGCCCTAGAGTGAGTATACAGTACCCCATAGACAAGCTAAAGTTCTATGGCCCAAAGTGAGTACACATTCTATTTTTCAAACAATCAACCTAGATCTCTTTCCACAAATAGTTGGATTGACGATCAAAGCTTCATCCAATTATTTTCAACACTTGTGTGTTCCTTTGTTCTTATGTCTAGTTTTCTATGGGATCTTCATCCTGGGGGCTTGATCATCCCTCTGGATCATTTTCATTCCATCTTGCTAATGTAAGTGCATTTGAACCCTCCCCTCGATGTTCATGGCTACTTTAGTGTGAGTTTGAAATAAGTTCATCCTCTCACTAAAGTGGGGGCTAAATGTGTCATAGAAAAATGGTCCCTTGTCATTTTCATGGCCTTTTAGGTTTTCTTTCAGGGTGTTGGAACTGTGTTGCTCTAATTTTATGTTGTAACACGGCTTGAACATTCTTACTTAGGTACTAAAAATCAAAGAACAACATCATGTGAAGATTTTGTGAAGTGTTGTAAAGTCTTGTAACAAGCTTTCATACTCTTCTAAGCATGTTTTCACTATTTACACCTTTCTCATGCTTTATTTGGTCTCTTTATGTCCTCATAAGTTGTAACTAAGTGTATTTTTGAATGTTATCCTGACAAATAACATTAAATACAACATTTTTCCTAACACATGTTTTTAGGTCCTAGGTGGGACCAATTCGCCATGGGTGGCAAATGAGTCCCCCTTGGCCCCAAATTCAAAATATTTTAAATTTCCTTTCGATATTTTATCCAAAATCACTTGATTTCAGCCTATGATGAGGTATTAACTAATACTAAGGAACAATAATTGTATAAATATGTGGTTTTGACCTCATTTTATATCTCCTCACTCATTCAAGCATTCAAGCATTTTGCATCATCTTTTCAAGCACTTTGAAGCAGCCATTCACATTACTTTAGAATTGCATTATCAAGGGTTAGGTAAGCTGATAGCATTTTCATGTTATTAGTTTATCTTTCTTTTTCATTTCAGTATGTTTTCAAGGGTTTAATTAACAAAAGTGCGGTTTGACCAAGGCAAACCCCTATTCACTAACCCTCAATCATTTTCCCCCTATTGAATGTTTGTTGGTAGCTCTTTATATGCATATTTGAAATATTATTAGGTGTTGAAGATTTATTTCCAAGTCAACTAGGTGTTTCAAGTCAACTTGAGTCAAATTCAAGCTTGGAGAGAGTTATTTGTCCATTTTTTGTAGAACTGACTTCGACAACCCGACAAGTAGACTTTTCTAGATCTAGTGTTGTAGAGTTGTCTCCTAATTTTTAAGAAATTTGGGAGAGAAAATATTCACCACCTATGGCGAATAAGTCCCACCTTAGGATTGAAAATCTAAATTTTGTCATATTCTAGATCTTGATAGACAAAAACCAACTCTCGACACTTTTTCACCATGTGGACGACTAATTTGCCACCTTGGGAAAATGAGTCCCACTAACAAAATTCAGTAATTTCCATCAGCATTCAAAAAACTTCATAATCATCACAATTCAGCCAGTGCACTAAGATTCATCTCTATACTTTTTGTTTTGCATTATTTCTTCATTTACATAGTTTTTTGCATATCACAATGTGTTTTCAAACATAGTTGTAATTACACTTTTGCATTCATTTTCAGTGATTCATATTAGTCAATTTCAATCATTTAATTCCATTAACATTAAACAACATTGCATATATCCTAATTTGAGTGATACATTAGCATTTTTGGCCCTATCTCTCTCCTTTTAGGTTAAAAACCCTAGAAGTGAAAGAGTAGTCCATAGGGTCCCAAAAATCTATGTTTCAATAATATTGTGGACTAACATCCACCATGTTTTTTTCCCTAATATGGTTTCCACATAAAAATCTTTGTGTTCTCTATGTTTTTGATGTGTTGATTGTTTATGGTTTATTGTTCATGCACCAGATTTGAGATTAAGTTAAGTTTGAAAATTTTAAATAATTTGTGACAACTGATTCACCCCCTATCTCAATTGTTTTTCCTTTTTTTTCCAACATCCAACACCATGAGACAAGACCTAAAAGGCCATGAAAATGACAAGGAGCCATTTTTCTATGACATAGTCTTTACATTGCATTTTACATAGCTTCTCATACATTTCAATCATTAGCAAAAAGCATTGTTCACATTCATGGCCTTTAGACTCTTGCAAGTTCCATTTTCAACTCTATTTCCTAGTCCTTTTAGATCAGCTTACATTGAGGAAACATCAGGACATATAAACAATCAATCACAAAACACATCAAATGATCCAATTTCAAACAACCATCTCATCTAATCCTCTTAGTAGTGGTGATGTAGACAAGTTAGATGAAGTTCTTTAGAAATTTATCTCAATCACTTCATCCTCTAAAGCTTTTCATGAGAAGCTAAACAAATTGACAATAAATTATCCCCCAATCCTTTCTGTAGTGATGACTTAGATGTGTTAGATGAGGTTCTTAACAAATTCATCTCTTCTATATCATCCACTAAATGTTTGAAACAAGAGGATGCAAGTATCGATAATCATGATAATCATAATTCGTCTTCTCCTGATATCTCTCCCATTGGTGATGTAGATATCTTGATGAAAAAAGACACAATTATTGGAGATCATGAAAGTATTTCTTGTCTTCCTCCTCCTCTCCCTTGGAAAGAAAAAATTAAGATCATGGCCATTACTCCTAACACCTCCCCTCCTTGTGAAAATTCTTTAGTGAATAAGGATAAAATCATGCATGCTCATGAAAAACACATTTGTGTGTAGGTTCTAATTGAGAGCTATGAAAATCCTCCCTCCCCTACTCAAGAAGACATTATAGGAAATGAAGATGTAAGTGTAGATAATCATGACAATCAAACTTTTCCTTCTCCTAATATCTTCTCTCGACATGAAGAAGATAGTTTAGTGTTAGAAGATATTGTGGTGGAACATCTATTTGAACAAAAAAGTCCAATCACTAGTAACCATGAACCTCCTAGCTATCTTTCTCTTAATGCCTCCCCTATGAGTGATGAAGCTATCTTGCCAAATTCCATTATGACATGTGATGAAAATATTATCTCTCCTCCTAGGGTTGATATTATGGCACATAAGAATGATACTTTTGAGAAAACAAACAACCAACTGAAGCATTCTTCTCATATCCTAACCACTATTGTTACTCAACACAATTCAACCATTCATCATCACCCTATGTGTACTAAGAAGAAAGCTCACAATACACCCACCCTCATTCTTCCAACTCATGGTCTTCATGATTTTCCTTTCATAGCCATCAACCCATCCAACAACCCTTCACTCAACATCCATACCATTACCAACCATTCTACCAAGAAATATTTACCCTTGGTACATCCTAAATCGATATATAAATAACATTAGTTGTTTCCCCTTACCCTGTAATAGTTGTAGTACCATAACATACTCACTATTACATGTTTTGCATCCATTCCAATGGGAAGCATACCGTCATCCATTATAGGCTCACCATTGTCCTGCACTAAGTGGGGCCACCGGGTTAGAAATCCTTATCTCTACATGTCACTAGTTGTTGTCTCTTTTGGCTAATCGTTAACCTTCCATGAACGTATAAGAGAAATCTTGGGACGTGGAAAACATGTCTTAAGATTGACTCACCTGTGACATACTTTCTTTCTCCATGACATAGCTTATCAAAAGCATATGACCTGGCATAGGGCTTTTCGGATAAGCTCTCATGTTCTTCTCTTCTACTTTAAAGCAATTGATGATAGTAATGGTTTTAGCAACTACTTTAAAGTGGGGTCATACATAGACAACATATTTTTGCAAATTTCATGGTGTGATTTACATCTTCTTGTGATGTTTCATCTCCTTCATGGTTCCATTGGGATTTATGCCTTCCAAGAGTATACAATCAACTGAAGTGGCCTGATGCAAATGAGGCAACCCATGGATAACAATTTGGCACTAGGGATAATGATCAACTGAAGTGGCCTAATTTGAATGAGGCATCCCATGGATAATGATATAACCTCCTAACTCATCCTCTCTTGGAGACATTAGGAATAATGCTCCCTAAGAAGAAGACCTTACATGAACAAAGAAAAATCCCTTTTAATAGAACTTTTACATATCATTCAAAAATAAAAAAACATTTTTCATTGTTGTGCCTTATCAAAATTATCAAGAGGATAACTTTGGTATGGTTTGTATAATGCAAAGCTAACATACTAGCATGACTTTTCTCATTATACAATGAGAATCCAACACACTAGCATGAATTTCTTACTAAACCACTTCTTTTGGCCTTCTCACCCAGTGGACAACCAAGAAGTTTCATCAGCCCAGAGTGAGTACATCTTTTCCACCTCATCCTTCTTTCCACCTTGCCTTCGCATGATTTTGTATCTTGGGGGCTTGACGTACATGTGGATCTCTCTTGAATGTCTACTTTAGTGTGCGTTTGAAGTGAGTTCATCCTCTCACTAGATTTGGGGCTAAATGTGTTGTAGAAGAAAGGACCCTTTGCTTGACATGGGGATAATTCATGATAAAATGGAATTAATGAGGTCTTAATCTAGTGTTGTGAGGAATTTTATGTATCCACACTAGATCTTGAACCCTTGCACATCGAATAACATGCATTTATTATGTTTTGTAAAGGTGTTGTAAATTCTTGTAAAGTACTTTCATGCATTTCTAGACTTAATTAACCTATTTCTCCCTAATTCAACATTATAACATGTATTTAATAACATTATCACATCAATTTAGAAGGCTTGTAAGATAAATTTAAGGTTAAATTAGTGTTGTAATGTGTCTTCCACATTCACATTGATTTTTGTGCCTTCCTAGGCTATGTGGACCTCATTTTAGTGTTGCAAAGTGTATTAAATCACACTTTCACATTAATTTTTGTGTCCCAAGCCCTATTTGACATTTAAATCATCACTAATAGGCCCCTATTTACCCATATTATGCATCCTGAGGCTTAAATTGATTAAGCACCCGATAAGGTTGCATTTTAAAACTTATTTCCTTATTATTTGGCATCTGAGTTATCAAGTTGGCCCTTATGGCACCCATTTGCCATTAATGGAAAATCAGTCCCATCTAGGTGGAACCCATTCACCATGTGTGTGAATAAGTCCCATTTGGTCCAATTTTGACCTTTGAGTAGGAAAAAAGTGAAATTTGAGTTTATTATTTCATCATGTCAGCCTGTGATTAGTCATTAATGAGAAAATAAGGTGAAATGTCTATAAATACAAGTATTTTAACTCATTTTCACATCTATTATCATTATTCATCCACCAGTCTTCTCTTTCAAGTCAAGCAACTTAGGGTTTTATCATTTCAAGGCATTAAGACATCAACTTTAAGACATTCAAGGGAAGATCATCCATGTTTTGCTGAAGACTATCAAGATTAATCATCATGGAAAGGTAATAAACTCCATTGTTGCATGTTTCATTTCACTATTTCATCATTTTGGTTTAATTACCTAAAAGGGGTTTGACTTAGGAAAACCCCCATGCCCTAACATTCAACATCTCTCTTTCTTTTCTTGTTTGTATGAATATTTAGATCTCATGGAAGCTTAAAAATCATTGAAGATAAAGTTACAAGATCATTCAAGTCTTCTCTTCATTGACCAAGTCAAAAGATCAACAAAAATCTACTTACTTGTTCGTAAATCAGAGTTTCGTAAGTAGACACCTATAGGGTATCAAAGTACAGATCGAAATCTTCAGAAGCCACTTTTGAAAAATTATAAATTAAAAAGTGTACTCATTTTCCATGGGTGTAAAATGAGTCCCACCCCCAAGGTCAATTTTTGGATTTTTACATTTTTAGATACCCTTTTGTTAGAAATGGGTTTTGGTATAGTTTGGCAGAACTGGGATTGATTCGCCCAGAATGGCGAATGAGTCCCTCCAAGCCTGAAAATTAGCATAAAAAACATTCCAAAATCAATTTCCATCTTTCATCAAGATTCTAGGTGCACTCTTTCAATTTGGTTCATTTCTATTAAGTTTTGCATTCATTTCTAGTTCATTGTTGCATTACATAATGTGTTTTCAAACATAACATAGATCTTAGTTTTGCATTCATATATAGTTATTTAAATCATTTCATTGTATCTATTTTACTTCATCTAGCTTAGACAATATCATACATAACATAATTTGAATGAACTAGTTTATTTTTTTGGCCTAAGCTCTTTCCTTTTAGGTGAAAAACACTAGAAGATTTAGAGAAGTCCTAAGAGCAAAAAATTGATGGTTCACTACCATTATCACTGAGAAAACAGACACAACACAAAAAATTGTTTGTGTCTTAAACATATTGTGCAAGACCTCAATGATCCTAGTTGTCTTTCAATTGGAGGTGTTAATGATCATGGAAATAAGTTTGTTTCCCCTCCTAACCAAAACTTGCAAATATTTACCAATCCTATACCTAATCATAATATTTCATTTGTCAAGGATAATGAAACTAAAAAGAATGATGTGATAAATGTTGACATGTATGATGACAACGCAAATACTATTGAGCAAGGTTCTATGGATATTGATGAACAATATCTTATGGATGATATGGTTGGATTGATTGAAATTATACCTTACAAGGGCCAAACTAAAAATCCTCTTGACATTACTTTCTTATCTAAAGATATCATTAGAAATGCACCCAATGGTCCTCTTTACATAGCTATCTAAATTACTGACAAACCCACTAATGGGATATTAATTGATCCCCTCTATGGAGAGAATATGATCTGTGGACACAGAAAAAGTAACCTCTCTACTTTTTCTCATGTTTAGGCCCTCCTAGTGGATTTTCACTCGATTTTTCCTAGATTTAATGTTGTAATGTGGTCAACACATTCACATTAGTTCTTGGACCCTTGTGAATCATTAAGACTTCTAGGTTGTCTTGTAAAGGTGTTGTGAAGTGTTGTAACCCACTTTCACACTTTTTTAGGACCCTTTCATCATAATTCACCTAAATAACTCCTTTTTATCACTTACCAAGTCTTATTTCAAAGTGTTGTGAAGTGTTACAACCCACTTTCATGCTTTTCTAGTCTTGTCATCACTAATTCAACCCTTTCTCATGTGTAAATAACCCTTTAATACACTTTCCAACCCCTCTTAAGTGTGTTTTTTAGGATATTCTCATTGGACAACATTTAATGCCCTATAATTCCCCCCACCCACTTAATTTTCTTAAGTGGGACTAAGTTTCCAATAGGGGAGACTTAGTCCTTTTTGCCACAAAACTCAAAATTATTTCAAATTTTTTGTAGGATTTCATTCTCTAACCCTTGAGGTCAGCCTATGATGTGTTATTTTCAAGAAATTTAGTAAGAAAAAGTATAAATGAGGGTTTTTACCTTCATTTTTCATCTCCTATAATCTCCTAATCTCTTGCATTCATTAGGCATTAAATCTTTCAATCATTCAAGCACTCTAAGCGTAATCATGTCATCCATTGGAGCACTTCATTATATATCTTCAGATTTGCACATCAATGGTTTAGTAAATATATGGCATTACATGTTTATTTATCATTGTCTTCATATTTCATTTCATTATCTAGGGTTTTATTACCAAAGTGGGATTTGACCAATGAAAATCCCTATACTCTAACCCTTAACCATTTTTCCCTCTTTGCATGTGTGTTTGTAGACTTTGTAGAAAAATTTGTCAAAGAAATAGGTGTTGAAAAGTGGTAAATAAGTAATCAAAGCTATTCAAGTCAACATAACCCTAATTCAAGCTTGGAGACACTTGTTATCTTGTTTTCTATAGAATCAAGACCAGACACCTGTCAAAAAAGAAAGTGCAAACCTGAAGCTACACGATCTTGTCCTAAGATTCCCAAAATCTACAAGTGGACTAAGTCACCACTAGTGGCGAATTAGTCCCACTACTAGGCCTGGAAATTGGTTTCTATATTTTTGAATACGAATTTGGTAGATTCCTATTTCGACATGTTTTTCCCAAAACTGGGACTAAGTCACTTAGCATGGCATAAGTGTACCAATCAACATTTTCAATCAATTTTTTAGCATTCCAGAATCTCTCCACATCAAATCTAAGATTCCATGTGCGCCTCTCCAATTCTGTTAAGTTATTTCATCATTTACTTGCATTTTTAGGTATTTTTGCATCCCAGTGTGTTTTCCAACACTTCAAATTTCTTAGGTTTTGCCTCATTGAATAATTTTATTTTCAGATAAGTGCATTAGTACATAATAATTAGACATGTTACATCTCATTTACATTAATCTTTAGTGTAGAGATTTGTATTTTGGACCCCATGTTGGTTTCGTTTTACTGTGTAACTAGGTTTGTCTTCTAATCTACCTATGGAATTGCCAATTCCAATCAAGGGTAGCTCGAAGGACCTGGACAAACTAACGAGGAATTTAAAAAGCCTCCTACACTTCAGGCTCTGCAAGACCCAGGAGGGTGATCCCTTAATGTGTTTACAACCTCTACCCCATTATTATAAACAACATTAACAATAATAGATAATCTCACTTAATAACTCAACATGATAGGATAATATCAAATAAAATTGGTTGTTCATCGACAATATCAACTATCTAGAGCATGAGATAACTACAACACAATCCACAGTATAAGATAGTCATCGATTTTCAATTTGTAGCAAGCTCTAGGAAAAGACAAACAAATACTGAATCATATGAGTAATTACAACTTAGATCAGTGCCATATATCCATTGTAGGAGTCAAATTCATAAGCATCTAAGGGTATATGACAGATTTAACACATAAAATATGAAATCCTTGATGACATTGCATTATAATCTCATCAATATGTATTCTAACTCAATACTACTTATCAAATCCTTATACAAAACATATCCACCTATAATCAAATTCAAGCATTTTAATTAATTCCTTGAATTAAAGCTAAAATAGAATCATACACACCACAATAGTGAGATGAATGAAACAACCCTTAGTCATCTTATTCAAAGTTCAAATATGCATGTACAATGGAGAGACATGAGCTTGAATTTTTCATTTCAACTCAAATGCTAGTACTGTTATACAACATTAAATCAACATGAAACAAAACCTAATACAAAATGACTCAAAACCTAAATTTCATTACTCTCTAAAACCATCAAACTTTACAATTTTCTCTGCAACTTCACCTAGACTCGACCTGAAAATTATCTAACATGCTAACCCATACTTCTTGCCTTGAAATCCTTCTTATAGAAAATGAAGGAGCAAGCAAGCATTAGGCCAGAAAGTACACATGTCACCAGCCAATTGGAGCACCTCGTGATATTCCAAAAATTGTTACAATAGCAATCACCCTAGAGAATATTCTTGTTCATCGTGCATGCTGAGAAAAGTTGATGCAACAACAAAAACCATAAGAATCCTACATCATGACTGCCACCGAAGCAAGACTAGAAACCGTAGTAACTGCAACATCTGATTTACCACCCATTAGCAGCTCATTCTTTTTACTCTTCCTTTGTTAAATATTTAATTACCCATTTTTGGTATTCTTTATCAGTCGGCTAGTCAAAATTAATCACCTCATTCACCTTGGTACTATAAGGTGTGTATTTTACTGCTACCTGATTTGTATCTCTTTCAAAATATTCCTCGAATGAGATGGTACTAATAATTTTATCCATATAGCTCACCAGAAATTCATAATCTGAGTCATCAAAAATTAATTTAATTTGATCATTGATGACCTCACTTGCTTGATCCTTCCATTGTTGGAGTGACCTGACTTTCCCCTGCTCATCAATTATATCAGGTAACAATGTGTTACCCCAATCATTAAAATTCTTCACCAATTCCCTAATCTTCCTACTCAAATCATCTGGTAGGTTCTAGAAACCTTGCAGTGATTTAACTAATACTTGAGTAGGCTTTTATTATTGGGGCCTATTACTTGTATCAAAACTTGAGGCCTTATACATTACATCTAAATGACTGGCCCTAGGGATCCAATTTTTAATCAATGGTATCACTACCTCCTGATCCCTATCAATATTCTTTATTGCATCTAATAATAAAGAATATAAAGAATGTACAGATGGAAATTTATTATCAATCCTCTCATTTAAATGTCTCAACACAACAGTAACAATCTCCCTTTTCCTTGAAAGAGATCCTTCCTCACTTATCTTCAAAGATGCCTGTAATTCATCAATTTTTTGCATAAGCTGCTTCTTTGTAGGATCCACAGAGCATTCTATTTCTTCATCAATTTCCTCTAATGAAGGGGTGAAGGAAGGATTCTGATTGGGAGACCCTGGTGTGGAAACAATTGGAGAAGCATGAGGCACTGGCCCTGATGTGGAAGGTAACATGCTGGTCCCCGGAGAACTTGATGTCTCCCCAATTTGTTTATACCTCAACCTTTCCACCTCAGTTTACAGCTCAAGATTCATTTTCTGCATCTTATTTTATTCCTCAATCAAAAGGTTATATTTCTCCATTAGGCTGCTCTTTTTTGCCTCCTCCCTTTCAGTAGTCTTTTGGGCCAATTTAGCGACATTAACAGTCAAATTAGTGGCCTTAGTAGTTGAGGTTTCTGAAGATCTCTTTATTATTAGCCCTCCTCTTAAATTTTGGTTGATATCAGAAACATCTAGCTTTCTCCCTTGTGGGGCCAATTCCCAAATTGCCAAGGTTTCATATTCTTCACTGAAAGTAGAGTCTTGCAGTGTTGCCTTGACCTCTTCTTTAGAGTCTTGTAAGGGATGCTTGGACTTCAAAATAGCATTAAAGGCCACTACATCTGCAATGTCCCATTTAGGAAGAATCATTACACTAGCTTGACTCACCAATTTTCTACCTTCCTCAAGACTAATGTTCTTGAATTCTTCCATTAATTCAACTTTCACTTCCTCATCATTCTCCCGATCTGACCTATCAGGTCTTAGTTATCTTCTCTTCTTACATTTATCTTGATATTCTTCAAATTCCATCCTCCATACCAATTGCAAGAATACAAGATTCTTTACAAATGCATTGTCATCTAGAAATTCCTTGCATGCCTCCATTCTTGTAGCTTGGACATATTTTCCTTTCATATCCAAATCGGATAAAACCAATTCAACTGGCCTAGGAGGGGAAGGCATACCAACCTACATGTCATGATAAGCAACAACATTTTCATCCATAAGATCCTCCTTTGGTTAATCAATTATTTGCCTCTTAGGGCTTGGCTTAGATGGTGGTGATGATTCTAAATCAATGATTTTAATTGCCCTAGGCACTTTGAATTTTGGACCTAGATGTGAAGGAAATTTCATTATTTGCTTCCCCTTTCTGTCCACTTCTTCCTCATCACTGTTGTCATCCCTTTTCCTCCTATAAATTGGCCTTTTTGTTATAGGATAATATGTTGGCCTTGTTTCAATTGGTCTAGGACCTTGTTCTTGTACACCCAAACTCAATTCTAAATTTATCTTTTTGGTCCTCAAGGTGCCCATAATTTCTTTGATGTTCTCCTTCATAAAATAAATTTTCTTATGGTATGGACTAAACTCCAATAATGGATCATACTTTAGATCCATTTTGTGCACAATATCTAATAGCTTATCATAAGCTATCCATTTATCCTTTTTCAAGGCCTGCTTATTTAGGTCGAACTCTTTTCTAATCAGGTCCCCAGGAAAGTTCAACTCATGCACAAACTTTCCAGCTTTTATTCTTTCTCTGAAAAGGGAAAAGAAACCCTCAGGATCATGTTGCCACTTTGAGCCACACCTTAAATGGTAATCATCAAAGAATTTCTCAAAGTGTATCTAGCCTCCTTTTGAAAAGGAAAAATTAGATACCACTGTATAATCTGGGAAAAATGTTCCCTTACCCCTCCTAGTGACGTTGTCCTCATGGATACAACCTATTTGCCACATAACTTCTGCAAACCCCACTCTTGGTGGCACATTGTATGGCAGTATATGGGGGGTTCCTTGAAAATCATATACCCTTAAAATACTGTTGATTGGGTATGGGATAATGTCACCCCAGTTATGGAAAACTTTTAGTTTTGGCTTCCTCCCCTTTGGTATGAGGAAACCATCCAATTCCTTGGGGATCCTAGGTATGTTTACCATCAGTCTAGCCCTCAATCTGGAGGTAAAGCAATTATCAAATTGCACATAACTGGTGCTTTCCTTATTGCAAGATAAATCTACAGTCCATAACTATACTGGCAATCTTTCTCCATCAACCGATTGCCTCAATTCCATCTTTTTAGAGAAAAAGTCGGCATTCTTGCACAAGAACATATACATCAACATAGAATACCAAAAGAATTGCGTGCTTGTATCACTTTTCTACAACTTTGACAGCCCTTCATGTATCTTCTTAGCCAAGAGAGGAGAAAATTCATAAGTCACAGAGAAGTTAGGGTGTTTTATTTGCACCCCCATGAACATGTATGCAATGGGCATCACTGTACCAGCACTGAAACCCAAGATATGGCATAATGAATAAAAAGTGGCCAAGAAATGATTTACAAAACAATTTAATCTGAAAGGTTCTTGGTCACTTGGGCTAATGTGAAATCTCGGACCTCCTGCCCAAGCCAGATGAGGTGGAAGCAACTTAGCTTTGAAAAGAGACTTCAACTTTGCATATTCCTGCTTCATATACTTAAGATTAATAGGAACCAGATATTCATTTTGTTCACTCAAGTCAAAAACCTATTGAACTTCATCTATGTTAATGCTTAACAAAACCCTTCCATCATTATCCCTGATTACTCATGTGATAGGGTCATACCTTGTGGTGACTTCCCTAAGCAAGTCTACATCAGGGAACACATTTGGCATGAACAGCTTCCCTAAATCATATATCCAACCATTTGAAAAGGGGTGAGGAAAATTCCTCTGTCCATACCACAATCTGAACATTTCCAATCCTGTGAGAGGAACCCTAGCATTGACTATGTTGGAGAAATTATATACTAACCCTTCCCTCAAGATTTTCCCTCACATCAGAACCAATCCCTTCTTTCTATCATTTGTTGACAAGGGCAATTGATCCAGGAAATCATCAAATAGATTTCTTCTAAAATAGTCAATTTGGCCAAAATGTTGCTTTGGCAGTTCCATCTTGGACAAACTAGGGCCTTCTTACAATTTCACACTTCAAACAGCTAGGACTAACCAGAGATATGAAATTACAGAACAACACACTACAATTTCTCACAATTTAAAATAAACTATAGCCCTAATGTTTATCAACAAGCCCTATGATAAATACAACAAATATTTTCCAAAATTCAAGTGTAGAATAACTAGGAAACATAGAAATTGACTCATGGCTTTGTGCTTACAAAAATCCCAAATTCAGGCTGCAAAGACTCACAACTTCGCTTTCGACTCTAAGACTACTTCACAAAATACTCGAATGCCTTGTGATACAAATAAAGTAGGAGAATTGATTTTATTTCAATCAAATCATGCCAGCAAGTGTCTCATCTACCATTAAAGCTCACTCACGCGCTGCACGAATGACTCCAACCATATTTGATGCAGATTTAAATTTGAGGCATCAATCTTTCATTTAGATCAAATCATCGAACAACCTCCTTTAAAACAAGCTGACATAATCGCCAACATTGCAATAAAGGGCCCACCATACCATACACTGCTAAGGAAATCCACATGGCGGTTGCCTGTGATATTGCAATCAATAATGGCCCTGCAACTTATGATCACGTGATGGCAGGAAACCATAGATCTTGATAATTGGTGATCTTGTTCCTTCAACATAGTCGCCAACCTTATCATTAACCATCGAGCAGCTTTCCCGTCAAGATTATAACATACCCATTGATTTACAACATGTGCATCTTAATAACACTTTAGTAATCTATCATCTAATGTATTAAGACTGGATTAATTCACCAAGGTGCCTTCCTTATTCCCTCAGCAGATGAGACATGTGGTGCCCACCCATGACATTACGATCAGTAAAGACCCTACAACTTATGATCACGCGATGGTGGGAAACCATAGATATTGACAATATTTGATCGACGATCACTCAAACATTATCCCCTTCGGCCTCACCAGATAGGAAACGTGGTACCCACCCATGATATTGAAATCAACCAAAGTAGTGTGTTGTGGTCATCGCGAGATGGCAGGGAGCGGCTGAGATCAAATGAAATTTGATCAATGGTCATGCAAATTTTATCCCTCTGCAAAATAAAACATTTATTAAAAGGACAAAGGGACATCACTAGGCAGACGGTAAACAATGGCATAAGTTGTTTCTAAATGATGAGACATAGGGCCAACCAAGATTTATGAAAATAAAACCCTGCGAAGGAAAGAAAATATTAAGACCAAAGGGACCAAGCCTAGATGAAATGATAGGACATAAGTTGTTTTAAAACCCTTCAAATAGGTAACAGCAAAAAATATCCCAACCAAGGCATAAAATTAACACAAGGGTTTTACATGAAAATAAAGCTAAAACCTCCAAGCCTAGGAAAATTCTAACACCATGAAAGACCAGTAACATAAGTCAGGGCAAGAATGGAACACAAGGATCAAAAAATTGAAGTTCCATCAGTGGCTCCAGTTGGGGATGTTCATTCCATTGGAATGAAGTGATAATTCAGAATCTCAGGTAGAGCGGACTAGGATGCAGAGATGACCAAAAAGGGATTGTTTGGACAAAACAACCTGAACTATTTACAAAATATATAAAAAATATACAATCCTAAACTACTATTCATGGAAAAGAATACTTCAAGTGAAGTATAACTCAAGAACTATCCATGAACTAGTAGTTCAAGAATATCCCTCGTCATATTTTGGAGGAAGTAAGAATGGACCCAAATGGACCCAACCAAATTGCATCAAATTTCCCATGTTTCCCTTTATCCTCTAATCTAACATTCCACATTAAAACCAAATCTCCATCTTTGAAATTCCTTGCATTCACCCTTTTGTCATGCAGATTCTTTATTTGCAATTACAATTTTGCATTTCTCTTTTGAGCTTCCCTCTTGGTTTCATCTAATTCTATAAGAGCTTCCACTCTCAATTGCATCTCATCATCAATTTCATTATTATACATCTGAACAAACTTATACATTTCCATTAAGTTATTTTGGGGAAACCTAGAATTTATCCCATAAACCAAGTCAAATGGGGCACAACCTATTGCCTTCTTCACAGTTACCCTATCTGCCTAGACTGCTAATCTCAGCTTAGAATCCCAAGCCATTTTACTTTGATCCAGGATTCTTTTAATGATCTTCATCAAGCTTTTATTGCTTGATTATGCTTGTCCATTTCCCTGTGGGTGGTATGGTGATGAATAAGAAATTTGGATTCCATGCATCTCACAAAATTCTATGTATTCCTCATATCTAAAACACATTGCATTATCTGACACAATCCTTTCTGGACATCCAAATCTAGTAAATATGTTGCTCATCAGGAAGTCAATTACCACTTTACTAGTGGCTTTCTTTGTTGGGATTTCTTCCACCCACTTAGTGAAATAATCAGTGGCGGCTAATATCCATGAGTGACCTCCACTAGATTTTCATGCTATCTCTCCTACAAAATCAATAGCCCACTGCTGGAATGGAGCTTGTACTATAACTAGTTTTAAAGGAAAATTAACAGAAAACTTTAACTTACCAAAGAAACATTGACAAGCATCACATGTCTTCACTAGCTGGTGTGCATCCTTAAAAACTACAGGCCACCAAAATCTATCCCTCATTATCTTGAGTGCAGTTGTTTTAGCCATATAATGCCCTCCACAAACTCCACCATTCATCTCACTCAAAAGTTCTTGTGCTTGATCCTAGTCAACACACTTCAGCATGACACCTTCTCCATTTCTCCACCAGAGCTTTCTAGCTATGATAGCGTATTTGATAGCATGTAACTTCAATGTCCTTTTCTCATTTTCACTCAAATTGTCAGGACATTTCATTCTTTGCAAATAATATATCACATATTTATACCATTCAGAATACTCCATATCACATATGTGTGATCTATTTTCCTCTTCTAGCAAATTTATCTAATTTTCTTCCAGATTACTTTGGGCCATAAGCTTGGCCAATCCTTGTCCTCTTACCAGTTTAGTAGTTTGGACCTCAATATTGAATTCCTGGATCCTATTTATCGACCTACACCTTCTTCCTGACACTTCTTGTTGTGTTAATATGTCCTTAATAGTAGCACTAGGCACATAAGCAATTATAGTAGCTCCCATCAAAGAAGACCTAAAAGCCTTTACTACTTTTACTAGTGCATATGCCTATTTTAAATTTATATCATACTTAAGTTTTGTAGCTTGTAAAGATTTGTTGAAAAAGGCCATAGGTTGTTCAAAACCTTTTGCATTCTTTTGCAACAACACAACTGCAATTGTGTGGAAAGAAGCAAATGAAAAAAATTGTAAAGGTTTGGAAAAATCAGGGGTTCTTAACACAGGAGCCTCCTTTATTGCTTACTTAATGGCCTAGAAATCTTGTATAGACTCCTCATCCCATTCAACTTTGGCTCCATTCTTGAGCATTTTTTGGAAATAGGGCGAACTGTCTTAGCAAAATTTGTCACAAATCTCCTTAAGAAGTTTATTTTTCCAAAGAAATATTGTATTCCTTTGACATTTTGGGGTTGCGGAACTTTATCTATTGCAATTACCCTCTCTAGATCAATTTTTACCCCATCCTTGGAAATGATATGTCCCAATAATTTTCCCTCTAGTACTCCAAACACACATTTCTTTGGGTTCAAATAAATACCATACTCCAAAGCGCTAATGAATATCTTCTCTAGATGCTCACAATGATCCTCTTCTTTTTTAGAATATGTTGTCAAGTCATCTTGGTAGATCACCAAAAACAAGTTAATGAAATATGAGAATGCCACATCCATGGCTCTCTGAAAAGTAGCCCTTGCATTTGTTAGACCAAATGGCATTCTTACATAAACATATGTTCCCCATGGTGTAGTGAAAGTTGTCTTAAACTGCTTAGATTCTTTGACCATGAGCTGGTTGTAACCAGAGAATCCATCCATCATAGACATCAATTCACAGCCAGTCACCCTTTGCAACATGGCTTCCATATTGGGTAATGGATAATTGTCTTTTAATGAAGACACATTCAAATTTATGAAATCTACACATAACCTTATATCTCCATTTTTCTTCCGTATTGGTACCAAGTTTGATACCTAGGATGAATGACTAATTGGCTTGATGATTCTTGCATCCCTTAGTTTCATTAATTCTTCTTGTATTTTGGGGGCTAAAGTGGGATTAATAGGCCTTTTCTTTTGTCTGAATGGCTTGGCATCATCATGCAAAGGAATCTCATGTTGGAAAAGATCCTCTTTGTATGCCTTAAGATCATCGTAGAACCTTGCAAACACATGCCTAAACTTCCTTAATAAGTCAATTAGCATCCTTCTCACCTTTGGTGACATTTTCTTTCCAATGTACACCTTCTTTGGGGATGCTTTTGTTCCAAGATTTATCTCTTCCAAGTCATCAAGATGGGAAAAAATATGATTAGCCTTTGTCTTATCTTGATTATCAAACACACTTTCTAATACAACTAGACCCTTGGGAATTGTGTTTTTCTTTAATTGAATGACCTCATTTCCAAATATAGTATCCTTACCATCAACATTTTCAACAAAATCTCCAAAGTCAATTTCTTGATTTTAATATTCACCCACACAATTCAAAAATCTTAGTATATCATCATCATTATCAAAAACCTACCAATTTTTTATGTTATCAGAAATAGATGGTTTGGTTTGCACCTCAACCTTTAAAATTCCAGTATAAGTCATATCATCTGGTTTTACTACAATATTGGCTAATAAACCTACCACCTTATTTTGACCTCTCTCCATCCATCCTATGCCAAATGCATCAAATCTCTCCAATTCATCCCAAACAAAATTCCTATATTGTTTCAACCTCTTGTTCTTTGATACATACTTGGATCTAACTTGGGAAACCACAAGCTCAGAATCCCCAATTTCCCTGAGCTTCTTCATCCCATGTTTTTTAGCCAATCTCAACCCTAATAACAAGGCTTCATACTCTGCCACATTATTTGTGCATTCAAATAACAAAGTAAAATAGAACTTGAATGTCTTTACACTTGGTGATCGCAACAAAACACCTACACCAAAACCTTCCTTTCAATTTGCACCGTCAAAATACATAGTCCACAAGTCATCAGATTCTGACAATTGTTTTATTTTTGCATCAATCAATGCAGTAGGCTTATCGCAATTTCTAGGAAATTCCTCAACCTTGAATTCATTTATACCACTGTTAATAAAACATGTCATATTTTCAATTGGGCCATGCTCAATCATATGAGGTACTTTTGATTCTCTTTCAATTTTGACATCCTTACCATCAATGGAGAAAGTAGCAAATGACAAATCACATTGCATGCTACCCCCCATTGATGCACTCCATTTTCTTGATAAAAGCATTCCAAAATGAGGTGGGATGTATGCAACTAATACAATCATGACCAAATCCTTGTCAGGGTACTGAGTCAATTTATAAGGAAATGCTCTGATAGTTCCAATAACTAGAAATTCTCTTGAATCCATAGCATAACATTTACCCTAAGCAGTATCTACTGTCAAGCCCATTGCCTCCATTATTTTGACTGGCATAACATTATTTGATGCCCCTCAATCTATCATACAGTTCCTTAAATTTTTCCCATTTATATCCACACTTAAGAAAAAAAGGGTTATATTTTCAAGGCACATGTTAATAGAATTTCCTAAATATACAGGAGGAATTTGTGACACAATTCCCTCCACTTCCTTTTCTTTCTCTTATCCTTCACTTCTTTACCACTTCCTTGTTTAGTCTTATTACCAACAACATCTGTGATCAAGGCTATTGTCTTTTCTTTGTGTTCATTTATTCTCATCATTTCTAAAAGAGGTACGGTTACTTTAACCTAAGAAACCACATGAAACATATCTACTGATGTATATTTAGGCAACTTAGACATCATACCTTCATCGTTTTCCCCTTTCTCAGGTTGATTACTTCCTCCTAGCTTATTTTTCTTCTTATCCTTTGTAGCAGGTTAAGCTAACTTTGTAATCACCTTGGTCTTCACTAGTGACGGAGTCACATCTTCTTGAGGCTTTTGGGTTTCATTCTTTTTTTTTCCAAACCTTATCATTCTTAACCTCTTTGACTTTTACAACATCCTTTTTGATGTCAACCTTAATACCTTTGTTTTTGTCCTTTTGTTCTTTAATAAATAGGCCAACATGTTTACCCTGTTCACCACCCACAGTTCTATTTCTCAGTTGAAGTGAACTTCTCATTTGAGCAGCCATTTCCTCAGTCATTTTTGCAATCTCTTCTTCTAATGGTCTTCTTAAGGACACTGAACCTTCAACCTACTCCATATTGCAAGCATTATGATCAAAATCACCTTCCTCATCAGAAAAGACCTATTGGTGGTACATCTCACTTCTCTGCCTCTGATTATCCACATAAGCTTCCTATATTTCATCATCAGAGGAACATTCTACCTCATTAATGTATGATCTGACCATACAAAATTCTACATCATCCTGCTCATATTCTAATGTTTGATCATGAACATCCTCTTCTACTTCCTCAGCAACAAGCAACTGAGCAATACCACAATAATTTTGATCATGTGAATGTTCACACACTTCACACCATGGTCTATCTGGTACTATATTCACTAAATGTTTTTGCAAGGGGTTTGGCGTATGTTGATCAGTTTTAGGCTTCTGGATAGGCAATATTGGTTTTCCATCTTTCCAATTTGTATTATAAGGATAATTTTGCAATCTTGGCGGCCTATCATTTTTATTATAGGGTTTCCTTTCATTTCCTATACTCTTCTCTTGCTTGGTAACAGTTTTCTTTATGTCTTTCAAAGTATTGTAAACCTTTTCCCACTTTTCATCATCCTTAGGCTTTGTGGCAAGAACTTTCTCAGTCTTATTCCTAGGATTTTTTAAAAGTGTAGGTTTTTCTCTCCTACCATTCTTCCCAAAAGCTTTCCTATTACTCTCAATATTTATAGCCACCCTAATGCATCCCTCATAGTCTGAGGGTCCTTATCTCTAAGGAGATATGCCATTTTAGCATCAAAAGCATTGAAATATGTAGTTAAAAAAACATTTTCATCAAGCCTCAAAACCTGAAACAACTTATACAATTCTTTCTAAACTCTTAAATTAAACTTTGTCACAGACTCATTCAATGACTTCTTGATGTTATTAAATTCATTTAACATGAAACTAACATTAGTTTTATCACCATACTGCTCCTTGAAACACTTTTCAAACTCATCCCATGAACCAATACTAGCATTAGGTAGACCTCTATACCAATTCCTTGTATCTTCTACCAAAGATTGTACAAAAAATTTCATTACAACATCTTCATGTTCTACCTCATAATCATTTAGCATATTCATAAAAGCTTTCAAGTTTTCTTCTGTTGTCACATCATTATTGCCAACAAACTTATTCATCTTTTCTCTCAAGTCAACGAGGATGGAATTTGGATAACCATGGATACCATCAAAGAAAAATGGCCTATACCTTTCCAACTGTATAGGTCGTCATTGAAATAATCCTTCATTCTTCTAAGAATCAACACCAAACCCTAGATCTTGTACCCTAGAACCATCCTGATTTGGATTTATAAACCTATTTGCATGAGTCTCCAGGCTAGAATTATTTATGGTGGGATATGGATTAATTTTAGGACCATCCTTTAAGGAATCTTGGTGATTTGATGAGGTTGTAGCTTGTGTAGCCTCATCCATGTTTGACATCTTTAGGAAACTTATTTTCCTCTTCATTCCTGCATTTACAGCTTCAATCTCTGTTCTCTCCAACTCTTCTGCCAGAGCCTCACTCTCCTTCTTATCCTTTTCTAAGGTAGACTCTATTTGTATTGACACATGTGGTGAGAGATCTTGTTGAGTGAAATGGGAAGTCACCTTCTCATTTATTTTAATCCCCTCAACCTTTTGCTTTCCCTTATCCAAGATAGGCTTAAGGTTTGTATTACTCGGTTGGGATTTAACATGATTTGAGTGTTTTGGGTCAACAAGTTTGGGTTGGACATCAATGTGGCCTATTGGGTTTTCTTTAGACATGGGTTTTGTTTCCTTATTAGCAATATTTTGTATAACCGGACCCTCAACACTTGGTTTAGGTTCTTCTTGGTTCAGAAGCTTCATTGTTGCCAACTATCTCATCAACCTATCCCTTTCAATCACAACATTCCTCAACTCTGCTTCCCTTTCTTTTTCTCTTTTCATCCTAAGCTCAGCTTGCTCTTGGATTTCCCACTTCAAGGAATTAATGTCTCCAAAAACATTGTTAGGGTTAGGTAAAGTCACATCAGAACTTGATGTATCATCTAGATCTATTAAATTGAACCCTTCCAGTACATGTTCAGGCAATAAAGGGTTTACATCATTTTCAACAGGAGGAGGCACATCATTGGTGCATTCTTTGTGATGGCTTTGAGTTCTACTCCTGCTCTTCTCTTTTTAGCATATTTGACACTAATAGGCCCTTTACTTTTCCATGTCACATCTTCTTGAACTGGTGTATTAAATAATGAATAAAAAAATCCATAATTGTCTGACTCAGAATTTCTAGACACCTCTTCAAGATTCTCAGGGATAGGGTGTAAAGGCTTACTTGTATTTTGGTGTATAGGGTCCTGTGATGCGGGAGAAATATTACTAGATTCTGGTCTTTTCTTTATCAAGTCCTTCATTTTGGGAAGTTCACCTTCCAATTCCTGATCTAGATGATTCTTCATGAATGACTTGGTGTTCTTCATTCTTCATACTAGTCCACAAGTTTTTTCCACTTATAATAAACCTTTCAAAATAAAATGCACACTGGTGCAGAGACTTTAGAGTCGCCACCCAATTTTCTTGGGAATACCAAATACCTAAAGACACGTGGTGGAATATAAAAAGCTTTGGAACCTCGTACTGACAACACGGAAATGTGCTTTACAACATAACTCTTAATGCCTATGAAAATAGAAGTGGACAAACCTAACACAAAATTATAGGCTCAACCTTCAAATCATAGAAACACTATGAAAACTCTATGCAAAATGGACAACCGACACACTGACAAGAAATATTAAAATTAGCTCCCTAATAGAGTCGCCATTTTGTTGGTTTTGTTTCACTATGTAACCAGGTTTGTCTTCTAATCTACCTATGGAATTGCCAATTCCAATCAAGGGCAGCTCAAAGGACCCAGACCAACTGACGAGGACCTTAAAAAGCCTCCTACACTTTAGGCTCTACAAGACCCGGGAGGGTGATCCCTTAATGTGTTTACAACCTCTGCACCATTATTATAAACAACATTAACAATAACAGATAATCTCACTTAATAGCTCAACATGATAGGATAATATTGAATAAAATTGGTTGTTCATCGACAATATCAACTATCTGGAGCATGAGATAACTACAACACAATCTACAGTATAAGATAGTCATTGATTTGTAATTTGTAGCACGCTCTAGGAAAAGAAAAACAAATACTGAATCATACGGGTAATTACAACATAGATCAGTGCCATATATCCATTGTAGGATTCAAATTCATAAGCATCTAAGGGTATATGATAGATTTAACACATATCATATGAAATCCTTGATGACATTGCACTATAATCTCATCAATATGTATTCTAACTCAATACTACTTATCAAATCCTTATACAGAACATATCCGCCTATAATCCCATTCAATAATTTTAATTAATTCCTTGAATTAAAGCTAAAATAGAATCATACAGACCAGAACACTGAGATAAATGAAACAACCCTTAGTCATCTTATTCAAAGTTTAGATATGCATGTACAGTGGAGAGACATGAGCTTGAATTTTTCATTTCAACTCAAATGCTAGTACTGTTATACAACATTAAATCCCCATGAAATTAAAACCTGTTATAGAATGACTCAAAACCTAAATTGTATTTCTCTCTAAAACCATCAAACTTTACAATTTGCTCTGCAACTTCACCTAGACTTGACCCAAAAATTATCTAACTTACAAACCCGTGCTTCTGCCCTTGAAATCCTTCTTATAGAAAATGAAGGAGGAAACAAGCATCAGGCCAGAACGTACACATGTCACCAACCAATTGGAGCACCTAGTGATATTCCAAAAATTGTTACAAAAGTAATCACCCTGGAGAATATTCTTGTTCATCGTGCATGCTGAGAAAAGTTGATGCAGCAACAAAAACCATAAGAATATTGCATCATGCCTGTCATCGAAGAAAGACTGGAAACTGTCGTAACTACAACATCTGATTTACCACCTATTAGTAGCTCATTCTTTTTACTCTTCCTCAGTTAAATATTTAATTACCCATTTCTGGTATTCTTCATCAGTCGGCCAGTCAAAATTAATCACCTCATTCACCTTGGTACTATAAGGTGTGTATTTTACCACTACCTGATTTACATCTCTTTCAAAAGATTCCACAAATGAGCTGGTACTAATGATTTTATCCATACAACTCACCAACAAATCATAATCTGATTCATCACAAATTAATTTAATTTGATCATTGATGACCTCACTTGCTTGATCCTGCCATTGCTAGAGTGACCTAACTTTCCCCTGCTCATCAATTATATCAGGTAACAATGTGTTACCCCAATCATTAAAATTCTTCATCAATTCCTTAATCTTCCTACACAAATCATGTAGTAGGGTTTGGAAACCTTGTAGTGATTTAACTAATACTTGAGTAGGCTTTAATTATTGGGGCCTATTACTTGTATCAAACCTTGAGGCCTTATACATTACATCTAAATCACTGGCCCTAGGGATCCAATTTTCAATCAATGGTATCCATACCTCCTGATCCCTATCAATATTCTTTATTGCATCTAATAATAAAGAATAGAAAGAATGTACATATGGCAATTTATTATCAACCCTCTCATTTAAATGTCTCAAGACAGTAGTAACAATCTCCCTTTTCCTTGAAAGAGATCCCTCCTCACTTATCTTCAAAGATGTCTGTAATTCATCAATTTTGTGCATAAGCTGCTTCTTTGTAGGATCCATAGAGCATTCTATTTTTTCATCAATTTCCTCTAAAGAAGGGGTGAAGGAAGGATTCTGACTGGGATACCCTAGTGTGGAAACAATTGGAGAAGTAGGACACACTAGCCCTGATGTGGAAGGTAACATATTGGTCCCTAGAGCACTTGATGTCTCCCCAATTTGTGTATACCTCAACCTTTCCACCTCAATCTACAGCTCAACATTCTTTTGCTACATCTTGTTGTATTCCTCAATCAAAACGTTATATTTCTCCATTAGGCTCTTCTTTTCAGCCTCCTCCCTTTCAGTAGTTTTTTGGGCCAATTTAGCCACATTCACAGTCAAATTAGTGGATTCAATAGTTGAGGTCTCTGAATCTCTCTTAATTATTATCCCTCCTCTTAAATTTGGGTTGATATTAGAAACATCTAGCTTTCTCCCTTGTGGGGGAAATGCCCAAATTGCCAAGGTTTCATATTCTTCACTGAAAGCAGAGTCTTGTAGTGTTGCCTTAACCTCTTCTTCAAACTCTTGTAAGGGATGCTTGGACTTCAAAATAGCATTAAAGGCCACTGAATCTGCAATGTCCCATTCAGGAAGAATCATTACACCATCCTGACTCACCAGTTTTCTACTTTCTTCAGGACTGTTGTTCTTAAATTCTTCCATTAATTCAACTTTCACTTCCTCATCATTCCCCTAGTCTGACCTGTTAAGTCTTAGTTCTCTTCTCTTCTTACATTTATCTTGATATTCTTGAAATCTCATCCTCCATACCAATTGCAAGAATACACGAGTCTTTACAAATGCATTGTCACCTAGAAATTCCTTGCATGCCTCCATTCTTGTATCTTGTACAAATTTTCCTTTTGTATCCAAATCAGATAAAACCAATTCAGCTAGCCTAGGAGAGGAAGGCATACCAACCTGCATGCCATGATCAGTAACAACAATTTTATCCATCAGATCCTCCTATGGTTGATCAATTCTTTGCCTCTTAGGGCTTGGCTCAGATGGTGTTGATGAGGGACTATCTTCTGGTGATGATTCTAAATCAATGATTTTAATTGCCCCAGGCACTTTGAATTTTGGACTTGGCTGTGAAGGAAATTTCATTATTTGCTTCCCCTTTTTGTAGACTTCTTCCTCATCACGGCTATCATCCTTTTTCCTCCTGTAAATTGGCCTTTTTGTTATAGGCTAATATGTTGGCCTTGTTTCAATTGGTCTAGGACCTTGTTCTTGTACACCCAAACTCAATTCTAAATTTATCTTTTTGGTCCTCAAGGTGCCCATAATTTCTTTGATGTTCTCCTTCAGAAAATAAATTTTCTTATGGTATGGACTAAACTCCAATAATGGATCATACTTTAGATCCATTTTGTGCATAATATCTAATAGCTTATCATAAGATATCCATTTATCCTTTTTCAAGGCCTGCTTATTTAGGTCGAACTCTTTTCTAATCAGGTCCCTAGGAAAGTTCAACTCATGCACAAACTTGCCAGCTTTTATTCTTTCTCTGAAAATGGAAAAGAAACCCTCAGGATCATGTTGCCACTTTGAGCCACACCTTAAATGGTAATCATCAAAGAATTTCCCAAAATGTATCCAGCTTCCTTTTGAAAAGGAAAAATTAGACACCACTATATAATCCAGGAAAAAATTTCACTTACCCCTCCTAGTGAGCTTGTCCTCATGGATTCAACCTATTTGCCACATAAATTTTGCAAACCCCACTCTTGGTGGCACATTGTATGGCAGTATATGGGGGGTTCCTTGAAAACCATATACCCTTAAAATAATGTTGACTGGGTATGGGATAATGTCACCTCAGTTATTGCAAACTTTCAGTTATGGCTTCATCCCCTTTGGTATGAGTAAATCATGTAATTCCTTAGGTATCCTAGGTACATTTACCATCAGTCTTGCCCTCAATTTGGAAGCAAAGAAATTATCAAATTGCACATAACTAGTGATTTCCTTATTGCAAGATAAATCTGTAGTCCATAACTGTACTGGCAATCTTTATCCATCAACCAATTGCCTCAATTCCATATTTTTAGAGAAAAAGTCAGTATTCTAGCACAAGAACATATACATCAACATATAATACCAAAAGAATTGTGTGCCTGTATCACTTTTCTACAACTTTGACAACCCTTCATGTACCTTCTCAGCCAAGAAAGGAGCAAAGTCATAAGTCATAGAGAAGTTAGGGTGTTGTATTTGCACCCCCATGAACATGTATGCAATGGGCATCAATGTACCAGCACTAAAACCCAAGATCTAGAATAATGAATAAAAAGTGGCCAAGAAATTATTTGCAAAATAGTTTAATCTAAAAGGTTCTTGGTCACTAGGGCTAATGTGAAATCTTGAACCTCCTGCCCTAGCCAGATGAGGTGGAAGCAACTTAGCTCTGAAAAGAGACTTCAACTTTTCATTTCCTGCTTCATTTCCTCAAGATTAATAGGAATGAAATATTCATTTGGTTCACTCAAGTCAAAAACTTGTTGAACTTCATCTCTGTTAATGCTTAACAAAACCCTTCCATCATTATCCTTGATTACTCGTGTGATTGGCTTATACCTTGCGGCCACTTCCCTAAGCAAGTCTACATCAGGGAACACGTTTGGCACCACCAGCTTCCCCAAATGATATATCCAGCCGTTTGAAAAGTGGTGAGGAAAATTCCTCTGTCCATACCACAATCTGAACATTTCTAATCCTATGGGAGGAACCCTAGCATCGGCTATGTTGGAGCAATTATATACTAACCCTTCCCCCAGTATTTTCCCTCGCATCAGAACCAATCCCTTCTTTCTATCATTCATTATCAAGGGCAATTGATCTAGGAAATCATCATACATATTTCTTCTTAAATAGTCAATTTGGCTATAATGTTGCTTTGGCGGTGCCATCTTAGACAAACTAGGGCCTTCTTACAATTTCACACTTCAAATAGCTAGGACTAACCAGAGATATGAAATTATAGAACAACACACTACAATTTCTCACAATTTAAAATAAACTATAGCCTTAATGTTTATCAAGAAGCCCTATGATAAATACAATAAATATTTTCCCAAATTCAAGTGCAGAATAACTAGGAAACATAGAAATTGACTCATGACTTTGTGCTTGCAGAAATCCCAAATTTAGGTTGCAAAGACTCACAACTTCACTTTCGGCTCTAAGACTGCTTCACAAAATACTTGAATGCCTTGTGATACAAATAAAGCAGGAGAATTGGTTTTATTTCGATTAAATGATGCCAGCAAGTGTCTCATCCACCATTAAAGCTCACTCGTGCACTGCACGAATGACTCCAACCATAGTTGATGCAAATTTAAATTTGAGCCGTCGATCTTTTAGTTAGATCAAATCATCAAATGGTCGCCTTTAAAACAAGCTGACAGAATCGCCAACATGGTAATAAAGGGCCCACCATCCCATACGCTACTAAGGAAATCCATGTGGCGGTCGCTCGTGATATTGCAATCAGTGAAGACCCTACAACTCATGATCATGCGATGGCTGGCAACCATAGATCTTGAGCATTAGTGTTCTTGTTCCTTCAACATAGTCGCTAGCCTTATCATTAACCGTCGAGCAGCTTTCCCATCAGAATTATAACATACCCATTGATTTACAACATGTGCATCTTAAGAACACTTTAGTAATCAGTCATCTAATGTATTAAGACCAGATTAATTCACCAAGGTGCCTTCCTTATTCCCTCAACAGATGAGATAGGTGGCGCCCACCTATGATATCACAATCAGTACAGACCCGAGAACTTACTATCACACGATGGTGGGCAACTGTAGATCTTGACAATATTTGATCAACGGTCACTCAAATATTATCCCCTTCGGCCTCACTAGATAGGACACGTGGCACCACCCATGATATCAAAATCAACCAAAGCAGTGTGGTGGGGTCATCGCGGGATGGCGAGGAGCGGCTGAGATCAAACGACAGTTGATCAATGGTTGCGCAAATTTTATCCCTCTACAAAATAAAACATTTATTAAAAGGACAAGGGGACATCACTAGGCGGATGGTAAACAACAACATAAGTTGTTTTTAAACGATGAGTCATAGGGCCAACCAAGATTTAGGAAAATAAGACCCTGCAGAGGAAAGAAAATATTAAGACCAAAGAGACCAAGCCTAGATGAAACGATAGGACACAAGTTGTTTTAGAACCCTTCAAAAGGGTAACAATGAAAAAGATCCCAACCAAGGCATAAAATAAACACAAGGTTTTTACATGAAAATAAAGCTAAAACCTCCAACCCTAGGAAAATTACGACACGATGAAAGACAAATAACATAAGGCAGGGTAGGAATGGAACACAAGGAGAAAAAAATTGAATTTCCATCACCCCAATTGTTTCTCCTTTTAGGTGAAATACCCTAGAAGGAGCTTAAAGCAGTTGGGAAATCCAAAATCATTGTCCACATGATCATCGAAGAATTATTACTTGAACATGAACTCTATCAAGAAACATATGATAAACCAAAATCATGGATAAAAATGTATAATGGTTTCACTTTCCCTACAATGGGACCGATAACCCTTTAAAAATAAAACTTAAACAATTAGATGGCTCATTCTCCATCATCTCAACATTGGATCAATCCCATTTATTGTGCATAAATTCTTAAAGTTTCCCTTTGACGATGAAATATTCACTATGCACAATAGTAGCCTTAATCTTTTGTCTTCCCATGGGAATTTTTCATTGGATTTATTTTAGCTTGAGCCTAGGGAACCTATTAAACCTCGTGAGGACTTCTTTTTCAAATCATATCAAAATTTTAAGGTGAAATGCATAGAAAAACTATCCCTTACAAACATGCCTCAACCTATGATTGAGCCTACTATCCTTGATGAAACTATGATTGAACCTAAATACACTCCAAGTAACCAAGAACAACCCAAGATAGATCATTTTTCTATTTCCTACAAAATACCAATAGATAGTGAAAACAATCCTGTCACACCTCCTAAGATGAAAAAAATTACAAACCTAAAGAGAAAGTGGTTGAACATCCTCCTATAGTTTCCTTTGTTCCTCCCCTTAGGGAAGAAAAGAAACCTATGGTTGATAAACCAACTCCTACTAAAACAAAACTTGAAAATCATATTAAAAGAAACAAAAATGATAGAGAGCATAGGCGTAGATTTCATACTCTTTCTTGAAGAATAAATGAAGAAAACAATACAAAAAATCAAAATCCAAACTGGACAGAAGCAATACATGATGAGTCTCCCTCTTTCCCACAACAAAAACAACCTATACTGCAACAACAACAGGAGCTCAATCCCTCTTTAGATATTATCATTCAACCTCCCATTGTGATTAACTTGGATGATGATGATGAGGTTGCTAAAATTGATGAAGAAGTGCATAATGAATTGAATGCATTATTTTCCTCTTCTATGAGCTTAAATGTTAATTCTCCTAGGAAGAGTGTTGGACTTTGTGATGACCCTAGTTTGACACTTGCTATTGTTCCTTTAGCTAGATGTCTACCTTTCGTATACAACAAACACGATTGGGATGCAAATGAACTACTCTAGGTTTACTACAATATTCCATACTAGTTCTTCTTTTTCATTGTTTTCTATTTCATGTTATGTGTGTTGGAACATAATGATCTACTGAGAGGGAGGTGAATCAGTAGATATTGAAAATTTAGCTCTTAAATTTTTTTGTGTTGACTACTTTCTTTAACCCTTAATGTGGAGATATTAATCATGTGATATAGAAATATTTATGCACACAAAAACATCACATAACACTAGATATACATGGAAAACCCAATATGGGAAAAACCACGATGACTAAGGCTGCTTGAGTCTACTACTCATATCCAGTGTCACAATCCAAATCTATGTTACAATGTATGACTAAGAATGCTTGAATCTGCTACTCAAATCCAACATCATAATCCAAATCTCTATTTCAATGTTTTATGCATCATTACATTCAGTACTTTGTTGCTTCCACTGCAACACACACTTTGTTGCTGAAGTTGCACACTGAATAGAAAATACCTCTACTCTGCACTCTACTCTTCTCTACACAATACTTTCTTCCATTTCTATAGTGTCTCACACATCTGCACTCTCCTGAATGCCAACCTAGATGATGTTTTTTTTATAGTCTAGGAATTTACAAATGCATTCTCTATCTATTGCACATCTCTCTTTCTCGTAGACACACAAAACACATGTCCTATCTTTGCAACACTTCTCTCTTAGATGTTACACTATGTAAGTACACTACTTACAACTCTAGGCTATTCTCTCTATTAGTGCACACTTACTACAACTATCTAGCATTGACAATATTTGATTGTATTCTATCTCCACCAGTGTATAATCTCTACCTCGAGATTCTCTCCATCATTTATTATCATCTCAAACCTTCTAGTAGGGTTTCCTTAGCTTGAAAACTTCACCATCAAGCTACCTATACATCGAGCTACACACCATCATCATAAAGACATATAATAAGGTTTATCAAATATCACCATACCTCTGCATCGATCCACACAACATTTAATTTTGGTGCAAATAATTTGCTAAGAATAGCATTTTGTCAAACCCTAAAATATGATATGCATTTAATGTTTTCTATTGTCCATTCACTTTGATTTGATATTGATCTCATTTGTAATCTGTTTTTCCACCAAATAGATTAGATATTCATTTAATTGGTCACTTCTGTATTTGGACAAATTAATTCTTTCTCCTGTGTCAGTTTTCAGACCACACCCTCATTTACACTTTTTATAGCCATTTCAAATCTCTGCATTTGAACTCTGGTCATCGATCAACTCCTTCATGCCTTAATCCTATGATCAACATTCATTATTGTGTCTTTAAACCTTGACCATTGGGTAATTAGTCACTTAAACCACTGTTATGGATCCATCATATCATTCCACTGTTGGGACTCCATTCAGACTCCCACTGATGCAAGAAGGTCACACTGATATGCTTTCCATGTTATCTAACTAGACCCATAACCTACATGTCATCCACGTCATCACCACGTCATTCACAACACTAATGTGAAATGATATATTGAGAAATCATTCATTTCCATCTATTAACCATTGTCACACTCAGGTTCCACTTAGCACCTCATCATTCTATTGGGGGGACACCATCCCCAGTCCTACCAATGTGCCTATGTCACACTGATATGCTTTAAGTGTTATTTCGGTTGGTCCCACAATCAGCATCCAAGTTGCTATATCACCTATGACTTTCTAATAGCAAAGGGTTCACCCAACTGCTCAAAACCTAAACTTCTGAACCTTAAGTCGGAGGTTGTGAAGTTCCCAAAACCTCCAACACACCAATAAGGAGCTTCCACACACCACCTGGGATCCACACTCCACTTGTCATCCTCATGTCTACACTATCATCATCCATGTAAAAACTTCATGATCCACAACAAGGATGTGGATTACGGTTCTTCCAGTCTCGTAATGCCACATGCTAGCATCATCATCACTGTCAGCAACATCATTATACCTAGGTCCCACTATCGAGTGATTCCTTCCTTCTTATCGCATGATCACAAAGTCACAAAAAAAATTGAACTTTAGAACCTCTAGTCAAAGGTTGTGAACTTTTGAAAACTCACGACATTGCTAACAACAAAGATAACCTTCTTCCTTATCACTTGATAGCTAAGTCACCAAGTCGGGAGGTTTCAAAACTTGAGAACCCCATGACATAGGTTAGGAGAACCTGGAATCCTGTGACTCCATTCAATTTTTGATGCAGAGGTAAGGGGACTTCAAAATAACACAAATTCAATTAAATTTGCAAGACCAAAACTCTAGCACTTCAAGCAAATGATTTTTCTCACAATCTTTCACTATGCTTTGATGAGAGCAGCAAATAAGGTAATTTTGACATAATTTTTAGAATAAAACTAAAAACCATGATCTAAAAAGTGATTTAGATACCCATTAATCCTTTATATAACATATATTAAATTCAAGTGGGGTTACTTTGGAATGTATCCCTCAAACACTTGCTGCTACGCTGTCCCAAAGGCTTAATTCTGCAAACCTGTCTTGAGTAAAATGACCATAAAACACTCAAAACTCAATGAAATTCGATGAGACAAAAACTATTAGAAAGATAATTCAATTTTCCATCCATTAAAATAAACTTTAAGTCATAAAAACTATGTACATGGCCGTACCAAGCTCTGAAACAAGAATTTAATGTTCAGAAATATATAAAACAAAGAGGTCTTTTATTAATTTCACTTCAAAATGTAACAACCACCTCTTCCTCTTTCAATTAGACCCTCCAAGGCTTAATTTAAACATATTTCATCAATTTCCAAACTGACCCTTTAGTTTCAATAACCAAATAACTTCTTTTCCCACAATGACCCTTCATATTCCTCATTTTTGCAATTTTGCAATTTGACAATTTTTTACATTTTTGACAACATTTGTAAAAATGAACTCATGACCCACCTAATAACCTATTTACTGACTCAAACACATTCAATATGGTCTAAATGACCTTATTATATACTTCAAACATAAAACTAAATCAAATTTTACAAAATGGCCTTATGGAGGCATAAAATCCATTAGGTGCTCCTGCACCAAACTCCCCATGAAAAAGAAACTCAAGTCCCTTGAGTGAGGACCTGCAATAAGAAAAGTATCTTGATCATCACCTAAAATCACAAAAAATTGTGAGTAGTGTAAATATGGTTCCTTTAAATGTATCTTCATCTTGAATCTTGGTTTATCTTTCCTCACATGTGTCATCACAACAAGAAAATTTTGTGCACCACCCTTCTTTGCACTAGTTACTTGCTCAAAATATTTCATCATTTTTTGTAACTCATCCTCACACTTTTCATTATTGTATTCCATCCATAATGCTTCTACCCATGTTGTTTGATCATGCTTATGAATTTCAAAAACTGAAAATCCATTATTCTCCTTTGAAAATAGTGAAAAGAATACCATATCTTCATATCTTGTAAAGCAAACTTGATTTTGTAAACCGAATTCATATTTTACCTCAGTATTTTTCACCAAATCCATAACATTTTCTTCCAAACTTTAATTTTCCTTCACATGTTCAAAGTATTCAATGGCTAAAACCTGCAAGTGTGATTCTTCTTCCATTGTAATGCTCTCTTCCTTATCAACTATCATTGTTGCAACTTGTTTGCTTTGCTCTTTATCTGTTTGCAAAAAAGTCTTCATCTCCTTAGCTTGCTTTCTCTCTTGTCTTATCTTCATAATAATCTTCTCAATAGGCCATGTGACCACTTTCTTGATCTTCAAGTGCCAACTTGTGACTCTTTTGAGCAATTGTTCTATCCTTTCCTCCAACTCTTTGATTTTTTGATCAATCTCCTTTTGCCTCATCTCTTCCTCTTTTCTCTTCCTCTCTTTTTCCTCTTTCTTTTTCTTATTTTTCCTCTCTTCCTCTACCTAAAAATTTCTTCCCAATCTTCTCACCAAATACATCTTCACAAGCAAGTCTCTCCTTGCTTCTATTTAGCTTTTCTCTGCCTTTCCTTGGCAGCAACCAGGTTCTTTTTAACCTGTACACAACCACAAAACCAAAACTAGCCCAGACCTTTTTCTGAGCTCTGATACCAATTTGATGCAGAGGTAAGAGGACTTCAAAATAACACAAATTCAATTAAATTTGCAAGACCAAAACTCTAGCACTTCAAGCAAATGATTTTTCTCACAATCTTTCACTATGCTTTGATGAGAGCAGAAAATAAGGTAATTTTGACATAAATTTTAGAATAAAACTCAAAACCACGATATAAAAACTGATTTAGATACCCATTAAGCCTTTATATAACATATATTAAATTAAAGTGGGGTTACTTTGGAATGTATCCTTCAAAAACTTGCTGCTACACTGTCCCAAAGGCCTAATTCTTCAAACCTGTCTTGAGTAAAATGACCATAAAACACTCAAAACTAAATAAAATTCGATGAGAAAAAAACTATTAGAAAGATAAGTCAATTTTTCATCCATTAAAATAAACTATAAGTCATAAAAACTATGTACATGGTCGTACCAAGCTCTGAAACAGGAATTTAATGTTCAGAAATATAGAAAACAAAGAGGTCTTTTATTAATTTCACTTCAAAATGTAACAACCACCTCTTCCTCCTTGGATTCGACCCTCCAAGGATTAATTTAAACATATTTCATCAATTTCCCAACTGACCCTTGAGTTTCAATAACTAAATAACTTCTTTTCCCACAATGACCCTTCATATTCCTCATTTTTGCAATTTTGCAATTTGACAATTTTTTACATTTTTGACAACATTTGTAAAAATGAACTCATGACCCACCTAATAACCTATTTACTAACTCAAACACATTCAATATGGTCTAAATGACCTTATTATATACTTCAAACATAAAACTAAATCAAATTTTACAAAATGGCCTTATGGAGGCATAAAATCCATTAGGTGCTCTTGCACCACTTTTGCTGACCATGCATTGTCACATTGATTTGAAAGGGTGGTGCAGGAGCACCTAGGCCAAACCAACCCCAACTTGATTTGCACAAATTTTGGTTTTCTAAAATTTTGGCTTGTACCTGATTTTGGCCAAATCAGGATTTCTTTTGGTTTGTTTTGTGTTGAGTAGATCTAGCATTTATGGGTGAAGAGTTGGTCATTAGGACTAATATCTTCAATAGTTCATCATTTAGCATTAAATGTTGTTTTATCAAATTTAGGACAGCATAGTTTAAATTCTATGAAAGTGTTAATTTTTGCTTTATTAAACTTTGTCTTAGCCATTTCCTCGTTATTAGAAGATGCCAAGGGCAGTTTACATCGTGGTTGCTTGAGATTGAAGAGTTGGAGATCCTAAAAAGAAGGAAAGAAGGCGAGGTTACAAGAATATTGCATGTAACTGTTAGTGGTCTTGAGATTCCCTTAAAATTAGGGATATGGAACGAGCAATCCTCCCTTGCATGGTGGGAAAAGACCTCAAGATAAGGGAATGGTTCGTAACAAGCAGGATCGGATCATTGTAACCAGTGTGTATGGAAGAAATAGAGAACGGTAGCAGATTTGAATAATTTTCTGTGTTTTCTGGAAAACACAGTGTGTTTTTGCGCAATGACTTTTTAGGCGTTGTAAATTGATTTAGCCTTTTGATTTATAAATACAGAGCAGTGTTAATGTTGTTCCTGGTAAATAACTTTTATTTTGAGTGTTAGTAGTGTTTGGTTTCCAAGGTATAGGCAGTGAAAGTAATATAACTCTGTTTTTTTGGCAAAGAATCTACAAATTCTGAATCTGCCCGTGCTCTTTGAAAACATCGAACTAAAAGGTGTGGAGCATGTTAATTTGCCACTGTATAAATGCTTAGTACTTAAGACAGAGTGATTTTCATTTGGTCTTTAGGTTTTTTAGAATAGAATAGTAGTTTAGGCCTCATAAATTATAGTTTGGAAGCATTTCTATTTCAGTTTGAAATAGTCATTTCTTTTAGAATGCCTTCCCCATAACCATTTGTCTGCGGGGTCCTCTTGAGATAGGTGGAGTATGGGAGAAGAGATAGTTAATTGTATATATTTGATAGTAGGCAGCATGGAAAGTAGAGCAGAAAGCATTAAACCCAAACCCTAGGCGAGCTAGGACTGCCCGGTTAGGGAAATAGGGTGAAAACCAAAGAGCTAAGGCAGGGGAAAAGAACATTGTATGAAATTCCTACAGTCCTAGGAAGGGCAGGATAGGATTCATGCATTCTATAAGGTTTGGGGTTTCCATTAAATCATTTGGAGGTAGTTGAGACTCAATATCCAGAAAAACCCTAGATGCAAGTTGAATTAGGTCTCCTCTCCAAGAGTGTTGGAGTCCAGTGTACGGTATAGTCAAGGGCCTAAGAATTGATGCAAGATTTAAAACCCTGAAAAGGGTATCTGAAAGCATATTTTGTTTGGCAGGTCATTTAACAGATAATAGAGAAAAAGTCAGAATACTGACTGGTAAGGGCTACAAGGGATAGCCCCCTCCAAAGGCTATCTTTTGAAATCGGTAGGAATGGTCTTTGAGGAGCTCACAAGATGGATTCAAATGGTTATGAAATGCATCAGAGAAATGTCCCTAACTCCCCTGCAGGTATCCAAAGCATGGTGTTGAAGATAACATCTAGACTCTTCTAGGTGTTGAAAAGAGGCAGTAATTTCCAAGAAGGTGTTGAAAAGAGGCAGTAATTTCCAAGAAGGTGTTGAACCCTCCAAAGTGAAAGAACAAGTAGAAACTCTTAGGACATAATTGTAGCAAGGTTCAACTATTGAACCAAGTCAGTACAGAGCTTAGATCATTGCTAGGTTCTTGGTGAAAGCAGTGTAGTGTCTTCTTGAGGTTTGGTGCAAGCAAGCTTTGGAGGATTTTTGTATTACACCATATTGGTATCAGAGCTGAGAGTAGATTCAAGGCTTGTGATTAATGAGCCAATCCACTGAGTCAGTAGGAGAGAATACACCAGAGGAAGGAACCATGGTGACAAATGCAGAGCTAGCAAAGAAGGTAGAGGAGCAAGAGGAAGATAACCGGTTGCTCAGAGAGAGGATATCTCAGATGGAGAAACTCCTCGATGAAGTCCAAGAAACAGCAGACACTGTGAAGGAAAAGATTAAGAAAAAGGAAGAGCAGGAAGCCAAGGAAAAAGAGGTGGAATTGGAGGAGGAAGCTCCAAAGCCTGATCCTGTTCTTGCAGAGGAACCATTCTTGAAGGCATTGCAGGCCTTGAGTGGTAAAGCATTGGATGGTGTGCCACTTTTCAGTGGACAAATGGATCCAGATTCAGTAGTAGATTGGATTGAGAGTATTGAGAATCACTTTGAATGTGATGGCATTACAGAGGCTCAAAAGGTAAAGGTAGCCAAGTCAAGGTTGAGAGGAGCAGCTCTCACATGGTGGAAGTTTGTGCAATCTGAAAGAGAGAAGGAAGGAAAAGGTCCCATAGTTTCATGGAAAGGAATGGTGACCAAGATAAGGCAGACTTATCTCCCTGATGATTATGAAGTTCAGTTGCACAGGAGAAGACATAATCTGAGGAAAAAGGACATGGATGTCCAAACATATAGAGAGGAATTTCAAAAACTGTGCCTTAGATCAAAGGTGGTTGAAGATGAAAGCATTAGGTTGGCAAGGTACCTAAATGGACTCAAGTGGTCTATTCAGGAAGATATGAGTTTGGTAAACTTAAAAACAGTCCGCCAATGTTATCAAATGGCTTTGAAAATAGAAGAGAAAGGAAAAAAGAAACAAGAACAGAACCCTAAAGGTAGAGGTAAAGGGAAAGACAGCAGAGGACAAAGAGGAAGCTATAGTGGAAGAAGCTCAGAATCAAGAACTCAAGGAGAAGTCAGATTTTCTGATCAGCAAGAGGGAAGTTCTAGTAGAGGTGGTAGAGGAAGAGGTTTCAGCCCTAGAGGAAGAAGTGGTGGACAAGGAAGGGGTAGTTACTTCACCAACATGAAATGCTATCATTGCAACCAGTTGGGACACCCAGCCTATAGATGTCCCGAGAAAGGAAGCACATCTCATGGAGGAGATAAGAGAACCCATCTAATTCAAGATGAAGCAGCTGCAGCAAATAAACAATCAGAAATACCCTTGAACTCAGAGGAAGGTGAGAATCTCATGATGAGAAGGACCTTAATCAAGGAACCGGTCAAAGAAGAGCCAAGCCAAAGAAGATATCTGTTTAGGATAAAATGCAAGATGATGGGAAAGGTGTGTAAGGTCATCATAGACTCAGGTTCAACTGACAATATTGTGTCAAAGGAGGCAGTTAGCAAACTGAAATTGGCAAGGATATCTCACAGTAATCCTTACAAGGTTACATGGCTCAACAAGGGTCAGCATGTCTTGGTGAATGAACAAGCATGGGTGGAATTTTCAATTGGCAAGTATAAAGACAAGGTATTGTGTGATGTATTACCTATGGATGCATGCCACTTGCTCCTAGGTAGGCCATGGCAATTTGACCGTCAAACTGTGCATGATGGAGCCAAGAACTCTTACACCTTCAAGAAGGATAATGTCACATATAAGATTCAATCTTTGTTGGAAGACACTGAAGTGCAGACAGCAGGTTCTAAGCTGCTTATAACTGGTGAAAAAGAGTTCTTAAAGGTCTTAGAAGAAGGAGAAGGCGTTGGCTATGCAATCATGATCAAGCCAAGAGAAGAAAGCAAAGAGAAGGCAGCTGAAAAGCAAGAGTTACCCAAGGAGATTCAAGACTTGTTGCAGACCTATGAAAACATAGTAAGTAGTGGTCAACCAGCAACTTTACCTCCTAAAAGAGCCATAAGTCATAGGATAGACTTGATACCAGGAGCCACCCTTCCAAACAAAGCAGCCTACAAGATGACACCTCAACAGAATGAGGAGATAGCCAGGAAGATTCAAGAATTGCTTGACCAAGGTCTCATTAGGAAAAGCATTAGTCCTTGTGCAGTACCCACCATCTTAGCACCCAAGAAAGGAGGAGAATGGAGGCTTTGTACTGATTCCAGGGCAATAAACAAGATAACCATTAGGTATAGGTTCCCTATCCCTAGGATTGAAGATCTCATGGATTGTCTAGGTGAAGCTAGGTACTATACCAAGATAGATTTAAAGAGTGGTTACCACCAAATTAGAATACATGAGGGTGATGAATGGAAAACAGCCTTCAAAACCAATGAGGGTCTTTATGAGTGGCTAGTAATGCCATTTGGCTTGTCTAATGCCCCCTCCACATTCATGAGACTCATGAATGAAATTCTCCAGGACTACATTGGCAAGTTTGTAGTAGTGTATCTTGATGATATACTAATTTATAGCAGAACTAGAGAAGAGCACCTCCAACACATTGAGATAGTTTTCAAGAAGCTAAAGGAGGAGAAGCTGAATATTAACCTGGAAAAGTGTGAGTTCATCAAAACGGAGCTGGTGTACCTTGGTTTTGTGTTATCACATGGCAATTTGAAGATGGACAGCAGCAAGGTAGAAGCCATTCTTAATTGGCCTACTCCCAAGATAGCAACAGAGGTAAGAAGCTTCCATGGTCTTGCTCGGTACTATAGGAAATTCATCAAAAAATTTAGTGCAATTTGTGCTCCTATGTTGGATACCATTAAAGGAGGCATGAAAACTAAGTTTGTGTGGAATGAACAAGCTAACAAGAGTTTTGAGTTGCTGAAGGAAAAGGTAGCTACTCAACCTGTTTTGGTGTTGCCAAGTTTTGAGAAACTATTTACAATTGAGTGTGATGCCAGTAATGTAGCAATTGGAGCTGTTCTTAGTCAAGAGGGCAGACCGGTGGCTTTTCATTCTGAGAAGCTAAGTGAAGCCAAGAAGAAGTACTCTTCTTATGACCTTGAAATGTATGCATTGGTCCAAGCACTAAGGAAGTGGAGGCATTATTTGCTTCCCAAGGAATTTATTGTATACTCAGACAATCAAGCACTCAGTTTTCTGAATTCACAAGAAAAGTTGAGTCACAGGCACATGAAATGGGTGGAGTATTTGCAAGCCTACACCTTCAACATCAAGCACAAGAAAGGAGCCCTCAACAAAGTTGCTGATGCATTGAGCAGGAGAGTTCTTACCATTCAAGAAATCCAATTGAAGAGCATGGGAATAGATCACTTCAAGGATCTATATGCAGATGATGAAGACTTTGCAAAAATTTATAAGGTATGCCTTGAGTTTAAAAACCATTTTCATAGCAAGTATGTTGAATACACTTTGCAGAGTGATTTGTTGTTTAAAGGGAATCAGCTTTGTGTTCCTAGAGGCTCTATTAGGGAGAACATAATTCAAGAGAAGCACAATGGTGCATTGAGTGGTCATTTTTGGATCACCAAAACTCAAGAGCTTGTCCAAAGGTTTTATTTTTGGCCTAAGATGAATCTAGATGTCAGAAAATATGTAGAGAGTTGTGTAGTGTGTCAAAAAGCAAAAGGAACTTCTTCAAATGCAGGCTTATACCAACCACTGCCACTCCCTTCTAGGCCATGGGAATGCTTAAGCATGGACTTTGTAGTTGGTTTACCCAAGACAAGGCAAGGAATGGACTGTTTTTATGCTGTGGTTGATAGATTCAGCAAAATGGCTCACTTTATATCCTGCAAAACAACCAATGATGCCAGTCAAATAGCCTCACTTTTCTTCAAAGAAATAGTTAGGATTCATGGTTTACCAATCAGCATTGTATCAGACAGGGATGCCAAGTTTATGAGCCACTTTTGGAAGACACTTTGGCAGAGAATGGGCACCAATCTGTCCTTTGGATCTGCATACCATCCCCAAACTGATGGTCAGACCGAAGTTGTTAATAGGACACTTGGAAACCTTCTTAGATGCTTGACCAAGGAGTATGGTCAACAATGGGATCAAATTATTGGGCAGGCTGAGTATGCATATAATGATACAGTAAACAGGTCAACAGGGAAGAGCCCTTTTGAAATTGTGTATGGTTTACATCCTAGGGGTGTCTATGAGCTGAGAGAGCTGAAAGATGGAGTCAAGGGAAGTGGTTATGTAGATGATTTTTCTTGTGCTATGTAGGAAATTCATGAGACAGTCAGAAAGACCTTGGCAGAAAATACCGTGAAGCATAAAGCTAAGGTGGATGAGCATAGAAGAGAGGTTCAGTTTAATGTTGGAGACTTAGTCATGGTGCATTTGAACAAGGCTAGGTTGCAAAAAGGAGTTCCTCATAAGCTACAAATGAAGAGGATAGGTCCCTGTCCTATCTTGGAGAAGTATGGAGATAATGCAGTGAAAGTACAATTACCAGATGACAGTGGACTGTCCCCTGTTTTTAATGTTGCAAACCTTGTACACTACAAAGGACCATCAGTCAACTTGGATCAGACCTTCCACGAAGTCAGTCAAGATGTTGAAGAACTCAAACTGCCCTCCACTGCAGTCAAGCAAGTTGATAAAGTCTTAGATACTAGAGTTTATAAGAAAACTAGGACAAAGGAATATAAGGAACATCTGATCCAAAGACCAGGACAAACTGAAGTGGATGCAATCTAGATTAAGGAGGTAGAGTTCAAGAAGCTGGGAGTTGATCCCAATGTACTCAATCTAAGGATGGCTTGAATTTTTCTGTTCTGGGGAGGATGGTGCAGGAGCACCTAGGCCAAACCAACCCCAACTTGATTTGCACAAATTTTGGTTTTCTAAAATTTTGGCTTGTACCTGATTTTGGCCAAATCAGGATTTCTTTTGGTTTTTTTTGTGTTGAGTAGATCTAGCATTTGTGGGTGAAGAGTTGGTCATTAGGACTAATATCTTCAATAGTTCATCATTTAGCATTAAATGTTGTTTTATCAAATTTAGGACAGCATAGTTTAAATTCTATGAAAGTGTTAATTTTTGTTGTATTAAACTTTGTCTTAGCCATTTCCTCATTATTAGAAGATGCCAAGGGTAGTTTACATCGTGGTTGCTCGAGATTGAAGAGTTGGAGATCCTAAAAAGAAGGAAAGAAGGCGAGGTTACAAGAATATTGCATGTAACTGTTAGTGGTCTTGAGATTCCCTTAAAATTAGGGATATGGAATGAGCAATCCTCCCTTGCATGGTGGGAAAAGACCTCAAGATAAGGGAATGGTTCATAACAAGCAGGATCGGATCATTGTAACCAGTGTGTATGGAAGAAATAGAGAACGGTAGCAGATTTGAATAATTTTATGTGTTTTCTGGAAAACACAGTGTGTTTTTGTGCAGTGACTTTTTAGGCGTTGTAAATTGATTTAGCCTTTTGATTTGTAAATACAGAGTAGTGTTAATGTTGTTCCTAGTAAATAACTTTTATTTTGAGTGTTAGTAGTGTTTGGTTTCCAGGGTATAGGCGGTGAAAGTAATATAACTCTGTTTTTTTGGCAAAGAATCTACAAATTCTGAATCTGCCCGTGCTCTTTGAAAACAACGAACTAAAAGGTGTGGAGCATGTTAATTTGCCACTGTATAAATGCTTAGTACTTAAGACAGAGTGATTTTCATTTGGTCTTTAGGTTTTTTAGAATAGAATAGTAGTTTAGGCCTCATAAATTATAGTTTGGAAGCATTTCTATTTTAGTTTGAAACAGTCATTTTTTTTAGAATGCCTTCCCCATAACCATTTGTCCGCGGGGTCCTCTTGAGACAGGTGGAGTATGGGAGAAGAGATAGTTAATTGTATATATTTGATAGTAGGCAACATGGAAAGTAGAGCAGAAAGCATTACACCCAAACCCTAGGCGAACTAGGACTGCCCAGTTAGGGAAATAGGGTGAAAACCAAAGAGCTAAGGCAGGGGAAAAGAACATTGTACGGAATCCGTACAGTCCTAGGAAGGGCAGGATAGGATTCATGCATTCTATAAGGTTTGGGGTTTCCATTAAATCATTTGGAGGTAGTTGAGACTCAATATCCAGAAAAACCCTAGATGCAAGTTGAATTAGGTCTCCTCTCCAAGAGTGTTGGAGTCCAGTGTATGGTACAGTCAAGGGCCTAAGAATTGATGCAAGATTTAAAACCCTGAAAAGGGTATCTGAAAGCATATTTTGTTTGGCAGGTCATTTGACAGATAATAGAGAAAAAGTCAGAATACTGACTGGTAAGGGCTACAAGGAATAGCCCCCTCCAAAGGCTATCTTTTGAAATCGGTAGGAATGGTCTTTGAGGAGCTCACAAGATGGATTCAAATGGTTATGAAATGCATCAGAGAAATGTCCCTAACTCCCCTGCAGGTAGCCAAACCATGGTGTTGAAGATAACATCTAGACTCTTCTAGGTGTTGAAAAGAGGCAGTAATTTCCAAGAAGGTGTTGAACCCTCCAAAGTGAAAGCACAAGTAGAAACTCTTAGGACAGAATTGTAGCAAGGTTCAACTATTGAACCAAGTCAGTATAGAGCTTAGATAATTGCTAGGTTCTTGGTGAAAGCAGTGTAGTGTCTTCTTGAGGTTTGGTGCAAGCAAGCTTTGGAGGATTTTTGTATTACACCAAATGGGATGTATGACATTAAGGCACTAGGTGGAGGGGACAGTCACCCTCATGATTGTAAAGAAATAAGTTGCAACTAATGCAATAGACAACCACCAATACCAGGTCAACATTAAAATAGAACATTTTGAGGATGCCATGATTACAACTCTAGGGTTTAATCAGTAAACCCTGATTCTATTCGGGAGAAAACAAAATTCATTTCTGGATGTGTTATACATCCTCTCAACCTGCACAATACCTTTCTAGAAATCTCTCGAAAAACCTATCATGAATCTGCCACTTTTGACATTAATGACAACATTATATGATTTTGCATAGGATCAACACACTTCTCCTCTAATCCCCTTTTGACGTCAATGATAACATCATATGCTTCTACATAGGATCAACATACTTCTCCTCTGATCCCCTTTTGAAATCAATGATAACATATTCCAACAATTTGTGTGATTGCATATGTGTAATGTGATCCCCCATATTTTTTTGTTTCATGTCTCCCTCTATTTGTGACATTCTTGTATTTGTTTCTATATTCTTCTCTATGTTGTAAAGATTTTCCTCTATCTTTTTCATTTTTCTTGTGTTTTCCTTTTGGGGATGACACAATGATTTAAGATATTTAGGTCTCTTCCATGTTGACCCGAAAGTATTTTTCTTTTCTCTCACTCTCTTTGTGTCATTCTTCCCATTCCATAAAAATTTGAGAACGATGACAGTTCTGAGCTCTCTAAAAACATCGTAGAAAATACATGTATTGACACTGAATCTGTAGATCCCTCATGTGTTTAGAGTTTCATTTTGGGAGAAACCCCTTCCCCTTTTCATCATGAAACTTTATTTGGAAACATATGACTTGGCATAGGGATTTCCAAATAAGGTATCATGTTCTTTTTATTGTTAGCATTTGGGTATGTGTAGGATCATCATGGAAAAAATAGTCCCTTAAGTAGCAAAAAAATTAGAAAAATCATAGTTAGGAAACTTGACGTACAAATTTGAATAAGTTATCTATATTATTTCAAAAATATGTAAGAATAGAATCTATAGAAAATTGAATGTAGTTTCTAAACTACTAGGTTCATTTTTTTTTTAAATATATATTTGGTGAAAATTTGATATTTCAATGCAGCAGTACTTAAATTTCAGGCAAAAAATAAGAAGTAGGTGTCTGTCTGATCACCCTAACCACAATAAAATTATAATATTATTTTATAAGATTTTACATATAAGTAGAGGAATCATGTCCAGATGTGATGCATAACTTTTTGTAATTTTTTTCAAAGTAAGTAATTAATTATGTTTTTTTTATTACAACTTTTAAAAAATATATAAATTTGTATGTTTGACCACCTTAATTTGATAAAAAATTCATGAATTTTTTTTTTTAATCCTATAATATGTAAAGCATAGAATGTGACACATTTTTTGGATTCAAAAAATGTGATACTGTTTGAAAGCTATATATGTTTTTCAATCAGGCTATTAATCAAGACTTTAGTCGTAATTCAAATAGAAAATGAATAATAATAATTTATTAAATTCAAAGTAAAGAATAATTTATATTGGTGGAAATATGAGAATCTCATTTAAAAACCATTTTCATTTCATCAATTTTGGTGAAAAAAGGTCATTAGCCGCATACCCTACACATACCCATCATATCGCCACTTTTTGGTCCATCATGATCCTACACATAACCATTTATCATTTGCTACTTTAAAGTAATTTTTCACAAAATGGTGTTTAAAAATTTCTTTAAAGTGGGGGCATACATTGGCATTATTCTTTTTCAATTCATGTTTCATTTGTGTAGTCTTCTTACTTCATGTGATGTGTCTTTCACTTTCTGGTGACATTGGGTGTGATGTCGTTCAAGAGTGTGATCTCTCTTAGCATAGTATATTCCTCTTAGTGGCTTGATGCAACACACTATATCCCATAAGTTGTGAATCTTCTATTCTTTGATTGGTCCTCTCTTGGATACATTAGGCATGATGTTCCCTAAGTTAAGACCTTACATGAACTAAGAAAAACTACTTTGAACATACCTTACAATATTTTGAATTTACAATCGAAACAACGAAAAATTAGGGAGGAGTTCTATCATATGGTTTGATATCTCAATGCAAAGCAGAAAGAGATCTTGCAATAGGGATATCTTAGGGGTGTATTGTAGACTAATGAGGGGTTCATGACCAAGTTAAGACTTCAAAATAAAAATGGAATTCTAAACCCTCGTATGATGCAATGCTTCACTAAATGACCTAAAAATGCAAATGAAACAAAAATAGAAAGATGCATGATGGAATGTGTGAAATTTGAGATCTGAAGATGACTGGGAGGAGCTCTGAAATATTAGAAATTTTGACTTCAATGGTGACTGGGACTCATACACTGACAAGCTAGGTGAATCAGTCCCATATATAGGTTTTTGTGCGGGAATAGGAATCTAGAAAATGGGTATTCAAATTTGCAAAAAATTAAATTTTGACCTAAACTGGGACTCATTTGCTAGAAGAGGTGAATTAGTCCAGTTAGGATTTTTGAAACTTCAAAGTCTGAATCTACTCTCATCAGTCTACTCACTCTGCTTCTTTAGGTTTTTAGATTCGAATATCTGTAAATCAACCTATAGGTGTTCTCCAATGTTTTCCAATGCTTGATGACAACTTTGACAACTTTAGGCACTTTGAAAACTTTCTCCAAACCCTAGCAATGAAGTGTTACAAACATGTATGAAATGGATCCAATGGATGTATATTTTGACTCTTGCTTGGATGTGATAGATCTTGACTTGAATGCTAGCTTGAATCATAAAATCTTACATCACAATTGCTAGCTCAACAACAAACACGATGCATGAAATCCTTGACATGATGTTTGATGCTTGAATAATGCTCTAAAATGCTTGATAATCTACCCTTAAAGACACTTGAATTCTCTTATAAACACTTGAATGCTCTTGTGAACTCAAACTTTCCATAAGGATGAATACTTGAATGCTTGGGGTGAAAATGAGTGAATGAAAGTTGTATTTATGCTTAGTTACACAAAAATTCCCAAAATTACAACACTACAAGCCGACATTAGATCTAGGAGGATAAAATCCCACAAAATTTTTGAATTAATTTTGATTTTGGGCCGCACGGGACTCATTCACCCAAGGTGGTGAATGAGTCCCATTAGGCGTAATTTATTAGACCATTTTTCTAAAAAATGCTTAGAAAGGTGTGAAACTAGGATTGGGACCCAAAAACATAGGTGAAATTCATTTGCACAAGGTGGTGAATGTGTCCCAAATCACTAAATATAAGAAACACAACCTGAAAATACCTGAATTATGTTTGGATATTGATTTGTGTTAGGATTATCCTTGAAAAGATGCATTAAATGAGGCTTGTGGATACAAAATAGGTCCAATTAAAGCACAAAGAATCCCAATTATTTAATATGATCCTAGAAAAGTGTGAAAGTGTGTTACAACACTTCAAAAAACTTTGAATAAAACCTCAAAAAAGTGTGAAATGTGTTACAACACTTCACAACACTTTAGCAAGGTACCCTTTATCTTCATTAGTTCACAAGGGCCCAAGACCTAATGTGAATGTGTCAAACACATTACAACACTAAATCAAGGAAACATTAAGCTTAGTTTTAAAAGGAGGGCCCAAACAAGAAAGATGTTGGTGTAAATAAAGTCTTGTAGGGTATGTGCAGGATCATCATGGAAAAAATAGGCCCTTAAGTGACAAAAAATTCAAAAAAATTAGTGTTAGGAAACTTGACGTAAAAATTTGAATAAGTTATCTATATTATTTAAAAAATATGTAAGAATAGAATCTGTAGAAAATTGAGTGTATTTTCTAAACTACTAGGTTTATTTAAAAATAAATAAAATCTATTTGGTGAAAATTTGAAATTTCAATGCAGTAGTACTTAAATTTCAGGGAAAAAATAAGTAGGTGTCTATTTGACCACCCTAACCATAATAAAATGATATTATTTTTTTATAAGATTTTATATATAAGTAGAGGACCCATGTCCGGATGTGATGCATATTTTTTTGTAATTTTTTTCCAAGTTCATAATTAATTATGAATTTTTATTACAACTTTTAAAAATATAAAAGCTCTTATGTCGACCACCTTAACTTGGTCAAAACTTCATGAAATTTAATTTTTCTTTTTTAATCCTATAGTATGTGAAGCATATAATGTGACATGTTTTGGATTCAAAAATTTGATACCATGTGAAATTTATAGATGTTTTTCAATCAGCCTATTGATTAGGACTTTAGTCGTAATTCTAATAGAAAATGAATAATAATTATTTATTAAATTCAAATTAAAGCATAATTTATATTGGTGGAAAGTTGAGAATCTCCTCTAAAAACCCTTTTCGTTTCATCAATTTTGGGTAAAAAAAGGTCGTCAGCCACATACCCTACAAATACCCATAATATTGCCACTTTTGGCCCATCATAATCCTGCACATACCCTGTACCTAGTTCATTCATTACTAGGGGACTTATTTACATGTTAGTTAAGTTTACTTAGGTCATAGGAAGGAATCTTTCTAGAAGGTGTTAATTGTCATTAGTTGTTATCTTATCCTTTGACAACTACTACATGTGAACCTAGGTAAGTGTGATTAGTTGTCTCATGTCATATGATTAAGACACTTGTCATAATCCTATGACATTTTGCATTTCACCTTCGCTATATAACCAAGGGGTTTCTCTCATTGTAAAAATCACAATCATCTCATATCATTGACATTGATTATAGTTTATTCTTGTCATATTCATCTCTCTTTTTTTCTTTCCATTTGGTCTCAAGATCTTGGCATCCATAGCCAATTCTAACATGGTATTAGAGCGGGTTGGGTGCCATTGGAGAGTCTTTTTCTAAAGAGAGTTACCAGATTTGGGGGTGTTCCATTTTTGGCTCTTTATTGCAAGTTCATATTAGAGCTTGTTGGTGCAAATCTAAGCTCACCATTGCATCTGGAAGGTTCGAGAAAGTCAATTTTGTCTTTTGTTTTGTCCAAATATGACATATGGGGCAAAATCTATGAGGGTTTGAAACTAAAGTGTAGTTGCTAGATCCAAAAGGTAGCTGCAAGTTTGGAGCATTTTGGGTCAAATCCAACCCTACCATCACATCCAGAAGGGTCAAAAACCCTAAGATTGACTATCAATTCATCCATTTTGGAGCAAGTCATCTAGTGAGGCAAAAAAAAATTTCCTAGAGAGCCATATGGCCCTCCAGGTCATCATAAATGTGACGACACGATCTCAAAAAATAAAATATTCTATTTTGTTTTTGAATATTTTCTAAAAAAAATTGTATAAAAATTTCTTATCCGTCAAAATATATTTTGAAAGATTTTAATTTTTTTTTAGGTACTCTACAGTACCTACATAGCAGGTACCACAGACCTCAAAGCTATACTTGTGGGGCCCACAAGGAGCCATGTGGCCTATCAGCCATGGCCCCCGTGGCACCCGCCATTCACTCTGCTGGCGTCCTTCAACAATAATTCTAACTTCGAAAAGAAGAGGGTCAATCATTAAAATTCGGTGACATTGAAAAATTTGACGAAGATTTATAATTGGTGGCAAGTTGATCCTGTGGTGAAAGAATCCAGAATATTCTGACAAGTCAAAGATTCCTCAGCCAGATTCTGTTGACCATGTAACGTGTAGGAACCTATCAAGTTTAAGCAAAGAAAACAAGAATATTCTAGGCAGAGGAGTAGATATTCTTTTGATGGTCTCAAAGCCATCAATTTGAATTCATTTTTTTGCTGACGATAGCTCCGCATCAGTGTGATGTTATCAGTTTCTAAAAAAAATTCTCCCCCCTTACGGTTTGCATTTTGGTCTCATAGGCGAACTTTGAAACTCAATATCTCAGTCATATGAGCTCCTTTTCCATTGCAATTTTTTTTTATTTGGGCTAATTTTTTGTGTTCTACACAATGGTACAATAGTTTCTAGTTTTGGTGCCTGTTTTTTCCAGAAATTGCATATTCTTACAAGTGTTGCTACTTTGTCCTCATTTTGGGAACTTTGGGAGCTCATATCTTGCTCCTACGGTAACATTTTTGGGTGTAGTTTTTTTTTAAAGTGCATGTTTTTTCGTGTACTTGTTAGTGGTATGATTAGATTGATCTCATTTTGTACCAAAAAATGTACTTGATACTGTGGCCTATTTTGGCATCTATAAGCACTAAGATCAAGTCTAGCTTGTTGTTTTTGGCATCTATCAACTGTAAACACACTAAATATAAAGTGCCAAATCAGATATTGCTTGGGGGGTTTTTTTTTTGAGTATTTATTTTAGGGGGGGTCTCTTGGTGCATTGCTTTGATCTGGTTGCTTGTGCTCTCTTATTTTCATGGATCATTCTAAGGTTCCTTTGCTCACATCATATAATTATTCAACATGGCATCAAAATGCATGGAGTATTCTAATGATAGAAGGTCACTCTCTATATGTTGAAAATAAGGTACTTGAACTGACTAATGATGAGAAAAAGTTTAAATGGATGATCAAACATACCAAAGCTCTTGGGTGTCTTCATATACTTTTTTCTCAAGATTTATTGTTCCAAATTGAATCATGTAAGAATTCTCATGAAGCTTGGGAAAATTGAAAACATTGTATGGTACTACAGATGAAGTAAGAGGCTATCAAATTGATAATGATTTGATGAATCTCGATCCTAAGAACTTCAACAACATCCAAGACTACATCACTAAGGTTAATGATCTAAGAGAGCAATGTAAAGCATGTGGAATTGATAAGAAGGTCATTCAGTTGGTCTACAATACAATGAACAAACTTGGTCCTGATTATGCTTCTTTTGTTTCTAGCTTTCATACTCATAGATTGACTATGGGGTCTACATATACTACACCTTCATTTGCATCATTTTCTGAGATGTTGATAGATGAGAAACAAAATCTTATCTCAATGGGTCTCATCAAGACTTCTAAATCTCAGGCACTATTTGTGAAAGAATCATAATCATATAAGAAACATAAGAAAGTAAAGAATAATCAACATTCAGATCAAGCAAAACCACTTTCAGATCAATCAAAGAAAAAATCCTCTTCTAAAGGGGAAACATCTAAGAAGGAGAGGCCTTTCTATGCATACTTTAAGAAGGATGGACATGGAGAACATTATTGTTGCAAGGACATTGATAAGTTGAAGAATCTTTTAAAAAAGAATCACATTGATTTTCCTTCTAGTATGTATGAATCATCACCTCCTCCTTCTACTTCAAAATAGTCTAAGGGAAAAGGTCATGCTGATTTTGCATCTACATCAAGAAATAAAGGACAAGCTCTTTGTGCTCTTTCAAGTCCAGGATCAGGGAGATGGCTTGTAGATTCAAGAGCATCTCATCATATGGCATCTTCACAGACTATCTTCTCTTCATTTCAGCCTTGCACTATGTCTCCTATCTTGATGGGAAACAATACATACATGAGTGTAATTGGGAAGGGATCTATTAGCATTGGAGACACCACTTTTCAGGATGTCTTGTGTGTTCCTCATTTCATGAACAATCTTCTTTCCATATATCATATTACACATGGTGGAGATGGGAGAACTGTGGAGTTCACACCTGATTCTGTCATCATTCGAGACTTGGAGACTAGAGAGATCATTGCTACTGGGGTGGTTGATCATTCATCTTGGTGTATACCTTTGCACAGTTTTCTTTTGATGATGACCTTGTTCCTACAGTTGTTGATCACATGAACCATGATTCAGGGGAGACGTTTGGCTTCTTGAACTTGGGAGTTCTCACATCAGATCCAATTCTTGAGCCATGCATTTCATCTCCTCCATATATTGTTGTAGTTGATGATACTTGTGATTCAACAATTTTGGCTCCTAGTGATTCAGTGCAATAGGACATACATAGTCTTCCAGATATGGCTACTTTGGATGGCTTCTTGACAGGTATTTCAGACTTGTTTATGGAGTCTCATCTTGCAGATTTGGAGGACATCATTGATGACATTCATCTTCTCTTTGATAAAGATGCTTCTTCTTTAGTTGTTGCAAGGGAACACTTTGAACCTCTTGTTCATTCTCTAGATGATTATTCTTCACAGATTGGCGTGAGTGTGGATACTTTTGGATAACATTTGGAGGAGGCTTCTTTTTCTTCAGAGGGGATATCTTTGTCTTTGGATAGTGCTCTACATCAGTCTCTACTAGATGTTGGATTGTCCTCTTCAGTAGTGTGGCCTAGAATGCCTGTTTGGAGTGTGGTAGCTTTCAACATCGACATGGAGACACTTGAGCATGATTCAGAGGCATCATCCACCATCCATCTTCTTGAAATCTTGCATACATCCATGGTTTTGTTTCTTCCTAAGGGGAGGAACATTGTTCGGTGAGATTGGATCATCTTTAGCATTCAATGTCGAGCTTCTACTATCATTGTAGGAGACTCAAAATTGAGGGGGGGTTGTCTTGTCTCTCTTCTACTTCTCTCTTATGGGGGATCTTTTTCCTCACATGGGGTTTTTACCTTCTCATTCTTCATTGATAGAATTTCTATTTTGTATTTCATCTCTCTTTTGGGGAGGCATTTTGTCCCATTGGGTTTTCTCATTTTCTCTGTTTGTGAGAGATTGCATTTCATTTACATTGCATATGTACATGGGTACCTAACATGGCCTAGTAGTTGGGACCCATCTTTGCATCTTTGTGTCATTTGCATAATAATCTGCTACTCCCTAAGTTGCACTTAAGGGGGGTGTTGGTGTAAATAAAGTCTTGTACCTAGTCCATTCATTACTAGGGGACTTATTTACATGTTAGTTAAGTTTACTTAGGTCATAGGAAGGAATATTTCTAGAAGGTGTTAGTTGTCATTACTTGTTATCCTATCCTTTGAAAACTACTACATGTGAACCTAGGTAAGTGTGATTACTTGTCTCATGTCATATGATTAAGACACTTGTCATAATCCTATGACATCTTCCATCTCACCTTGGCTATATAACCAAGGGGTTTCTCTCATTGTAAAAATCACAATCATCTCATATCATTGACATTGAATATAGTGTATTCTTGTCATATTCATCTCTCTCTTTTGTGCTTTCCATTTGGTCTCAAGATCTTGGCATCCATAGCCAATTCTAACACAAGGAAAAGTAAAAGGAATACTTTTTTTGTTACCACATTTAGCCCCCACTTTAGTGAGAGGATGAACTTGCTTCAAACTCACACTAAAGTAGACAAGCACACATCAAGAGGGTTCCAAGTGTGCCAATTTTAGTAAGATAAGATGACAATGATGAAGAGGGGTGGTCAAGCCCCTAGGATGAAGATCCCATGGAAAACTAAAATAGGAACAAAAGAACACACATGGAAATGATATAAAGAGAATCAACAAAGCACAAGCATGCACTATCAAAGACATAATAAAAATGAAACAAAATGAAAAAGAAAAAGGGGTAGATCAAGATTTAACCATTTGTCCAATGTGATGTGGATCAGATCTAGGTTGTTTGTCTAAAAAATGCACACTCACTCTAAGGAAAAAAAAATTAGGTTGTTCGTTGAGTGGGAAATCCAAGAAGGTGAGACGCATAAACACACAGTCGGTATTTGGTCACACACACGTGCGAGTGGCTAAGGGAAATTCATGCCCTCGTTCAGCTTCTCGTCAAACCATACCAAAGTTATACCTCTTGATAAATTTGATAAGGCGCCACTCAAAAATGAACTTTGAGCTTCATGTGACAAGTGAAACTTCATATTTTTGGAGATCATGCACAAACAAGATAGATCTATAGGCATGCAAGATATGTTATGCAAGGTGGCCATATAGCTGAAAATGAACAATGTAAAAAAATTCAAAGGAGTCTTGCTTAATTCATACGAGGTTTTAACTTAGGTAACATTGTGCCTAATGTCTCTAAGAGAAGACCAATCAAATAATAGAAGATTCAAAACTTAAGGGATGTAGTGCATGACATCAAGCCACTAAGAGGAAATGTAATATGCTAAGATAAATCATGCTCTTGAAGGACATCACACTCAATTTCATCCACAAAGCGAAAGACACATCACATAAAGTAAAAAGACTACACCATGAAGCATGAAAGAGGAAAATGTGAAAAAATAATGTCAATGTATGACCCTAGTTTAAAAAAATTACTAAACACCATACTATGAGAAATTACTTTAAAGTGGAAAATTATAAAGAAGACATGAGAGACAACTCAAAAAGCCCTATACCAATTCATATGTTTCGAGGTAAAGCTACCTTATGAAAAAGAAAAGAAAAGAGAGGGGTTTCCCCCGAAATGAAAATATCAAACACATAAGGGATCTATGGATTTGGGATTAGTATGTTCTTGCTAGAATGATTTTAGAGATAGCTCAAAATTGTCATCATTCCCCAAATACACATAGAACTGGAAGAATGGCATGTAAGAAAGCGAAAACAAAGAAAAACCTTTTGTGTCAACATAGAAGGGGCATGAATGTCTCAATTCCTTGCATCATCCCCAAAATGAAAACACAAGACAAAAGAAAAGATAAAGGAAATGCTTTTGGGTTAACATTGAAGAGATATGAATGTCTCAATACCTTGTGACATCCCCAAAAGGTAAACGCAAGACAAAAGAAAATAAATAAAGTAAAGGAAAAGAAAAAAGATGTATGACATAGAGAATAATGAAGGTACAAATAAAGGAATTCCACAAAGAGAGGGAACATCAAACATAACATCATGAGGGATCACAATATGCACATGCAAGCACACAAAAAAGAACTAATGCAAAAGACTAGTAAGGCACATGCGGGTCAACCTAGTTGAAGGGATAATGAAAAATGCATTACTAGGACCAGGCTATCTACTTCTTGCCCCCATTGAATGCAAGACAAGAATGAGCCAAGGTAGGTGATGGGAATGATCATGTAATAGTGAGAATAAAAGATTATACAACTACTACATGAAAAAGGGTGGAATTCCTATTTATTCAATAAAGTCAATTTTTTTAGGAGCATCATATCTATCCAATATACTTTGTAAGGCATGACAGTCATTAGTACTATTCCCAATATTTTGATGGTATGACCAATAATTCATGTTATCATTAGAAAATTTGATTCTATTATGGGGTGGTAATTTTATGAGTCCATGACAAAGAAGCATTTGCAATGCTTTCTCATTTTTAGATCTAGAAAAAGGAAGGTGGAAATTTTTTCTAGATTCACCAGCTTCTCTAGTTGAATGTTGAGGAGGAGGACCAAAGATATTCTATCATCCTTATTATTGTTATGAGGCATTGATTTCTCTTTAGGAAGAAGGATATTCATATCAAAAAGAGGATGTTGATATCCTATGCCTTTGGTACTTTCAATTGGTATTTTCTCTAAGAGTTGGTGAATTTCATGTTCACTTGTTGTATCACATCCTTGTGTTGCTCAAGATTGTGAATCCTTTTCCATATGTCTCTTCAATGTTGATAAATGTGTTTGTTAATTTATTAACATAGAATGGTTGAGTATTTTCTTGCTTAGAGGAACTAGGTTCACCTATTGTAGGGAACTTAGGTTCAATTCTTGTCTCAATTTCAGGATGTAAGTAACCAAACATCTCAAGAGGTGGTATTGTAGGGGATGTTGGTTGTTCCATTGATGGATAAAAGGATGCATTAGCTTCAAGGTTGCTAAGGAAATCATTTAAGAACTTATTCATGCTATCATCATCTTCTCCAATGATTTCAACATCATGGGTAGGACATGCATTAGGAGTTGAAGGCGCATGAGTCAATTCAATTTTATTAGTGTCACTTCCAAAAGCACAACTTGACACATCCACTAAGGACTTCAAGGACATCCAAAGTTTACCAAAGCAAATATCCATGATGAAAATTTTAAATTCTAAACCACACAACAATGTGAAATGAAATGTTGTGATGCAATATTTGAATTTTCAAAATTTGAAGTGTCAATGATGATAAAGATTGATCTGCATACTCAGAAATGCCCCTGAAAAATCTACCCCAGTGACCTACTTTGGAGGGTCATAATTTAGAGCTAGATGAATTTCATGCCAAATCCCTTGGTGAGTGTATTCATTTGACATATGTTAGTGTGTATGTTTTATTTCAGCCTATTTTGATGATTTTTGATAGAGTTTTGAAAAGAAAAGTTGGAGGGTTTTGGGACTGTTTTGTTGTTTGCAAACCTCAGTCTTGCAAAGTGTCCTATTCAGACTGATATTTCACAACTGAATGATCATCATGTAAAATTTATTGGTGCTCTACATTCCCATCATATTCATATTCTCCCTGGTCCTATTTCATAATCTCAGGATGAGATTTGATATTTTTTAAAGGAGGTGAATTGTTGTGCTCAAGTTGGTTTCTGATAGGTGTAGATTGTAGAAAAGTCTGACTAAGCCACTTTGGACGTTAATATCTTACACCTCTAGATTAATTTTTCCAATATTTTTATTGCACTAAATTCTTGGGTCAAATATTTGCATGCTTGTGCATTTTCATGGCTCCAAAATGTTATTTGACTAGTTTTCTAGGGCAATTCTAGAGGCCACTTCACCTATTTTGACTATTGTGCAAAATGCTAGAAAATGGATTCTAATGGTTACCCACTTTAATTTTTTCATACTAGATGCATATAGAAGTAGTTTTATGTCAATTCAGGATAAAAACTTGTTTCAAAATGGATTTTTTTTTAGTTGGGCCCATAGTGGGACCCAACATGTGTCATACTATTTGAGGAAAGCATTCAACCATATGAATGAAATAATGAGTCACATATCTTGAATATTTATTCAAAGCTTTCTACTACTATGAATCCAACATTAGTGATTCTCTACTTTGAGGTAGAATCCCTTCACAATTTTATTCTTGACAACAATATGTTGGTAAAACTAATCTTATGATGACTTTATCAATAGAAATGGAATCCAAAGAAAGACAAAGTATCATTGTCTAAAGAAGCTAATAAATATGACTTTGTTGACATAGAAGGTGATGTTTCACTTGAGATACCATGGGATAAAGTTGCAACATGTTTTAATCTTTCTAGGATTGTTTGAACAACTGCATAATACTAAAAAAGAAAGTCATTCATACATGCTAGTACTGTTCAAGTTTCCTGACAATATGGATGCCTACCTACATCTTGTTGTCATAACTTGGGCTTGGAATTGATTATGGGTGCATTTAGGATGGATGGAGAACTCATTAAATGTTGGGTATGTGTAGGATCATGATGGGCCAAAAAGTGATGATATGATGGGTATATGTAGGGTATGTGGCTGATGACTTTTTCTTTACCCAAAATTAATGAAACGAAAAGGGTTTTTAAAGGAGATTCTTAGCTTTCCACCAATATAAATTATGCTTTACTTTGAATTTAATAAATAATTATTATTCATTTTCTATTTGAATTATGACTAAAGTCTTGATTGATAGGTTGATTGAAAAACATATATAACTTTCAAACAGTATCACATTTTTTGAATCCGAAACATGTGTCACATTCTATGCTTCACATACTATATGATTAAAAAAAATTGAATTTCATGAAGTTTTGACCAAGTTAAGGTGGTCAGACACAAGTTTTTATATTTTTTAAAAGTTGTAATAAAAAAATTCATAATTAATTATTTACTTGAAAAATATTAATAAAAAAATACATCACATCGGGACATGAGTTTTTCGATACTTAAGGGCCCATTTTTCCCATGATGATCCTGCACATACCTTGTTTCATATATGTTTGGCAACATGGGGTAGAGGTCAGATTCAAAATGGAAATTGTTATCAAATTCCCTCTATCTCATTGACAACATAAGAGGTCATGTATTGAAAATATTGGAGCTGCTCCAAGCACAATGTGATCCATACAGGAACTTTTGAAACTAAAATTAAAAATGGGAAAAGCATCGATCAGAATAGGGAGGATTTGTTTGAGGCAATGGTAAATAATAGGAAAAGATTTAGGAGATTCCAATTATGTTCTTTTGGGATTTGGATGCACTGCTAATTCCCATGGCCTTTGTCATTATTCCTCCTTGATTACTCCATGTGCATGCATGGAATGAATTTATTGAGAAGGGATTTAGAATCCCACGTGCAAATACAATCAACAATTATAGACTCTTAAAAGAAAATGCTAAGAATTGGGTGACAAGTTTTTTAGAATGAACATCATTTAGTGTTTGGTGCTAAGTGGGAGCTTAGGGAGAGCACACGGCCATCCATCAAAGAATTAAAGGATAGAAAAATATTGTTACATATTGTGGTAACACTTGCAATGAAGATATTTCTAGAGCATAGTGATGGTAGGGTTGATCAAAATGAGTCTATGCAAGATATGGAAAGAAGTAATTTTCTTACAACTTTGTACAACAAGAGGAGGAATCTATAGAATGAAGAAACACATTGTGGAAGGCTAAAGGACTGTATTGTAATTTGTTGGCATGGGGACAAAGAAGTGTTTTTTCTATTGATGGGGCAATCAATGTGCTCACCATGAATGAGGTCAATTTGGTATGGAACAAGAAATTTTCACATAGGTACAAGTGGTCGATGTAGAAGCATTTTTCAGATGCCTAGTGTGTGGGTAAATCTAGCACATGTTTACTTCACAGAAGGACATTCTGTGTTTGCAGTGAAAATGTATCAAAATTGTTTAAGAAAACTCATTTTTGGCAAAGACAATGGAATTTAATTCTATCTAGCTTGAGCACGTTTTGAGGATAAAGTTTTTGCTTGACAACTAAATCCTAATTGTATTACATTTGGCTAAAACTCATTTTGCAGTGGGGACATCATGAAGGGTGGCACATAAACCTGGAGATATTTGCACTGTAGATAAGGGGGCTACTTTCATGCTTAATGAGGGTTTTCATTTGATATTACAATGAAATTTTGTATACATATGCAATAAGATACTATGGGAAATTATTTCATCCTGATGCTTGGTGCATAGGTAGATTAGGCATATGAATTTCTCTTGCACTAGCAATACAAGTATATTGGATTGTTTATGGAAATTTGATGAACAATGAAACCCTAGTTTTATTGTTTTCAACTCTAATACATTGAAAAACGAAGTAGCAAGCTTGTAATGGAAGATTATTGAGATAGTGCATTTGGCACCCACTGATTATATGTTACGCTCTGATGTGATGCTACAAAGCTTCACTGGTGAAGGCGCATGGCTGGTGAGTTCATCAAATACTATCTCCATCTATGAGTGTGCTTTATGTGTTCCTCCAACTGTTTTATTTTCTAAAATTCATGGTTTAGGTGACTCCACCCAAGGATTAGGCATTGGTCTTTAATGTTATAGTTTCCTAAGATTGTTTTGTGAGCAGCTACAATTTCAAATCAAATTTACTTATCTATCTTGGTATCATGGTGTGGAATTTAATGATTTGCATCTCTCATGTTTAAGTTAGGAATTACCTTGAAGGTTAGCCAATCCTTTAAAGTAGTATGTCCATTAGACATTTAAAGGAGAATCATATGTTTATAATGTGTTTGATACTCTGGCACACAAGTATCTACAAGCATATTGTTGGGATCACCCTCCCAAGTCTAATAGAGCCTGAAGTGTAGGGGAAAAAGGGGTTTTTATTTAGTCTCTCATTTTTTGGCCATTGATATCGAATATTCTTAAGCATAAGGGTTGGCTACCCTTTAGAGGGTTTGAAGGTTCTTCTGTAAAAAACATGAACATATTGGTGATTTCACTAGGGATTGAATCAAAAATATCTAGTTTTGTAGACCATCCTATCAAGGAGTCAAAAAATCTTGAAATATTATTTGTAACCAAAGGTTGAAAATTCTAGTCTTATTTGCCCATCTGAGTCACCAATAGATTGGCAACTCTATTGGGGAGTTAGTTGAAAAGAGTCAATCAGTTTTTTGATCTTTAGTTTGGGTCAAATGATCCAAAGACCTACATACTTGAAGGATATTTTTGTAATGTTTCTGATGTATTCTTGAAGTTTGGAGCTCTTTTGTTGGAGAGAACTTAGAAATACATAGATCTTGGAAGAAGATTTATGTTTCTTGAAGATATTTTCCTCTTTCAAGGAGGTGGTGACTCTACATAATTTTCTACATCATCAGAAGAGTTGGCTATACTAGTTCTCAAGTATTTTTCTATTGTAATATTTTTGTATGAAGGTTTTCAACAAATATTTTAGGTAATACTTTCCCTTATCCAGTACTCTAAGATACTAGTAAAAAGGGGAAATGAGACAGTAGGATATTTTGAAAAGGATATTGGAAATGAATAGTTATAGAGGGAATAAATTTTTAATTACAAATATGTATGGGTATGTGGGTATGTGCAAGATCATGATGGGCCAAAAAGTGGAAATATGATGGGTATATGGCTGATGAGTTTTTTTTTACCCAAAATTTATGAAATGAAAAGGGTTTTTAAAGAAGATTCTCAGCTTTCCATCAATACAAATTATGGTTTACTTTGAATTTAATAAGTAATTATTATTCATTTTCTATTCAAATTGTGACTAAAGTCCTGATTGATAGACTGGTTGAAAAACATTTATAGCTTTCAAATGATATAACATTTTTTGAATCCAAAACATGTGTCACATTCTATGTTTTGCATACTATAGGATTAAAAAAAGAAAAATTAATGAGGGCACAGCCCGAGACTTAGAAAATAACCCACAAACAAGAGAATAATTTTATTATTCAGAAAATGGCGCTTCTTATATGCAGAGGATCTCAAATCCCCAAGTTCTACAACACATGCAAGTTACAGAAAGCTACAGAATCACCCTTTCGCAATATGGAGCTTGTCCCCAAAAAGTTACCCAAAAATTAGAAACCCGCCCATAAATAGAGCTCCTCTTTAGTTTGGAGCCAAAACAACATTCAAATCTGAGTTTAGGTGGTTTGGCACCAAAAAAATTACAACTTAAAGTTAAAATTTCAAAAGAACATTTGCAATTGTATCTTCTAGAAAGTGCGCCAACTTCTCGGGGCCATAACTTTTGATCTATGACTCTGATTCGTGAACCGTTTGAACCGTTGGAAAGGTCTCAAAGTCAATAACGCGCTTAAAATTTGCTATGCCAATCTCAGCAAGTTTTGGGGCCATTCTGGGAACTCTAAGTGCCTCAAATCTAACTCAGAAGATTTCCAGGTGTAAATCTAGGAAACTAAAACTGTAATATCTTTCAACCCAAAAATAAAAAATAAAAACCACAAATTGTGAATTTCATTATGATGAAAAGGGTATCTAGAAATGTAAAAACATCTAAAAACTGAGAAACTTGAAATTTAACTTTTTTTGGTGATGCAAGATCGCCCTTACACCACTGGATGCTCCTGCATCAGACACCAAGGATTATTTGAGAAGTGACCCATCACGTCTCAGATGGTTGAGGAAAACCCAACCGGTCAACCGCTTCCTTAGATAGCCAGGATGAATCTTCAATAGGTCTTCCTCTCCAATTCACTAGATATTCTTCATACTGGCTACTTCTGGTACTCCTTCCCACACGACTATCCAAGATTGCTTCAATCTCCTCCCTTTCTGAAGTAGGTGCTAGAATGCCATACTGCCCTATTGTTGGTGCTTCCTCCATTCCACCTTCATGATACTCTGTCAAATCTGAAATGTTGAACACATGGGAAATGTTGATTCCATCAGGCAACTCTACCTCATATGCATTCCCTGAATCATGCTTCTTCAAAATCTTACAGGGACCGAATTTCTTCATCTTCAATTTGTTATAGGTTCCCATGGGAAACCTTTCTTTCCTCAAGTGGACCATTACTTCATCGCCAGTCTGAAACTCTTTATTCCTCCTTTTCTGATTTTCCGTAGCCTTATATTGCATATTCATCTTATTAATGTGTTCTCGTACCTTCTCATGTATATTCTTGATGTGCTTTGAAAAATCTTCAGCTTCAACACTTATTTTCTTCTCTTGGTCCATCTTCCTCAATTTTGGAGTTGTTCTGGGGCTACCTCCATACACAATCTGGAACGGTGATCTACCAGTGCTTTTGTTGACAAAATTGTTGTAAAAATTTTTTGTCTGGGGTAAGATCAAGTCCCATCCCTTGGGTTTATATCCTACCAAACATCTCAATAGGTTACCCAGACTCCTATTAACAACCTCTGTCTACCCATCTGTTTGTGGATGGTGTGCAGAACTGAACTTCAACTCTGTATTCAGCCTCATCCACAAGGTCCTCCAAAAGTACCCCACAAATTTGGTGTCACGATCTGAAACAATACTCTTTGGCAGACCATGTAGCCTCACCACCTCTTTGAACAAGTCAGCAATGTGGACTGCATCATGGGTCTTCTGATATAGAATGAAATGTGGCATCTTCAAAAACCTATCAATCACCACAAAGATTAAATCATTCCCTCATTGTGTCCTTGGCAAACCAAGAACAAATTCCATACTTATATCCTCCCACAGCCTCTCTGGTACAGGTAAGGGCTGATATAAGCCTATATTCTGGCTCACTCCTTTAGCCATCTGACATACCCTACAGCTTTGTACAAAGTTCTTCACATCCTGTGACAACTAAGGCCAATAATAATGCTCACTAATAATGACAATGGTCTTATCCCGACCAAAATGTCCTGCCATTCCTCCACTATGCTTCTCCTTTATCAGGTTCTCCCTCATGGAACTCCTCATGATACACAATTGACTTCGCTTAAATAACATGCCATCCTGATTATGAAATCTAGCCACCTTGTCCTGTCCACTATAACAGGTTCCTTGCAAGCTTTCCAAGCCTCTGCAAAATAGGGATCTTCTGCATACAGTGTCTTAAGTTCATTGAGTCCAACCACTTCAATCTGCATCTTTGTCATCAATGTATGCCTCCTACTTAAGGCATCTACAATGCTATTTAACTTCCCACTCCTATGTTTCAAAACAAAGGTATAACTCTGCAAAAACTCTACCCATTTCATATGCCTCTAATTTAATTTTCCTTGACTATTTAGGTACTGCAAGGCCTGATGATCAGTATATAGAACAAATTCCTTCGGCAACAAATAATTTCTCCATTTCTTTAATGCTTGAACTATTGCATAAAATTCTGATCATATACAAAATACTTTCTCTGGCATCATTTAACTTTTCACCTGAAATAGGTAATGGGCTTACCTTCTTGGCTCAACACTCCAATGGCACAACCACGGCATCACAATCCACCTGAAACACTCGTTGAAATCTGGGAGGGATAGAATAGGTTGCTCTGTTACCTTCTGCTTCAACAGTTCAAAACTCTTTGCCGCTCCAGTGCTCCACTTGAATTCTTTTCTATCCCCTCTCATTATTTCAGTCAGGGGTCCACAAATACTACTGAAGTTTCTAATGAAGTTTCTATAAAAACTAGCCAAACCATGGAAAGATTTCATGTCGGTAGAAGTTCTTGGGGTAGGCCATTCTAGAATAGCCTTCACCTTCTCTAAGTCCATCTTGAGACCTTCTGCTGAGACAACAAACCCCAAGTACACTAACTCCCTCTTTACAAAACTGCACTTCTTCAGAGCAATCAACAGTTTCTCTTCTCTTAACTTCTCAAAGGCTCTCTGAATATGCATCAGATGCTCATCCAACGTCTTACTTAAAATCAAAATATCATGTAAATACACAATAACAAAACTTCCCATAAATTCTTTTAGTACCTCATTCATGAGCCGTATGAATGTGCTCAGTGCATTGGTTAGCCCAAAAGGCATGACTAACCACTCGTACAGGCCCTCTTTGGTCTTGAAGGCAGTCTTCCATTCAACTCCTCTCGAATCCGAATCTAGTGATATCCACTCTTCAAATCAATCTTTGTGAAGTACTGAGCTCCACTCAAACAATCCATCAGGTCTTCCATCCTTGGTAGGGGAAATCTGTACTTGATTGTTATCTTATTTATGGCTCAGGAATCTGTACACATCCTCCACTCCCCATCCTTCTTTGGTGCTAGTAATGCAAGTACTGCACATGGACTCAAACTTTCCTATATCAAACCCTTTCTCAACAACTCTTGAACTTGTTTGTTCAACTCCTCATTTTCTGTTGGAGTCATTCTATGAGCTGCCTTATTTGGCAACTAGCTCCAGGAATCAAGTCAATCTGATAACTGATCTTCCTTATTAGTGGTAAACCCTCAGGTACATTATCGAAACAATATACTGAAACTCATCCAACATCCCATAAACTTCTTCTAGAACCTTCTCACTATCCTCCTTACTCTTGGAATCAATGCATAACACACACGCTCATGCTTCATACCTTCTAAAAAATTTCTTCCATCTACATAACAAATTCTAGCACTACTGCATACCTTTTCTTCGGTCTCCTTCAGGTTTAACCCTTTTCTCAACTGCTCTTGTAACACATCAATCTATCTTTAGAGGGCTTCTAGTGCATCTCATCGACCAACATTTTTGCCACCTCGACCACCTCTGACACCACCACGCCTACCAGGCATCACTCTTGGTGGCATCTTTCTTGACCTTGACCCAAAACTATGGTCCTGGTGCGAACTGCCTCACAATCGGCGATCTATCCACATGCTCAAGAAAACCCACTCTGATACCACTTGATGAGGGCACAACCTGAGACTTAGAAAATAACCCATAAACAAGAAAATAATTTTATTATCCAGAAAATGGAGCTTATTACATGCAGAGGATCTCAAATTCCCAAGTTCTACATTACATGCAAGTTACAGAAAGCTACAGAATCAGCCTTTCGAAATATGCTAGCTTGTCCCCAAAAAGTTACCCAAAAATTAGAAACCCGCCCATAAATAGAGCTCCTCTTTAGTTTGGAGCCAAAAAAAAATTCAACTTTGAGTTTAGGCAGTTTGGTACTGAAAAAATTACAACTTGAATTCAAATTTCAAAAGAACATTTGCAATTGTATCTTCTAGAAAGTGCGCCAACTTCTCGGGGCCATAACTTTTGATCCAGGACTCCGATTCATGAACAATTTGAACCATTGGAAAGGTCTCAAAATAAATAACGTGTTCAAAATCCACTATGCCAATCTTGGAAAGTTTTGGGGCCATTCTGGGAAATCTAAGTGCCTCAAATCTAAATGGAAGATTTTCAGGTGCAAATCTGGGAAACTAAAAATGCAATATCTTTCAACCCAGGAATAGAAAATAAAAACCGTAAATTAGGAATTTCATTATGACAAAAAGGGTATCCAAAAATTTAAAATATCTAAAAATCAAGAAACTTGAAATTTAACTATTTTTGGGTGATGCAAGATTTCCCTTTACACCATTGGATGCTTCTGCATCAGACACCCAGGGTAATTTGAGAAGTGACCCATCATGTCTCAGATGGTTGAGGAAACCCCAACTAGTCAACCACTGCCTTAGATAGCCAGGATGAATCTTCCACATGTCTTCCTCTCCATTTCACTAGATATTCTTCATACTGGCTATTTCTGGTACTCCTTCCCACATGACTATCCAAGATTGCTTCAATCTCCTCCCTTTTTGAAGTAGGTGCTGGAATGCTATACTGCCCTATTGCTGGTGCTTCCTCTGTTCCACCTTCATGATACTCTGTCAAATCTAAAATGTTGAACATAGGGGAAATGTTGATTCCGTCAGACAACTCTACCTCATATGCCTTCCCTGAATCATGCTTCTTCAAAATCTTACAAGGACCGAATTTCTTCATTTTCAATTTGTTATAGGTTCCCACAGGAAACCTTTCTTTCCTCAAGTGGACCATTACTTCATCGCCAGTATGAAACTACTTATTCCTCATTTTTTGATCTGCCTTAGCCTTATATTGCATATTCATCTTATTAATGTGTTCTCGAACCTTCTCGTGTATATTTTTTATGTGCTCTGCAAAATCTTCGGGTTCAACACTTATTTTCTTCACTTGCTCCATCTTCCTCAATTCTGGAGTTGTTCTAGGGCTACCTCCATACACAATCTAGAACGGTGATCTACCAGTGCTTTTGTTGACAAAATTGTTGTAGGAAAATTCTACTTGGGGTAAGATCAAGTCCCATCCCTTGGGTTTATCTCCTACCAAACATCTCAGTAGGCTACCCAGACTCCTGTTAACAACCTTTGTCTACCCATTTGTTTGTGGATGGTGTGCAGAACTGAACTTCAACTCTGTCTTCAGCTTCTTCCACAAGGTCCTCCAAAAGTACCCCAAAAATTTGGTGTCACGATCTGAAACAATACTCTTTGGCAGACCATATAGCCTCACCACCTCTTTGAAGAACAATTCAGTAATGTGGAATACATCATGGGTCTTCTGATATGGAATGAAATGTGCCATCTTCGAAAACCTATCAACCACCACAAAGACTAAGTCATTCCCTCGTTGTGTCCTTGGAAAACTAAGAACAAATTCCATACTTATATCCTCCCACGGCCTCTCTGGTACAAGTAAGGGCTGATGTAAGCTTGTATTTTGGCTCACTCCTTTAGCCATATGACATACCCTGTAGCTTTGTACAAACTTCTTCACATCCTGTGACAACTGAGGCCAATAATAATGCTCCCTGATAATGGCAATAGTCTTATCCCAACCAAAATGTCCTACCATTCCTCCATTATGCTTCTCCTTTATCAGGTTCTCCCTCATGGAACTCCTCATGATACACAATTGACTTCCCTTAAATAACATGCCATCCTGGATTATGAAATCCAGTCACCTTGTCCTATCCACTATAACAGGTTCCTTGCAAGCTTTCCAAGCCTCTACAAAATTAGGATCTCCTGCGTACAGTGTCTTAAGTTCATTGAACCCAACCACTTTAATCTGCATCTTTGTCATCAATGTATGCCTCCTACTTAAGACATTTGCAATGCTATTTGACTTCCCACTCCTATGATTCAAAACAAAGGTATTGTATACGAATAAAAATGGTCATGTCTATAATCCTGGCAATTAATTAAATATTTATTATTTAATTAGTTTTCTAAAATCCTCTACATATGATTAAATTTAATTAATTTAATTATATTGTTCATTCATCTTATTCTTCCTTCATAATTAAATAAATTTATTTTATTTAATTATTTTCATACGTCCACTTAATTAATTAAATAAATATAGTCTATTTATTTAAATTAGTTATCATTGTCTAAATTTAAATTAAATCTTTTGATTTAATTAAATTTAAATATCCTTTTCTTCTATTTTAATTTCTTCTTCTAATTAATTAAACGTTTCATTTAATTAATTTCATAAAAGTGATTTAATTAAATAAATCTTATTTAATTAAAAATATATTATGCTTTCTTTCTAAATCACAATTAGGTATTTTATTTAATTGTGCAATCTTCTCATATCATAATTAAATATTTTATTTAATTATGAGATCTTTTGCTTTTTTTCAATAAAAACCTGATTAAAACTCTTTTCTTATCACAAACTTTCTTCTGCTTTTAAAAGCTTAATTAAATATTTAATTTAATTAAGAAAAGCTGAATATCCCCCACAAATAAATATTTGAATTTTTAATTTATTATTTATCAGCTTTAAATCTTTCTTTTATTCTTTTAAAGAAAGATGATTTCTTATCTTCTTTTCTTTTTCCTCTTTCATAAAAATAGAAAAATCTTGTTTTTAGGTTTCTTCTATTTTCTCTTCAGTTTCATCTTTCTTTAGCCATTCAATCTACCAGGAATTATCACAACCGTCAATCAAGACAGCCAATCAAAATCAGTCGAAAAACTCTATAAATACCTGTGTGAATCCAAGCATTGGTAATAGGAAATTAATTAGAGTTCATGCATTTAATTCATTTAGTATTCATTTATCATAGCATCATGTTTATTTCAAGCTTATTAGTTCAAACCATTATCATAGCTTAATCTTGCATCATATATCATATCAAAATATCGTTCTTTAGGAAGACAGTTTGTTGAGCCTAGCCTACAATCTGATAACACAAAGCTGGAATCGACAAAAACACTAAAGATAGAGGACAATAGGACGACAATGGAAGCAGAATACTGAGTTTGCACTTTTTTACTTCTTATGTTCTGTTTTGATATAATGTCCTATTGGTGTGTTTGAATAGTTGTTTCAATTCATTTACGCATTTATTTTTCAATCACACATTAAATGGTGCCCACCGTGGGGCCTATGCCCCCATTTTAGACTTCTTTCTTGCAGGTTTTCTTGCAGATTTTCCTTGCAGGTTTTTCTGGCATTCGGCAGCGTGTCTGGAAGAACCGAAATTTTTTATTTTGCAGGTATCTCGGCCCATCTAAAGACTGTTTCGGCGCATCTGGGAAACAGAGCGGCGCATCTAACAAGTTCTGCAGAGCATCTAGGAATTTAATTACCGCATATAGGACTTTCTTTGGCGCATTTAAATATGCTTTGAAAAAAAAATTAAAAAAAATTGCATCTAGATTAGCGCATATAGGTTCTGTTTTCGCGCATCTGGGTAATAGAGTTGCCCATTTGAGTTCTGTTTTCGCACATCTGTGTAACAGAGTTGCGCATCTGGGTTCTGTTTTAGCGCATTTGAGTGACAGAGTTTCGCATTCGAATTGTAACGGGGATTCTGAGTCTGACGCCTTCCATAGACAGAATTTCTTTCTCTTGTTTCTTGCTAGATTTAAAATGAATCAATCTAGGGTAGTCACCACACCTTTATCATGTAGTTAAAATGAACCCCATGTCTGTTGTGAAGCAAAATCTTCACTTAGATTAAATCACTTTTGATTTTGGTGCATCTAAAATGAACTTGTCTACTCTTTTTGACTGTGCTTGAAAGTGGTAGGTGATTATGTTCTCACCTTGTGCAAACTAGGTGATCAGAAAACCAGACCCACTTTTCCCCGTGTAACCCTGACTTGATAATCGAAGTATCCTCTCCCCTTGCGCACTTGTGCGATCCTAGGTGTAAGAGAAATGGTTATTGACTCTAGAAATTGGGCCTGCCTGGGGATTTCATCACCCCAATGTGACTCAAACTAGCAATGGAGCTAAGGCCAAGCTACTCCCAATCGATATATAAATGTAAATCTTAAGGGAAAACCTAAGGTTGCTTGTGCGGATATGTCATACAGACGGAGTAGTACTCCCTTAAACCCTGTTGAGCTTAACCTGTTCAGGCTAGAGTGTCACCTTAATGGTGATTAATCTCTTGCCCCATGTATGGCCACTCGAACGGGGGTCCCAAACTAAAAACTCTTGTGTAGTAAGCCAAAATCCTTCTATTTGCTAGCGCAACACCGGTCAGTGTGAAGGCATCCACACTTTTGCAGTTTGTAGTAGAGGTGATCAGCTCGCCATGGGAGTTTCATGGGGGTTGGAAGCTTGGTTGGCTTGAGAAGAGAGTGCACTGTAAGGGGGAGCCTGTGCAGCCAAGCTTCTGAATTCACACGCTACAGATATGCGGTTACGTGGAATCTAGCGGATATTGTCCTGGCCTAACCTAGGTTGTGCTTGTCTTATTATGTGCTTGGTTACGATCAATTTAAATCAGACTGTTTGCTGTGTTTTCAAGAACATTGATTTAGATAAAGGATCATCCAAAACGAACATGAAAAACTTCAGCTGAAACGGGTAAAAAACTATCTTTGGAAAACTGTTTTAGCGCATCTAGGAAAAACTATAGCGCATTTAAACTCTGTTCTAGCGCATCTAAATTATTTTTCGGCGCATTTAGGACCTGTTTTAGCGCATTTGTCCTCTATTTCTACGCATTTAAGGTATTCTACAGCGCATTTGACTATTTCTCCAACGCATATACCTCTTTCTGTAGCACATTTAGGAAACAAAATAGCGCTTCTAGGTTTCTGTCAAAATTTATACACAGACGCGAATCTCTAAAATTTCTCTCCCATGTTGAGGAAGTGAAAATCAACCAAGTTCATCAAAAATTCAATTTTCAATAGGATCAAGAAGCCCAAAACAAATTTAAGTTACAAAAGGACTTTAGATCACAGAGAATTCTTGTATAAGAGTCGAGACGTCCTACTCCATTATCGCACATTTCTCCATAGGTACCAAGACTACATTAGAGGATTCACCGACGATTACGCTGTAGAACCTTTGGCTACCCAAGCTTATTATCAAATATTAGCATCGTCTCAACATCACAATCTTAATCAACCTCTTGAGTTTGAGAATATACCACAACCTTCAATTGAATATTCAACGCATCCTAGTCAAATCCTTCAGTGATCTTTGATCATATCCGAGGATTTCTTACATATGCCTATTTTTACAAGATCTCAACACAACAAACTAGGAGAAACATCTCAACAAGAAACTCCCACCCACAACATTCAAGAAGAAGGTGAACGTGATAGTCCTCTTTTTAGTGTGAGTTGCAATCCCCTTTTCAGTGACGACAATATGGCTGATAGAGAGGAAAATTCATTTCATAAAAACAAAAACATGAACAAAACTCCCGTAGATAGTGATGGTGAGCAAGAGGAAGAACTTCAACTTAGAGAGGCTGAACAATACCCCAAGTTTCTTAAAGCCCTTGAAAAGATCCTACAATGTGACAAAGAAAAGTATTTTCTTTTCTTAGTAGATCAAGGAGCTAAATTGCCTAAAGATTTTGATATTGAGAAATTAAAAAGCAAAGAAGAAGAAACATCCCCATCTGATTTTGCTACCTTTACACAATAGGTTAAAGCACTCCAAGGACAAGTCAAAGAATTACAAGGGGGAACCACAACCAATAAATACACTTTGGATGACATATGTCCTTATCCTTTTGATAGAAGTCTCAACATGATTCCATTTCCTAAACACTGTGAAATTCCCAAATTTGATCGTTATAATGGGAAAATAGACCCAATTGACCACGTTAGAGACTTTCGAAACATGACATTGGAATTTTCCCATGAGGATACTTATTCACTGTGATTATTCCCTCGGAGCCTTGGAGTTAACTCTATGGAATGGTTATCTAAGATTACACCTCCTGTTCAATCATTTGAGGAATTGATCAATTTGTTCATAACATAATACGCCTACAACATTCAGCACCAAATCACCATGATTGATCTTTGCAAAGTTGTGCAAAAACCTGGTGAACCTTTCACTACCTTTCTTCAAAGATGGAGAAGAATGTTCGCTAGGTACCCATGGCATGTCCCAGAAAAGGAAAAAATGGTTACTTTCATCAATAGCCTCAACTCAGAAATGAGTTATTGCTTAAATCTACATTGTCCACCCTCCTTTGAGAAATTGATTGAGGATGCCATCACCATCGAAAGTGCATTGGTCAAAAGAGGGACAATAAAACTTGACAGGGACAATCCTAGCTCATCTAACCATTACAACAATCAAGACAAGTCTAAATTTTGGACCCACAACAAAAACATTGTCAACGATGGTGTTGTAGATGCAAATCATATCACGACTAGGCCATTTGTTCTGAATACTCCAAATACTACTCGTAACAATAATTACAACAATGTCAATTCAGTCGCAAATAAAGGAAATAATCTTCCTCCTCCAACAAACAACAATCAGGGGACTGTCAACAACCAAAATTATCATGGGAACAACTACAACAACAACACTTTAGGGAATACCTCAAACACAAATCCAAAATGCTTTTCATTCTTCTCTAATAGAAGAACTTTCACTCCGCTAGGGCAATCCTTGGAATCTGCTTTCAAAGAGGTTATGGAAAAGAATGTCCTTATGTTACCACCGCAACGCAATTATGAACCTAGTGTAAAACCTCCATCATGGAATGAAACCTATTTTTGGGACTACCATAGGTGCAGAGGATATCGTACAAACAACTGCCAAGCTTTTGAAACATGCTATTCAAGACCTAATTGACAAAGGCATTATCACAGTAGAAGGACAACAAAAATCCAACGAAGATCACCAAGCATTTTGCAATCCTCTACTAAATTATCAAAAGGGAGAGTTTTCTGACAAAAATGTGAACCAAATTGATGACAATGTAATCCGTCACCTCTATACGGATGATGAGCGAGTCAACGTTATAAAAATCAAAGAGAAAGTGGACAATGGACAAGTGAATGTCACAACAAGAGTACAAGCTAAAGTTGTCTTGAAGGGTACCTCTTCAAAATACACTGAGACCTTCCCTCAACATCAATATGACTTAGTTAACCAACTTCGAAAAACTCTGGCTCAAATCTCCATTTTAGAACTCCTGAAGATTTCCCCTGCACATAAGGAAATTTTCGACAAAGGCCTTTTTGAAACGACTGTATCCACGGATTTGGATGTGAATCGATTTCAAGCCATGGTAGGACATTTGTCCTCACCCACATGTCTTTCATTCTCTGACAAAGATGATGTTTCCATGACTCATCCCCATAATTCTTCATTATACTTAGAGGTCATGATCCATAAGTTCCGTGTTAAACGTGTTCTAATAGATGGAGGGGCTAGTTTAAATATATGTACCTTGAAGGTGGTTCAAGCATTAGGATTTGTAGAAGACTCCATTGATCCTAGAAGGAAGATTACTATAAAAGCCTATGATGATGAGGAGAGAACGTCTAAAGGTCTAATCATGCTACCAATCAGAGTAGGACCCGTTATCAAAAATACCTTTTGTCAAGTTTTAGACCGCGATCTTGCATACAACATCTTGTTGGGTCATCCTTGGATCCATGAAATGCAAGTTGTTCCGTCCACTTACCATCAATGTCTTAAGTTTCCATATGATGGACAGGAAATCACTATACCAGCTGATAATTCAAACACCCAAACTTGTGCCAACGTCAAAGCTCATCAGGATACTTTGGTTCTAAACAATCGAGAAGCACTTGCTAATACTTCTCCTCCATATGATATGCAAATCAGTCAATTAACCAAAAGCTTTGACAAGAAACTGCAGTTCAAGGAAAGCGGTGTTGGGGAATATTCTCTTTGTCTTGCTAATCTACCTATATCTCCTCAATCACACGAACAACCTTCTATTACACAACAACAAATATTAGCAGCATCAACATCAGCACAAGTACAAGCAGAACCAACTACCAAGTTCAATGGACAATTTATCAAAGAGAAATTCCCTATGGGGGATCTTGAAGATACAACAATTCTGAATTGGATTTATAAGGATGAAGAGGAAATAGTTCTAAATGTCACCTTACCAACTGACAGATATGGGAAAGGATATTCCATCATGTAAAAGATGGGATATGACAAGGGTCCTCTTGGAAAAAGAAAAGAAGGCGTAGTTGAGCCTATCCATCTTCCAGGGCTTGCTGTATATGATAAAATTGGACTAGGCTATGACGCTACCCCATCCAACCAATCACAGGGTAATGTTTTTACACTACAGGAGGATTCTGATAAAAAGGATACATGTTTGGTAGCAACCTTGAATTTCATAGAAAATAACTCTGATACAGACTCTGCTGAATATGAATGGGATACCATTCATGATGATAAATTTTGGAGCGACAAAGGGGTAGATGTGATACACAAGTATACACCCACTCTAATCAAAGGAGAAAGTTCAGGGTCCCAACCACAAGAATCTGAACCACAACGCAACTATGAGTCTAGTGATAGTGAGTCGGATTTTAACGAACAAGACTATTAGGAGAATAGTACCATCATTGACCTACCTCATACCTCAGATCCTACCAATAACTCTTTCTTGACCCTAACCATTGCCGATTTCACACGACCAAATGACTTGTTACCTTTAATCCATCCTGATCTCATTGACTGGGATCTAACCAAACCTATTGATATACCTATTTTTCTGAATGACGAAGCTATCATAAACTTCCTTTCCGCCAATGATGTAAATGATTGTTCCACTAGCGATTTTCGGTATGAAGTCTTTAATCAGGAGAGTGTCAAGTCTCCTAGCTACAAAAATGAACATAAAAAAAATGATCTAGTGGTGAAAACCAGAATCTAGCAGTACTAGATCAGAAAAAAGATAAAATAAAGAGCGTATCAGATGGTGAAAACCTTTTCAAGGCACCAGCTGATGGGAAAATTGACACTCTCCCAGAGCACTATCATGAGCGATCACCCATCTTGATCGAGCCTACAAAGGAAATCAATATTGCAACTACAGATAATCCAAGGATTCTACGGCTAGCTGAATCAATGACAGATAAAGAAATCCCAGAGTTCATGAATTTTCTCAAAGAAAATCAAGTTAATTTTGCTTGGTCATATGTAGACATGCCAGGTCTTGACCCTAATATCATAATGCATCATTTTTCTATCAAACCAGGAGCTAAACCAGTAAAACAAAAACTCAGAAAGATGAATCCTCATGTAGCACTACTGGTTAAGGAAGAACTTAAGAAGCTCCTCAATGCAGGCTTTATAAGATCAATTGCCTATGCAGAATGGATCTCCAATATTGTACCAGTAGCAAAGCCAGACAAACGTGTAAGAGTATGCACTGATTTCAGAGATCTTAACAAAGCTTGCCCAAAGGATGACTTTCCGCTTCCAAGTATCGACACTATAGTTGATTTGATAGCAGGCCATGCCATGTATTCATTAATGGATGGTTTCTCTGGTTACAACCAAATCAAGATTGCACCAGAGGACCAAGAGAAAACAACTTTCACTTGTCCATGGGGAACATACTGTTGGAATGTCATGCCTTTCGGTCTAAAGAATACTGGAGCCACTTATCAAAGAGCTATGACTACGATCTTTCATGACATGATGCACACATTCATGGAAGATTATGTAGATGACATATTGGAAAAATCATATACTAGAGAAGGACACTTGGAGATACTATAAAAAATATTTACCAGATTGGAAAAATTCAAAGTTCGCCTAAATCCTAAGAAATGTGTTTTTGGGGTCACATCGGGAAAACTTTTAGGTTATATTGTTTCAGAAAAGGGAATTGAAGTAGACCCTGCTAAAGTTCAGGCAATCATGGAGATGCCTCCCCCAAAGAACATCAATCAATTGAGATCATTACAAGGGTGACTTCAGTCCATCAGAAGATTCATTGCGCAATTGGCCGACAAAAGTCTACCGTTCACACACCTCCTGCATAAGAATGTTCCCTTTAGATGGGATGAAAAATGTGAAATGGCATTTCAACAAATCAAGCAGTACCTGATGAATCCACCAGTGCTCGTACCACCAAATCCAGACAAGCCATTGATCCTGTATATTGCTGCAACCGAGACATCCTTGGGGGCATTATTAGCACAAGAAGACCATGAAGGGAAAGAACGTGCAATCTATTACATCAGTAGAACACTAACTAGTCATGAACTTAACTACACTTTCATTGAGAAGGATTGTTTAGCAGTAATCTTTGCTTCACAGAAATTCTGACATTATATGCTAACTCATACAATCAATCTTGTTTCAAAAATTGATCCACTCAAGTATCTACTAAGTAAAGCATCGCTAACAGGAAGGTTAGCAAAATGGGTCATGATTTTGAGTGAGTTTGACATCCACTACGTTGATCGCAAAGCAATCAAAGGACAAGTTATTACTGATCAACTAGCAGATGCTCCTCTACAAACAGAGCACCCCTTACACATTGAGTTTCCAGATGCTGATGTTTTCACGGCAGAATCTAAGCAGCTATGGTCCTTATACTTCGATGGTTCTTTTACTCAACATGGATTGGGGGCAGGCATTCTCTTTGTCACCCCTCAAGGACATACCATTCCTTGGTCATATAGGCTAATGTTTCCATGCACCAATAACATAGCCGAATATGAAGCACTAATCACTGGATTAAAGACAGCATTGGAATGGAGGATTACCGAGCTACAAGTTTATGGTGACTCACAACTAGTCATTAACCAAATCAATGATGATTATCAGACTAAAGATGACAAGTTGTTTCCATACAAGAAGATGATTGATGACTTCAAAAAGTACTTTGTGGACATTCAATTCACACAAATTCCAAGGATTGATAGCAAAGCAGCTGACGCTATGGCTATGATCGCCTCATTGGTACAACTCCCAGAAAAATAGACTCGCTGTGAATTTCTGGTGGAACAATTATTTACACCTGCCTATGACACACCTGAAAGCCAAATTATCTGCCACTTGGTAGGATCTGATTCACCCTGGTATGGTAAGATTTATGCCTACCTAAAATATGACATTCTACCACCTGACTTATCCCGCAACCAAAAACGTAACTTTATCCGACAATCCTCTCACTATACCCTTATCGCTGATACCCTTTATTGCCATGGTCTTGATGGTACTTTACTTCGATGTCTTGAGTGTAACGAATCTAACAAAGCTTTACAAGAAGTTCATGGGGGAATTTGTGGTACTCATTCGAGTGGACTAACATTATCCAAGAAATTGATTAGAATGGGTTACTACTGGCCTACAATGGAGAGGGAATCATTCACTTTTGTTAAAACATGCTCAAAATGTCAGATTCATGGGAATCTTATTCATGCTCCTTCACAAGAACTTCACTCATTCACACCAACCTGGCCATTTTCTCAATGGGGGTTAGATCTAGTAGGGAAAATTCATCCCTCCTCCTCAAATGGGCATAAGTTCATCATCACAGTGACCGAATATTTCACTAAGTGGATTGAGGCAGTACCTCTCTCTAGAGTCACTGGAAAACAAATTTCATCCTTCATACTCAACTACATTATTTGTCGATATGGTATTCCTAATGCTATTATTATAGATAATGGTCGACCTTTCAAAAATCAGGATGTCGATGAACTTTGTGAAAGATTCCATATTCAGCACAGATATTCAATGCCTTACTATCCACAAGGGAATGGCCAAGCAGAGGCCTCAAACAAGACTATACTAAAGATTTTGAAGAAGACTGTCAATGACTCAGGAAAGGATTGGCATGTTCAACTCAATCCCGCCTTGTGGGCTTACAGAACTAGTGTCTGAACGCCAACAGGAGCAACACCTTTTTCCCTTGTCTATGGAGCAGAAGCCATATTTCCTTTAGAGGTTGAAATACCTTCACTAAGGGTATCACTGAAAGGTCTCATAATAGATGATGAATACAGAGTTTCCCGACTACAAGAGTTAGAATTTTTAGATGAAAAGAGACAGAGAGCAGCTAACCATTTGAAAGCATACCAACAGATGATGTCTCGTAGCTATAATCACAAAGTAAATCCATGTACCTTTCAGGTGGGTGATCTAGTTCTGAAAGAGAACCTGTGCAATCAACAAGACAGAGAAAAGAAAGGAAATTTTGAACCAAATTGGCTAGGCCCTTACGTGGTTATTGCAGTCTACGGTTCGGGAGCATACAAGTTATCAACACCAGAAGGAAACCTGTTTGATGAACCCATCAACAGTATGCATCTTAAGAAATATTATGTTTAAGTCAAAACAAGTCCTGAAGAAATCCAAAAATAGTAGAAAAAGTCCTGAAGAAATCCAAAAACAAACATAACAAGTCCTGAAGAAATCCAAAAATAAGAAAAAGTCCTGAAGAAATCTAAAAACAGCAGAAAAAGTCTTGAAGAAATCCAAAATAGCAGAAAAAGTCCTGAAGAAATCCACAAACAGCAGAAAAAGTCCTGAAGAAATCCAAAAACAGCAGAAACAGTCCGACAGAAAAATCAAAAAAATCAAAAAAATGTCATAGGGTGAAAACCTGGCAATCAGGCAGTCTATTGACAGAAAAATACAAAAAAAAAATCAAAAAGATGTCATAGGGTGAAAACCTGGCAATCAGGCAGTCTATTGACAGAAAAAATACAAAAAAATAAAAAATAAAAAAGAAATCAGAAAAATGCAATAAATACAGACAGTGAAAATCTGGAAAACAGACGCTATCTGTACCTCTCCATCTATTAGTTCCTGTTTTTCACTTTTTCCTTTCAAGCTTTCTTTTCTTTCACATCATTTTTCACATCTTAGGGTCATAAATTGCATCATCCTGCCGTCATTTTGCCCAGAGTCTTGACTATTGTACAGATTTCTTTTCCGCAAGTCATGCCAACAAACGGGGTAGAAATTTAACTGGGGGCACTTAACTTTCAGAGCATACCAAAACAGCTAGACTATGTCCTAGGATCCGAGCATATGAACAAACAATCAACTCACTTGAAACATCATTCGATCATCGAGCCTTCTCATGAAACACTTTTCAGCAGATATCATATCATTGTCTATTGGATGATCCAAAAATCTGAATAATGTATGAAATAACAGTATTAAATTTTGAATAGAGGTTGTTTAATTTTCGATATCATTACTCTGGAGAACACTCAATGATGTACTGAACTAGAGTGGCAAGGAACGAGAATGACTTTTTCTTTGTCTGCTGTCTTGAGGTTAATCGTCAATTTGATGCAAATATGTCACAGGACATGACGACCACAACAATATCATCGATGAAAGTTCCACATTTGCATCAGAAAGGTGGTTAAAATTTTTCTGTTTACGCAAGAAATGCTCAGGTCATCTCGGTTCAATTATACCTTGATGCTTGTGTTCGCTTGCTATATCAAAAATCATGAAAGTCGTACTCTGGTCATCATTGGTGCTAACTTCCCCTCTGATGCTTGTACATACTTCCAACATTTTAAAATGTTCTAGGATGATGCAAGAAGGCTTATAGCAGGCTCAACAAACTGGTTAGTTTTTTTTAGTTGCATATTTATTACATCATTGTATATATTTGCATATTGGATTCACATCAGTGTCTTGAAAGGCTGAATGAGGGCATTAACGGTGGTCATGTAGTTTTGAGCTTTTTGTGGAGGACATTTGGACAGTTGATTCATCATCTCATTTTATCATTTCATTTTTTTTGTCATTCCATCCTTTATCATGTCTTTCATTCATCTTTATTGTTATTATTTATCCTCGTCTTTTTCGTTCATTTTATCATTCCCATTTTCCATGCATCTCATTCAGTACCATTTTCATTTTATCCTTATCATTTATCATCTTTATCATTTATCATTTATCATTTATCATTTTATCATTTATCATTTCATTTTCATCATCGTCATTATCATTTTATCATTATCATTTTCATTTTATTTTTCTCATATATCATTATCATTTTATCCTTATCATTTATCATCTTTATCATTTATCATTTATCATTTTATCATTTATCATTTATCATTTATCATTTCATTTTCATTTCATCATCGTCATTATCATTTTATCATTATCATTTTCATTTTATTATTTTCATATATCATTATCATTTCATCCTTATCATTTTCATTTTACCATTATCCTCATCATTATCATTCTCATTCCATTCATTTTTATCATTACCGTATCATTTATTATTCATTATCATTCCATCACCATTCTCATTTATCATTTAATCATTTTATCATCTCATATCATTTCATTACCATTATCTTTATCATTTTATCATTTATCATTTGTTATTATATTATTTCATTATCATCACATTACCATTTTCATTACATAAACATTACAAAAACATATCATTTATCTTTTCACCACTATCATTATTTCATATCACCTTCATTATCTATCATGTCACGATGCATTTCATACATTGAAAAATTCAAAAAAATAACATCTCACATATATACATCATCACAAATCATTGCATTCACATCATAATCACTAAACCATCCTGCATCATAAGATTAGTCCGCATATATAATAAAAACATACCAAAATCCATCTCATATCATACATACATACAAGTAACATCCATATCACATCACAAATGCATCAACATATCATCATCAATACCATCATTGCTGCATATCATCTCTCATCAAAATAATACAAGTGTCCAATGTCCAAATGAAACTAAAAGGTTCAAAACATAATACATACGACATGATCAAAACTCAATATACATAATAAATCGGTCCCAAACGGCTAACTGGTGGATGCCCCCGAAGGAGCTGGTCCGGAAGGCGGCGACCTGCCACTCGTACCTGCATCAGGATCTCGTCGAGGCCCTATAACCTCTCTACCATGTGTCGATGTCTGTGATCGGGTCCTGGTCCTGCTATGAGATCTGGGATAAGGCTCTCGCTGCTCGGGAGGGCATAGCTCCTCGTATCAAACTCTATAGTACTCGGCCTCTCTAGCTGCCTCAAATCCCTCTATAATGGCCTCCTACAATGAGGTACTCTCTACGGTACCCATAAGTCTCTGGGCCACACCCTCGGCCTCTAGTGCTCGCCATCTAAGGGCATCCCTCTCTGCCATCAACTGTGCCACCTGGGAATCAGGGGCAGGCATCTGAACCTGTACCTGTGCCTGAGCCTGAACCTGTGTCTAGGCCTGTGCAAGTTGTGCCTGTAACTGCACTATCATACTCTGAGCCTGCACTAGCTGACTCTGTAGCTGTGCCTGCTATCCCTGAAAGGTCTACACCTGACCCTGCAGGGCATCTATCTGTGCCTGTTGAGACGAGGATGACACCCTAATCACTGTCCACGGTTTGCCACCGGATCTAGCTTGTCGAAGAATCTATGCTCTGCCTAGGCTATCCAACCTCTGCTGTCTCTCCTCATCTCCATCATCCCCCCCATCATCTCCATCATTTTAGCTATCTCCCATCTAATCTCTGCTCTCCTCACCCTCTCCACTCTCCTCTCCCTCCCCCTCCTCTCCCTCCTCCCCTCCTCCACCCATCACCTGCTCTCCACCGACCACATCCCCCTGTATCCCTGCTCCTGGCTGTGGTGCTACCCCGATTGCCGTGGCTCATCTGGCACTGTAAACCGTGGAAATGGATGCGTATGAAAATACTGTGCATAATCATCCGTCATCCCTGCACCCTATACCTCTGGCCTGTCTGTCCATACCTCTGGCTGTAAGGTGGAGTACTTTGTATATGCTGCCTGATATGCAATGCATGGTCCCCATCCTACATCCCCCTTGCGCCGCCCATAATGAGCAACGCCCTGGGGCATCCCCTATGTGAATCCAAACTGCCTCAGGACACATAATGCCAGAAATCTCTCAATGATAAAGGGTGTCCGCCCTATCAGATAATGTGGTCTGCAAACAAAAGGCATCTCTAGGTGATCAGTAGCCCATGCCTCGCAGTCTGTTTAAGGTCTCCATACCACTGCATCGACATCATCCAAAACCTGTCGCCAGTACTCTACCTTGCCCAGCCTTTGCTGGACAACTGTACTGGAATAGGCATACACATACGGCCTCCCTACTGGTCTCGCTCTCGTACACAGTGGTCTTGTGACTGCAATGTGCTCCCATGCCCAGATCTGTAGCAATGTCACTCCACTCGCCAAGCTAGTGGATCCTCTATAGACAATCCGATGGAGATCGTGATACATATCAGCCAAGACACAACTCCCCCAGGCAAACCTCTGTGGCTGTGTAATCATCCACTCCAACATCCTCCCCCAACCAACTGTGAATCCCTTCGACCGATGGTCCGGTCCAAGGAAGCCTCCGATGAATGTAGCCAACACAGCCACTAATGCAGGATACCTACTGAAATCCTCCCAGTCTATCTAGTAACCATATATGCCCGGATCGCCACATATCCGCTGAAGCGCCGCGGTACCACCAATCTCCTTGTGGTCATACACCACAAGGGCACCAACAATCAGAATCTCAAGAATCCTGTACACATCCTCGGGCGTCACACTCATCTCACCTGTTGGCAGGTGAAAGGTGTTATGCTCTGAATGCCATCTCTCTGCCAAGGCGGTCAACGGTCCCCTGTTGGCCCGAATGCCTCGTGGCATAGCCAACAATGGTCCTAATCCACAATCTGCTATCAACTGTAACTCAGCAAGAGTAAGCTCTCCTATCTGCTCCCAACATAGTGGGAACCACTCTCTAACCTGGAGGCTTTTAAAAGCCTCCTATTTTGTTTGACCATAACAAGGAACACATCAATCAGACCCATATCACATAATCTATCTACCCAACAAAACATACCAAAGACCCATATCAAGTGCTACATCAATCTATCTAAATATCAAATCAAGTTACTCTATCATCTTCTACTATTTGTTTTTTTTCTTTTCCAGAAAGCAAATTTATCAACACACAAATCATTTCCTATTTGTACTTCAAGCATGAATGCAAATTTGTATCCTCATTTACTATTTGATTTCTATCGCAGAAAACAAATTTATCGAAACATCTACTCTTTGTTTTTCAATTGCGAGAAGCAACGTTATCAAACTCACCTTAATTAATCAATCATTTTTCCTCTTTGTTGATCTGTCACAAAGTTATCCGCTATCTACTCTTTGTTTTCTATTTTGGCAGCAAAGTTATCAGTTCTCTATCAGATTTTCTATCATATCTGCATGATGGTCTTACAATTTATCTATCTATTGACTACGGAAGCAATTTTAAACATCATTTTTCAAAACACAAGCATTCCAGGGAAAATTTCCTAAATGCGCAATTCTGTTGCCCATATGCGCTAAAACCCAGATACGCTAAAGTTTTTCTCATATGTGCTAAACTGTTTCCTCGATGCGCTAAAACTCCGGATGCGCTACTCTATCTCGCAGACGCACCACTCTAACTCCCATATGCGCAACTCTATCTAATGCATAACCCTAACCCTAGATGTGCAATTTTGTGCCCTAGATGTGCTACAGTATCAACTAAGCCGACTTTCGCCTAAATGCGCAACTCTACCTATCAGATGCACTAAAAGATCAATTTTCACTCTGCTCCTATATGCGCTACAGAATTTATCGAATGCACTAAAACTTTTCATATATGTGCTAAAACGTGCGAAAAAAATGACAGTCGATCTAAAACATTTACAAATTTGATCCAAAATGCAAAATTCGAAATCACAAATGATCGGAATCACTCACCGGTGGTCCATATGCAGCTAGTCTCTGGTATCATCGCGCTCGCTCAAATCTATGCCTGTGCACTGGGATCTCCATCTCGCCAAGTCACTATCAAAGCTCACTTTTTACTGTAGCAGCAGGGTGAAAATGACACTTCATTTTACCCCTTTTACCTTATAAGGGTCCTTTTAGGGTGGGCATTAATGACATTTTCCTTCATTTCCATATTATTTTTCACTGGGCCTTCATAATCAGCATCTATCGGGAGCTAAATCACAGTTCCCTACCAATATCAACCTCATCTTTCGTAATTTACCTCCCGAGGGGGCATCATCGACATCAAAAATCATAAACATATCAGGGGAAATTTTTTTTATTATTTTCTTTGAAGCAATGCGTTTCATACATCACTTCAAAGAGGGGCAAAATGTATACGAATAAAAATGGTCATGTCTATAATCCTGGCAATTAATTAAATATTTATTATTTAATTAGTTTTCTAAAATCCTCTACATATGATTAAATTTAATTAATTTAATTATATTTTTCATTCATCTTATTCTTCCTTCATAATTAAATAAATTTATTTTATTTCATTATTTTCATACATCCACTTAATTAATTAAATAAATATAGTCTATTTATTTAAATTAGTTATCATTGTCTAAATTTAAATTAAATCTTTTGATTTAATTAAATTTAAATATCCTTTTCTTCTATTTTAATTTCTTCTTCTAATTAATTAAACGTTTCATTTAATTAATTTCATAAAAGTGATTTAATTAAATAAATCTTATTTAATTAAAAATATCTTATGCTTTCTTTCCAAATCACAATTAGGTATTTTATTTAATTGTGCAATCTTCTCATATCATAATTAAATATTTTATTTAATTATGAGATCTTTTGCTTTTTTCAATAAAAACCTGATTAAAGCTTTATTCTTATCACCAACTTTCGTCTGCTTTTAAAAGCTTAATCAAATATTTAATTTAATTAAGAAAAGTTGAATATCCTCCACAAATAAATATTTGAATTTTTAATTTATTATTTATCAGCTTTAAATCTTTCTTTTATTCTTTTAAAGAAAGATGATTTCTTATCTTCTTATCTTTTTCCTCTTTCATAAAAATAGAAAAATCTTGTTTTTAGGTTTCTTCTATTTTCTCTTCAGTTTCATCTTTCTTCAGCCATTCGATCTGCCAGGAATTATCACAATCGTTAATCAAGACAACCAATCAAAATCATTCGAAAAACTCTATAAATACCTGTGTGACTCCAAGCATTGGTAATAGGTAATTAATTAGAGTTCATGCATTTAATTCATTTAGTATTCATCTATCATAGCATCATGTTTATTTCAAGCTCATTAGTTTAAGTCATTATCATAGCTTAATCTTGCATCATACATCATATCAAAATCTCGTTCTTTAGGAAGACATTTTGTTGAGCCTAGCCTACAATCTGAGAACACAAAGCTGGAATCAACAAAAACACTAAGATAGAGGATGATAGGAGTGACAAATGGAAGCAGTAATACCGAAGTTTTGTTTCTTTTACTCTATGTTCTTGCTTGATATAATGTCCTATTGGTGTGTTTGAATAGTTATTTCAATTCATTTACATTTATTTTTCAATCACACGTAACTCGCAAAATCCTCTACCCATTTCCTAGTTATGCCTCCTCATCAATTTTCTTCCGACTACTAAGGCATCAGTAACTGAGGATCAAGATATAGAAACAACCTTCGCAACAAATAATGTCTCCATTTCTTTAATGCTTGAACTATCGCATAAAATTCCTGATCATATACAGAATACTTTCTCTTGGCATCATTTAACTTTTCACTTAAATAGGCAATGGGCTTACCTTCTTGGCTCAACACTGCTCCAATGGCACAACCACTGGCATCACAATCCACCTGAAACACCTTGTTGAAATCTGGGAGGGCTAGAACAGGTTGCTCTGTTACCTTCTGCTTCAATAGTTCAAAACTCTTTGCCACTCTAGTGCTCCACTTGAATTCTTTCTATCCTATCATTGTTTCACTGGGGTCCACAAATACCAATGGGTTTCTAATGAACTCTATAAATCCCAGCTAATCCATCAAGAGACCTCACCCCAGAGTACCTTGGGGTATAAGCCATTCCAGAACAGTTTCACCCTCTCCGGGTCCATCTTGGAGGACCTTCTGAGACAACAAACCCAAGTAATAATTAACTCCCTCTCATAAAACTGACTTTCAAATTTAATCAATAGTTTCTCTTCTTAACTTCCCAAAGGTTTCTTGAATATGCATCAGATGCTCATCCAACATCTTATTGAAAATCAAAATATCATCTAAATACACAATAACAAAACTTCCCAGAAATTCTTTTAGTACCTCGTTCATGAGTCGCATGAATGTGCTCGGTGCATTGGTTAGCCCAAAGGCATGACTAACCACTCGTACAGGCCCTCTTTGGTTTTGAAGGCAGTCTTCCATTCATCTCCTCGAATCTAGATCCGTGATATTCACTGGATCAATTCAGAAGCATCAGCCCACTCAAACAAACGGTCAGTCATCCATCCTGGTATAAAATCAGACTTGATTGTTATCTGCTTGTATCACAGAATCTGTACACATCCTCCACTCCCCATCATTCTTTGGTGCTAGTACTGCAGGTACTGCACATGGACTCAAACTTCCCGTATCAAACCCTTTCTCAAAAACTCTTGAACTTGTCTGTTCAACTCCTCATTTTCTGCTGGAGTCATTTTATGAGCTGCCTTATTTGGCAAACTAGCTCCAGGAATCAAGTCAATCTGATGAATGATCTTCCTTATTGGTGGTAAACCCTCAGGTACATTATCAGAAACAATATCCTGAAACTCATCCAACATCCCAGAAACTTCTTCTGGAACCTTCTCACTATCCTCCTTACTCACTCTAGGAATCAATGCATAACAAACACTCTCATGCTTCATACCTTCTAAAAATTTTCTTCCATCTACATAACAAATTCTAGCACTATTGCATACCTTTTCTTCGGTCTCCTTCAAGTTTAACCCTCTTCTCAATTGCTCTTGTAACGCATCAATCTGTCTTTGGAGGGCTTCCAGTGCATCTCTTCCACCAGCATTTTTGTCGCCTCGACCACCTCTGGCACCACCATGCCTACTAGGCATCACTCTTGGAGGCATCTTTCTTGACCTCAACCCACAACCACGGTCCTGGTGTGAACTTCCTCATGATCGGTGATTTTTCCACAGGCTCAAGAAAAACCTACTCTGATACCATTTGATGAGGGCGCAGCCCGAGACTTAGAAAATAACCCACAAACAAGAGAATCTCAAATCCCGAAGTTCTTACATGCAAAGGATCTCAAATCCTGAAGTTCTACAACACATGCAAGTTACAGAAAGCTACAGAATCACCCTTTCGCAATATGTGAGCTTGTCCCAAAAAAGTTACCTAAAAATTAGAAACCCACCCGTAAATAGAGCTCCTCTTTAGTTTGGAGCCAAAACAACATTCAAATTTGAGTTTAGGCGGTTTAGCGCTGAAAAAATTACAACTTGAAGTTCAAATCTCTAAAGAACATTTGCAATTGTATCTTCTAGAAAGTGTGCCAACTTCCTGGGGCCATAACTTTTGATCCAGGTCTCCAATTCGTGAACCATTTAAACCGTTGGAAAGGTATCGAAGTCAATAACATGCATGAAATCAGCTACGCCAATCTTGGCAAGTTTTGGGGCCGTTTCGGGAACTCTAAGTGCCTCAAATCTAACTCAGAAGATTTTCAGGTGCAAATCTAGCAAACTAAAACTGCAATATCTTTCAACCTAGGAATAGAAAATAAAAACCATAATTTGGGAATTTCATTATAATGAAAGGGTATCCAAAAATGTAAAAACATCTAAAAATAGAGAAACTTAAAATTTAACTATTTTTGGATGATGCAAGATTTCCCTTACACCACTGGATGCTCCTCCATTAGACACCCAGGGTAATTTGAGAAGTGACCCGTCATGTCTCAAATGGTTGAGGAAAATCCAACTAGTCAACTGCTGCCTTAGATAGCTAGGATGAATCTTCCACAGGTCTTCCTCTCCATTTCACCATATATTCTTCATGCTAGCTATTTCTGGTACTCCTTCCCACATGACTATCCAAGATTGCTTCAATCTCCTCCCTTTCTGAAGTAGGTGCTAGAATGCCATACTGCCCTATTGTTGGTGCTTCCTCCATTCCACCTTCATGATACTCTATCGAATCTGAAATGTTGAACATAGGGGAAATGTTGATTCCATCAGGAAACTCTACCTCATATGCATTCCCTGAATCATGCTTCTTCAAAATCTTACAAGGACCGAATTTCTAAATCTTTAATTTGTTATAGGTTCCCACGAGAAAAATTTCTTTTATCCTCAAGTGGACCATTACTTCATTGCCAGTCCGAAACTCCTTATTCCTCCTTTTCTTATCTACCTTAGCCTTATATTGCATACTCATCTTATTAATGTATTCTTGTACCTTCTCATGTATATTCTTGATGTGCTCTGCAAAATCTTTGGCTTCAACACTTATTTTCTTCTCTTGGTCCATCTTCCTCAATTCTGGAGTTGTTCTGGGGCTACCTCCATACACAATTTGGAATGGTGATCTACCAGTGATTCTATTGAAAGAATTGTTGTAAGAAAATTCTACTTGGGGTAAGATCAAGTCCCATCCCTTAGGTTTATCTCCTACCAAACATCTCAGTAGGTTACCCAGACTCCTGTTAACAACCTCTATCTGCCCATCTATTTTTGGATGGTGTGCAGAACTAAACTTCAACTCTATCTTTAGCTTCTTCCACAAGTTCCTCCAAAAGTACCCCACAAATTTGGTGTCACGATCTAAAACAATACTCTTTGGCAGACCATGTAGCCTCACCACCTCTTTGAAGAACAAGTCAACAATGTGGACTGCATCATGGGTCTTCTGACATGGAATGAAATGTGTCATCTTCAAAAACCTATCAACCACCAATAATACAAAGATCGAATCATTCCATCATTGTATACTGCAACCAAAAGTCCATACTTATATCCTCCCATGACCCTCTCTCGTGGTGGCTGATATAAGCTCAGATTCGCTCACCTCTTTAGCCATCCGACATAATTCATAGCTTTGTGCCAAATTTTTTCACATCCCGTGACAACCGAGTCCAATAATAATGTTTCATCGACACGGCAATGAAGCACTCACTGTGCCGTTCCCCGCCATTCCTCCATAATTATACTTCCTTTATCGCCTCCCCCATAGAACTCCTGACACACACAATTGACTTCTTTTTAAATAATAATGATGCCATCCCGGATTATGGAAATCCTACCACCTTGTCCTATCCATCGTGAATAAAAGGTTCCTGTGTTTCCAAGCCTCTACGAAATTAGGATCTTCTGTGTATAGTGTCTTAAGTTTATTGAACCCAACCACTTCAATCTGCATCTTTGTCATCAATGTATGCCTCCTACTTAAGGCATCTGCAACCCTATTTGACTTCCCACTCCTATGTTTCAAAACAAAGGTATAACTCTGCAAAAACTCTACCCATTTCATATGCCTCGGATTTAATTTTCCCTGACTATTTATGTACTGCAAGGCCTGATGATCAGTATATAGAATAAATTCTTCAACAATAAATAATCTATCAATTTTTAATGCTTGAACTATTGCATAAAATTTTGATCATATACATAATACTTTTTCAGAATCATTTAACTTTTCACCAAATAGGCAAATGGGCTTACTCTTCTGGCTTAACACCGCCAGTAATGGCACAACCAAGAGTAGCACAACTAATTCAAACACCTTGTTAAACTGGAGGATAGAACAGTTGCCTGCTACCTTCTCGTCAATATCAAAACCATTTGCCACTCTAGTGCTCCACTGAATTTGTTTTCATCCCTCCTCATTGCTCACCAACAAACATTACCGTCAATGAACTTTCTATAAAAACTATCTAAACCATGGAAAGATCTCACCTCAGTTGCAGTTCTTGGGGTAGGCCATTCTAGAATAGCCTTCACCTTCTCTAGGTCCATCTTGAGACCTTCTGCTGAGACAACAAACCCCAAGCACACTAACTCCTTTACAAACTCGCATTTTGATTAACTGTCAGCTTCTTAACTTTAAAGGCTCTTCAATATGCACGATGCTCATCCAACGCCTTACAAAACAAAATATCATCTAAATACAACAAACTTCCGGAAATTTTTTAGTACTCGCTCATGAGCCGCATGAATGCCTATAAATTGGTTAGCCCAAAAGACTGTTCACCATAGGCCTCTTATCCTAAGGCGCTTCATCTATCTCCTTCTCGAATTCAGATTTGGTGATATCCACTATCTAGATCAATCTTTTGTGAAATTATTGAGCTCCACTCAACAAATTCATCAGTCATCCATCCTTGGTAGGGGAAATCTATACTTGATTGTTATCTTGTTTATGGCTCGAGAATCTATACACACCCTCCACTCCCCATCCTTCTTTGGTGCTAATACTATAGGTACTGCACATGGACTCAAACTCTCCCATATCAAACCCTTTCTCAACAACTCTTGAACTTGTCTGTTCAACTCCTCATTTTATGCTGGAGTCATTCTATGAGCTGCCTTATTTGGTAAAAATTGCCTGCAGGAATCAAGTCAACTGAAGGACTGACTTTATTGTGGTAAACCGGACATTTATTAGAAACAATATCTTGAAACTCATCCAATATCCTAGCAATTTTCTAGAACCTCTCACTATCCTCCTTACTCACTCTAGGAATCAATGTACAACACACACGCTCACAAGCTTCATACCTTCGTAAAAATTTTCTTCCATCTAATAAAACAAATTTGTGCACTATCGTGATACCTTTCTCTTCAGCCTCCTCGTGCTCTTGGCCCTTCAATCGGCTTTGTAATGCATCAATGTGTCTTGAGGCCCGCTAAAGGATTCTTCCACTAGTATTTCTCTCGCTAATTAATACCTCTGGCACCACCATGCCTACCAGGTATCACTCTTGGAGGCATCCTTCTTGACCTTGACCCACAACCACGGTCCTGGTGCGAACTGCCTCACGATCGGCAGTCTGTCCACACACTCAAGAAAACCTACTCTGATACCACTTGATGAAGGTGCAACCCGAGACTTAGAAAAATAACCCACAAACAAGAGAATAATTTTATTATTCAAAAAATAGAGCTTCTTACATACAGAGGATCTCAAATCCTCAAATTCTACAACACATGTAAGTTACAGAAAGCTACAGAATCACCCTTTCGCAATATGCGAGGTTGTCCCCAAAAGTTACCCAAAAATTAGAAACCCACCCATAAATAGAGCTCCTCTTTAGTTTGGAGCCAAAACAACATTCAAATTTGAGTTTAGGCGGTTTGGTGCCAAAAAAATTACAACTTGAAGTTCAAATTTTAAAAGAACATTTGCAATTGTATCTTCTAGAAAGTGCGCCAACTTCCCGAGGCCATAACTTTTGATCCAGGACTTCAATTCGTGAACTATTTGAACCGTTGGAAAGGTATCGAATTCAATAACACGCTCGAAATTAGCTACGCCAATCTTGGCAAGTTTCAAGGCCGTTTTGGGATCTCTAATTTCCTCAAATCTAACTCAGAATATTTTTAGGTCCAAATCTGGGAAACTAAAACTGCACTATCTTTGAACCCAAGAATATAAAATAAAAACCGTAAATTGGGAATTTCATTATGACGAAAAGGGTATCCAAAAATGTAAAACAGCTAAAAACTGAGAAACTTGAAATTTAACTATTTTTGGGTGATACAAGATTGCCCTTACACCACTGGATGCTTCTTCATCAAAAATTGAATGTCATGAAGTTTTCACCAAGTTAAGGTGGTCGACATACGAGTTTTTTTATATTTTTAAAATTTGTAATAAAAATTCATAATTATTTATTTAATTAGAAAAAAATTACAAAAAAATATGCATCACATCGACATGACTCCTCTACTTATATCTAAAATATAAAAAATTATCATTTTATTGTGGTTAGGGTGGTCAGACACCTACTTTATTTTTCCCCCAAATTTAAGTACTATGCATTGAAATTTCAAATTTTAACCAAATAGATTTTCTTTTTTTTTAAACAAACCTAATAGTTTAGAAACTACATTCAATTTTGTATAGATTTTATTCTTACATATTTTTAAATAATATAGATAACTTATTCAAATTTTTACGTGAAGTTGCCTAACTCTGATTTTTCTGATTTTTTTGCCACTTAAGGGCATGTTTTTTCCATGATGATCCTACACATACCCATGTGCAGGATCATGATGGGCCAAAAAGTAGGGATATGGTGGGTATTTGTAGGGTATGTGGTTGATGACTTTTTTACCAAATATTTATGAAACAAAAGGGGTTTTTAAAGGAGATTCACCAATATAAATTATTCTTTACTTTGAATTTAATAAATATTTATTATTCATTTTCTATTTGAATTACGACTAAAGTCCTGATTAAGAGGCTGATTGAAAGACATCTATAGCTTTCAAATGGTATCACATTTTTTGAATCCAAAACATGTGTGACATTCTATGCTTTGAATAACATAGGATTAAAAAAAAAATTGAATTCCATGAAGTTTTGACCAAGTTAAGGTGGTTAGACATACAATTTTCTATATTTTTTAAAATTTGTAATAAAAAATTCATAATTAATTATTTACTTGGAAACAAATTACAAAAAAATATGTATCACATCCATAAATGAGTCCTCTACTTATATCTAAAATCTTATAAAAAATAATTATCATTTTATTGTGATTAGGGTGGTCAGACAGACACCTACTTCTTATTTTTTCCCTGAAATTTAAGTACTACTCCATTGAAATTTCAAATTTTCACTTAATAGAGTTTAAAAAAAAATAAACCTAGTAGTTTAGAAACTACATTCAATTTCCTACAGATTCTATTCTTACATATTTTGAAATAATATAGATAATTATTCAAATTTTTACATCAAGTTGCTTAATTCTGATTTTTCTAATTTTTTTGCCACTTAAGAGCCTATTTTTTCCATGATGATTCTACACATACCTGTATTGTTGTCCTAGTTCTCCCTCTACAAGATATAATATCATTCCTAGAACACGGTCATGTCCTCAAAAAAAAAAATCACTAGTGAAAGATATGACCCATTAGATTTTAGTAAAATCCAAGGTTACCCACATTCTATCGCAAAAAGAATTAATGAGTATTTTCCCAAGTTTATAGGAGGTTTTGAAGAATCAACATTAAGACATGTACAAGGTTTCATTGGTTTGATGGAATATTGTTAGATTAGAGAAGAAGATGTTATCATGAAGTTTTTTGTAAGAACTTTAAAAGTTTTAGCTGAATGTTGGTTTTCTAGTTTTACAATGCATTCCATAGATTCATGGCATGAGCTTAGAATGCATTTCAATGATTATTTTGAAGAAGAATCAATAGACAATGAATTCCTATCTAAGGATAGAAACTTGCATACCCAGGAATAATTTTAAGAGAAATTTGAAAACAAAGTTGAATCCATATCATTTATGAACCGTAGAATTTTGGCTCTTAGGACTTCTCTTACTCTTCTAGGGTTTTTCACCTAAAAGGAGAGAGTTAGGCCAAAAATGCTAAGGTTTAATTCAAATTATGTTATGTATGATTTCTAAGCTAAATGAAGTAAACTAAATGCAATTAAATGATATAAATGATTGAATATGAATGTAACACTAAGATCTATGTTATGTTTGAAAACACAGTGTTGTTTGCAACGAAATTTTAAAGAATGAACAAACTTGCAAATTAAACTAAACAAAAGGTTGTTTCTTAGAATGAGTGCACCTCAAAAATTGGAAACCAATATGGAAAACTAATGAAACTAGAATTTGAGCTAACTAGGACTCATTCGCCACCTTGGGCGAATCAGTCCTAGATCAAGACTTTTTTGCATAAAAGTTATTTTTTGACAATCGAGGACCTAGATCTGCATCTAACTCAAATCTACACCTAAGGAGGGACTCATTCACCATGCATGGAAAATCAGTCCACTTTCAAATTTCTACAATTTCAAAGTTTTGTCCTACACCTTGACACCTGCACAACCATTTATGATGGAAACCCGATTTAGGATCTCAAAAAATTCCTACAAAATAGCTCAAAATTATTTTTCTAATGGGGGTTTTTCCTTAGTCAAACCCCTAGTTGGGTAATTAAACCTTGAATGGAGAAAAATCTGAACAAACCCTAGCCTTAGATGTGTTAAAGACTAGGAAAAGCTGAGATGTGACAAAAATCCTATAATAAGACATGCAAGAAGAATTTATATGATGCAATATCTCAACCCTAGAAACCTTACAACACATTAAAAATAGGAATGAAATGTCATGCAAATGATAAACAAAAAAGACACAAATGTTAATCTGAAGATAGAGTGAAAATGGAAGATGCAATCAATAGGAAACCAAGTCCTTAGGTGTAATTTGGTGGCTAGTTGCACCTCTTCACCCTAGATTTCTTCATGATTCACCATAGGAATCCATCATGAACCCTTTGCAATGTTGGATCTTGACAAGATAAGTGAGCTTCAGGACCTATAAAAACCCTAGTTTTCTGCCCTAAAACTTCAAATTTTGCTAATGAGATTTTTTGTGGAAGACTTGACTTGATGAATTGCTCTTGAGGAATGATAAAAAAAGATAAGGAAAGATGATAAAAAGATGTGTGAAATGACTTGAAATGAGTATTTATAAGCAACAACACCTTATTTTCTCATTAATTAGACCCAAGAGGCTTACATTCACTGGAAATAAAAGTTAAATTGATTAAATTCCCACTGAAATTTGAATTTTCCCTCAAAGGGGACTCATTCGCCACTCTTGGCGAATGGGTACCACCAGAGGGGACTCATTCACCCAAGGTGGCGAATGGGTCCCACTACTACTATTTGAAGGTGGATTTTTGGGGTATGAGATAATTAAATGTTGTTTGTTAGGTTTTATGTGATTTCTCAGATAAAATGGACCTCTAGATCAAAATTAATGGGTTTAAGGGGCCTATAAATGTTGTTTTGAAGGGTAAATGATGTAAAGGGACTCAAAAGTGCATACAATTATGTTTGAAATTATTTCTTTTCTCAAGAGGGTTCAATTTTCTATAGCACATTTAGCCCCCACTTTAGCGCCCATATGACTCTATGTGCATATGTAAGCTAAAGGACTCTAAACGATGCACCTTATTACATAAAAGGATACTCATTCAAAAGATGGGAGAATGAAGCCCCAATGTAGTTATCTGCACAACCATTGCATTAGGAATTGCATCTTTCAACGCACATTTGTTAATTGCTCAAAAATCCTTTTATCTAACTCTTTGGAATCCAATTTGAGGGTAGATGTATTCCCCCCCTTGATTTCGCTTGCTTTATGAAGGTGGAATCAAGGTAGCAATCTAGTCACGTGAAATAAGAAACATCATATCATAGGGAATTTCCAAGTACCATGCCACATAATGATAGATGAATGTTGATGTCAGGTGCAGAATCATGATTCCAACACATCAAACAGTGTTGAAAATGGATTACCCTAGCTCTCGTTATGTTGATTTGAAGAATATCTACGTTATGAGTTCTTGAAAAGATGATAACTGTATGTTAATGTGTAAAAGTAAAAAGACATGAAAAGTGATTAAAGAAGGAGAAAAATGAACTTTTCACTTACTATTCATTTTACCTTCATGTAGCTTGAGAGTGACGAGTGAGAGAAGAACATGCCAACCAAAGGGGATTACACACCTTCACAGCTAGATGATCTTCATGAGCAAGTGGCACGCGGCGAGCTGTATCATGAGGTGAGTCAATTCTGCAACTTTCAACTTCTAATTTTATAATAATTGAAAGATTTGTATGCATGGATAGGTTAATTTAGGGCTCTTGGAAAAAATTTCACAAAGTGTCCCATTTGTTCGAAGAGTGTCCCTTTTTTCACAAAGTGTCTCGTTTCTTCGCGAAGTGTCCTATTTCTTCGCGAAGTGTCCCATTTCTTTGTGAAATGTCCTAAAAGGGTTCTAAAGTGTCTAGCTTCATTATAAAAGCACACTAGATTGAATTTAGCACACTTTCCTAATGAATAATTTAAGAATTAGATGAAATTTAGAGCATTTGTGATGATTCTGATAGGTCCCCGTCTGGTCGCGACAGTGGCTAGGGGGAAGACAACTCACATTTCTAAGAGATCATGCACTAGCACTATTGGTGAAAAAGGTAGAGCATTTACAGTTAGTGGGTATCTATTGGGCATATCTTATGCCACCTATGAGATACCATGACACCATGCTTATAGCTTTGTGCGAGCATTCAGATGCTGATACTTATACCTTTCATCTTCCCACTGGGAAAATGACTATCACTCTCTAGGACATACACCGCATTCTTTGAGTTCCCATTTGGGGAGAGTGGATATATTTCTGGGGGGGTCATTTATTCCAGGAGAAAAAGAGAGACATGCAATATTGTCTAGGTGGATTGATACATGATGAGAGGGTTAGAGCATGGATCAAGCTGCCCATGTTGTTGTTTTCATGAGTTCATGTGGTTAGATGGATTATGATGCATATAATGGAATTGGTTCTCAATCCAGATGGATGAGCGACACACTTGGATGGGGGATTGGTACACTTGATACAAGGGATGTATGAGTAGAGGACAGTCTATGCTTGGGGATACTGCATTCTAGCACACTTGTATTATGATCTTGGTCAGTTTGTGTTTCAAGAGAATGATAGTATGGTCCATTGTACAGTTCTTTAGGTGTGGTTCCTTGAGCATATCACATGTACCAGGCCTGTCGGATACTCTTGTAATATAGCTACATGATATCCACAAGCATTCAGCTATCCCTTGTGATGCTTGTGGCAGTATGGGGATTTACACTTTTGGAGGGTGAGATTTGACTCTCTGGAGGAGGATGAGATCCTATGGAGACCTTATCTACTCACTTTATAGTGGAAAGATCTTACTGAACAATTACAAAGGATGCAGATGGATAGGTATCTAGTTGGGAGGCATGACTACATTGTACAACTGTTCTATTATGGGTGATTCATGTGATAGTTTAGATAGGTGCAGACACCACCGAGGGAATGCTCCTTCATTAGACGATCAGTGCAGAGTGCCTGAAGGCCGAGTGATACTATTCAGATGACTATAGATCATGTTCATGAGAGTGATTTTGATGATTCAGATCACAACCAGCCACTAGCATCCGACGTTGATGATGTCACTAGCACAGACAAGCATGAGGAGTGGTGGTCATATGCATGAACAACTCCTATGTTACCCATTGATTTCCCTATAGGTAATGCAAAGCTAGTAGTAGAGGAGGATGATGAGCTAGAGGAGAGAGCAGAGGAGGTACAGTATAGGCTAGAAAATATTTTTATAGATGTTATTGATGATGAGTACCAATCTGAGGCTGATCCTAATTATGAGGACTCGGATAGAGGGGAGGATGATGATGATGAGGAGAATTATGAGGAGGATTATTATTATGACGAGGAGCCACCGTTGAGTGAGGGTGATGAGGTATCTATTGAGGATCAATACGAGCATGGAGAGTCCTCACATACTTATAGGACCAGATCACGAGCAGTAGCTACAACAAACATCAACACCCAGAGTCAGAGAGAGGATAGAAAATCCTCAATTCCCCCTAGAGAGGATGAGGTTGACATTCCTCATGCATCCAAAGACATAGGTGATGATATTGGATTTTATGCATGTCCTTTAGTGATTTATGTTTTATTTATATATATATCATGATGATTTGTTACATATTGTGTCCATTATCCATCTTGTAGGAGGGATGAGAGACTAGCAAGAGTTCTATCATCAGGATACTATAGAGATAGTGCATGCATCCATCAATAAGGAGGAGATGGATCCTGACTACGTGCCCCCATTGATCATGAAGGAGGAGCCAAAATCACTCAAACCTTTCATGAGGTTACGAGTAGCGTATTAGAGCATGAGGAGATGACTCCATCGAGATTAGAGTGAACTACAGTCAGCACAGTCCTTAGTAGAGGTAGAGAGATTGCATGCAGAGTTGGCACAGACATGAGCGGAGAGGGATCAGATGGCAGATGAGCAACTTATAGCTATTGGTCAAGTACAGGGTCTAGATTATGCACTTAGACTCGATAGTTTGTAATCATGGTCACACATGACTGTCTCACGATGTCTAGGGACCAGAACATGAGTGCTAGATCCTGAGCCCTGGGTCAAGCTCTCACAGCCCATTATGACTTTGTATATGATATTATGATATACATAAAACATTGATATATATATAGACATTCACATGTGATCTTATGATGATGTGTCTCTTCTATGTGAATGTTAAATGCTATGTGATTAATTAAATGACTTATAGTAAAAGTATTTAACTAATGGCTATAAGGAAAATCAAATGCGGAAAACAATTCTCCTAATGTCAATACCTCAGGGAAGAATGCAGATACACTTTAAAATTTACAATTACAATCCAATTAAGATGCACTAGGAAGCAGATAACAGAAATAGAGTATTTGACAATCACACATGAACACTAGATATACGTGGGAAAACCCTTATGGGAGAAAAACCCACCACACTAAGAGAAGTCACTTTGTATTACAGTAATAAAGATTACATACAAGTTTCAGACTTATCTTTCTAATGTCTGTTTACAGCAGCATTCACCATGAACAATATTTGAATAGAAACTTTCAAATTACAACCTTTACAAATTAGAATACATTTACTGATCAACAACAATCTGTCAAATCAACCTTTGAAACAACCAACCGATCACAATCTACAATCACATAGTATATCCCTGTTGTTCCATGTCCATCGAGCTTCCTCATAAAACCGTCACAATGAACTATCTCCCAATGGTTCCAATTCGGCTCCTCCTATTGCTCCACGAGACTCCACATAGGACGGTCAAACTGTCAACATAATTTGCACTGTGTTGGCATCTCGGTAAGACACTAAAATTGTCTCATCGATGCCATATAACCTTCATATCGATGTCTCCAAGAGATACCATTATCGCCACAACATTCTATTGAGCTTTCAGTGTTGCACTAAAACACCAAGCAGTCGCCTAGACCTATCCCTTTTGCCAGGAGATCATAGCGAGTCACCAAAGGTTATACCGAAGTCACAAGTCATATTGAGCTCCATTGAATAGTCGGAAAGACTTACATCTTTCGCTGAGAGAACATACCGAACTCCAAGACTTACCTCGAAAGCTTCAACATAACGCACTGCCAGCAAGACATGTTACTTTCACTAAGACATCACACCAAGCTCTAGGACTTACCCCGAAGTATTCATCCATCACCAAAAGCTATATCAAAGATCCCTTATCATCAGAGAGATTACATTATTCACTAGGACTTCTTCTCGAACCATTTGGGTTACCCCGATAGCCATCGACTATTGGCAAGACATCCTTTAGTCACTAAGACGTTTCTCCGAAAGCCTTTGTGTTACACCGATGAAAAAAAATTGAACCTCTATTGGTGAGACCATTGCACATTGGTAAGACTTCTTACTGATAGACTATAAGCTACGCCAAAGACCAACATGTAGCATACTATCGGCGAGACTCTAACACTTCACTGGGACTTCTCATCGAGCCGCTATAATATAGCTTGAAGCCTGTGGTCGCCATGAGTCTCGCCGATTAACGATTGAATGGCCTATCAGCCAGAGGTCTCCCGAGCGCTAAGAGGTCATACTAAACACTCCTTGTCATAGCAATAGCTCCATAGTGAAAGCATTCAGCAAGACAGAAACAAGGTCACAGCGACCTGTTCAAACCATGATGTTTCAAACTGCTAGTCAGCCAGACATAATAGATGTCATACCGACTTGGCTCCAATGGAAGTTTTAGCCTGTATTGTTTGAGGCACATATTTCCAACAATCTCCCACTTGACGAAGATCATACAGGCAACTCCAGAGAAAAACATAACTTACTAAAAATCATGGGCACTAAGGCCCATTGAATTGGAACACCACCTGGACTTGTCTGTGCTCACTAGCTTTGTCAATGAATTTGCAACATTCTCCAGAGTATCAACCTTTTCCAAACTGACTTTTCCATCCTCCACCATATCTCGTACAAAGTGGTACTATACATCAATATGTTTCGTCTTGGCATGGAAAGTAGGGTTCTTTGCCAGACAAATTACACTCTGACTGTCATAGAAAATAGTTATTTCCCCTGCATCAAAACCAATGTTAGAACACAAACGTTTCAACCATGCAGCTTCTTTACAAGCATGAGTAGCTGCCATGTATTCAGCCTCCATAGCGGACAAAGCAACTACAGCCTGCCGCTTGCTCATCCAACTCAATGCACCACCATTCATCATGAAAATGTATCCACTGGTGGATCTTCTGCTATCAATGTCCCCTACCCAATCAGAATCTACATAACCACGAATGCTGAGAGTCCTCTGTGATTCAACCAAGTTCCTATGGTAACACAAAGCAAAATCTGAACTTCCCTGCAAATATCTAAACACTCTCTTCACAGTATCCCAATGCGTTCTTCCTGGATTAGCCATAAATTGACTAAGAACTCCCACTGCTTGGGAAATGTCTAGCCTTGTACAGACCATTGCATACATGAGACTGGAAACTGCACTAGCATAGGGTACACTGGTCATGTCATCCATCTTAGTAGGAGATTTTGGACAGTCCTCAATTGATAACTTCATTCCTTGCATGACTGGAACCACTAGTTGTTTGCAATCATTCATACAAAATCTCTCAAGAATAGTCTTGACATACTTACTCTGATTGATCCAAAGCTTTCTATTCTTCATGTCCCTAGTTATCTCCATCCCCAGAATATACCTTGCTGCACCAAGATCCTTCATTTCAAACTTAGCAAACAACTGAGACTTAAGATCAGAAATCATTAGCTTACTATTGCCTATGAACAACATATCATCAACATAGAGAGCAATAACAAGTACTTGATCACTTTCAGCTTTATAATATATGCAGTGATCAGATTTCGATCTCACAAATCCCAAAGACAATACAAAAGTATCAAATTTTTGGTACCACATTCTAGGTGACTGCTTTAACCCATACAAAGACTTCTTTAATTTGCATACTAGTTTTTCTTTACCTTTCTCAACAAAGTGCTCAGGCTGGGACATATAGATTTCTTCTTCAAGATCACCATGAAGAAATGTTGTCTTCACATCCATCTATTTGAACTGTAAGTCATATGCTGCTACAAGTGACAAAATAAATCTAATGGATGTCAGCTTAGCTACAGGAGAAAATATTTTCTCATAATTGATTCCCTCTACCTAGGAATAACCCTTTGCAACAGTCTTGCCTTGTACTTTTCTACATTGCCATCCAGACCAATATTCTTCTTAAACACCCATTTGTAGCCAACAACCTTTCTACCTTTAGGCAAGGGCACTAGACTCCAGGTTTCATTCTTTTCTAATGATGCAATCTCTTCATTCATGGCTTCCAACCAAGAGTCTGAATCAGACATTTTAAATGCCTCATTCACAGTCCTAGGCTCATCAACGCTAGAAATTAAAGCATAGGAATAAGTATAATCTATCAAAGAGAACCCATACCTATCTGGTTGTTTTCTTTCATGGGTTGACCTCCTCACTTGCTGAGGCTGAGGTTCTTCTTCTTCTTCAGAACTATCTGAACTGCTTGAGCTCTCCTTAGTTTTGGGTACATTTTGAATTTTCAATTCCTCTTTCTTTGGTGTAGGAGGAATTAATGCTACATCCTTATTGTTTTCTGACTTTGTCTCTGACTGCAGATCCAAAGTGGAAGGTTTCAGCTTACAAAAGATTACACTTCTGTTGTATACAACCTTCTCTATATTAGGATTCCAAAGCTTGTATCCTTTTATGATAGCGCTATAGCCAATAAAAATACATTTTGATAGCCTTGTTCTCCAGTTTAGATCTTTTTACATCTCACACATGAGCATATGCCTCACAGCCAAAAACATGAACATGTCTAAGTGAGGGCTTCTTACCAGACCACGCTTCCAAAGGTGTTTTCTCAACAAGGGTAGAATTCAGAGAATGATTAATTAGATAACATGCAGTAGATACAGCCTCAGCCCAAAACTTCTCCTCCAAGCCAGCACTACTGAGCATATTTTGTACTCTCTCCATCACTATCCTATTGAACCTTTCTACAACTCCATTCTGTTGTGGATTATAGGGTGTAGTATTATGTCTTTTAATTCCATGGTCTTTATAGTATCTTTCAAATTCATCAGAATAGAATTCACCGCCATTATGAGTCCTTAAGCATTTTATTTTTCTACCAGTCTAATTTTCAACAAGATTTTTAAATTCTTTAAATTGACTAAATATTTCTGATTTACTCTTTAGAAAATATACAAATGCTCTTCTTGAATAATCGTCAATGAACGACATGTAGTATCTTGACTTAGACAAAGAAAGAACATTCACTAGACCAAACACATCCAAATGAATATAATATAACAAACCAAAAGATTTATGAGGACTAGAATAAAATGAAACACGGTGTTGCTTTCCACATATATAGTGTTCATAAAATTCAAATTCAAGATTACAATCTTTGAGCTGCTCAACCAGGTTTTTATTCTTCAAGGTTTTTAAACCTTTTTCTCCTATGTAGCCTAACCTATGATTCCAAAGCATAGTCTTCTCTGTACAAAATTTTACTTCCATAGAGTTTACATAATTAGGGATATTTCCCTCTTTACCTCCATGAGCAACTTTCAGTGACTTTCCAGAGACACTATTACATTAAACAACCTGTGCATCCAGCTTGTATAGGGTACCAATTCGAGCACCTCTAGCCAGCACCATTAAACCTCTAGTCATCTTGCAGCCATTTCCAGAGAACATAACTTGTACTCCAATATCATTCAACATACTTACAGACAATAGATTTCGAGCTAGACCTGGTATGTGCATAACATCATTAATTCCCTTTACTCTGCCATCAGGAAATTGTATTCTGACTCTTCCACGACCAACTATCTCCAAAGTTGAATCACTTTCCAAGTACACCTTTCCACCATTGTATTCTTCATACTTCATGAACCATTCTCTATGAGATGTCATGTGGAAAGATGCTTCATAATCAATCATCCAGACATCATTTGATGCCTGAGTAGCCAAGGCTGCAATGAAGGCGTCACCATCACTATGAGAAGAACCATTATCGAAAGAGCCCTTCTTCTTCTTTTTCTCCTCTTTACAATCCTTTCAGACATGACTAGGTTGCCCACAGTTCCAACACTTCACCTTAGACTTCTTTCCAAGAGACTTTGATCTACCCTCTGATTTTGATTTGGACTTCTTGTCCTTCTTCTTTCCTTTCTCTTTTGGTCTTCCTTCGACAGCAAGAGCTTCCTTCGCCATCTCAGAAGATTTCCTTCTCATCTCTTCTAACAACAAAGATGCAACAACATATTCCATCTTGAAATTCGATGTTGTACTCCCAATAGCCATCACCAGATGATCCCATGAGTCTGGAAAAGAACACAATAGAAGCATACAGTGATCCTCTTCTTCAGTCTTCACACCAACAGATGTCAATTGTGTAAGTAGCATATTAAATGCATTCAAATGATCAGCAACAGACCCTCCTTCCTGCATTCTCAACGAGTACAACTTCTTCCTCAAGAATAGTTTATTCACCAAAGATTTCCCTTGATAAATAGACACCAGTCTGTTCCACAAAGAAGAGGCAGTCTTCTCCTCATGCACATTCAGAAGTACTGAGTCTACCAAATAGAGCCTTATCAGCCCCTTAGATTTCCTATCTGCAAGGTCCCAATCTTCTTGCTTCATGCCTGAAGGTTTCATTCTAGACACTACAAGCCACAGATCACGATCAACTAGAAGATCCTCCATCTTGAGTTTCCACAACTCAAAGTTACTGCTGTTGAACTTCTCTATTTCAAACTTTCCAGATGTACTAGCCATCTTAACCTGTAATCAGAAATAACAATTTTCCACAAGACTCCCACTGAATAGAATTGACTGAAAAAACCCAATGTACCCACAATGATAACACAACTAGCTAGGCTCTGATACCACTTGTAAGGAAAATCAGATACAGAAAACAATTCTCCTAATGTCAATACCTCAGGGAAGAATGAAAATACACTTTAAAATTTAAAATTACAGTCCAATTAAAATGCACTAGGAAGCAGATAACAGAAACAGAGTATTTGACAATCACACATGAACACTAGCTATACGTAGGAAAACCCTTATGGGAGAAAAACCCACCACACCAAGAGAAGTCACCTTATATTACATTAATAAAGATTACATACAAGTTTCAAACTTATCTTTCTGATGTCTATTTACAGTAGCATTCACCATGAACAATCTTCAAACATAAACTTTCAAGTTATAGCCTTTATAGATTATAATACATTTACTAATCAACAACAATCTATCGAATCAACCTTTGAAACAACCAACCGATCACAATCTGCAATACGGAGTATATCCCTATTGTTCCATGTCTGTCGAGCTTCCTCACAGAACCGTCACAATGAAATGTCCCCCAACGGTTCCAATTCGGCTCCTCCTATTGGTCCACAAGACTCCACATAGGATGGTCAAACTGTCAATAGAATTCACACTGTGTTGGCATCTCAATGAGACACTAACAGTGTCTCGCCGATGCCACATAACCTTCATATCGAAGTCGCCAAGAGATACCGTTATCACCACGACGTTCTATTGAGCTTTCAGTATTGCGCCGAAACACCAAGCAGTCACCCAGACCTATCGCTTTCACTAGGAGATCATAGCGAGTCACCAAAGGTTATACCGAAGTCACAAGTCATATCGGGCTCCATTGAATAGTTAGCAAGACTTACATCTTTCACTGAGAGAACATACCAAACTCCAAGACTTACCCCAAAAGCTTCAACATAAAGCACTGTCGGCAAGACATGTTACTTTCGCTAAGACATCACACCGAGCTCTAGGACTTACCCTAAAGTGTTCATCTGTCACCAAAAGTTATATCGAAGATCCCTTATCATCGGTGAGACTTACATTCTTCATTGGGACTTCTTCCCAAACCATTTGGGTTACCCCGATAGCCATCGGCTATTAACAAGACATCCTTCAGTCGCTAAGACGTTTCTCCAAAATCCTTTGTGTTATATCGATGAACAACATTTGAACCTCCATCAGTGAGACCTTTGCACATCAGTAAGACTTCTTACCGATAGACTATAAGCTATGTCGAAGACCAACATCTAACATACTATCACCGAGACTCTAACACTTCACTGGGACATCTCACCGAGCCACTATAAGCTATGTCGAAGCCCGTGGTCGCCATGAGTCTCCCCAATTCGCGATTGAATGGCCTGTCGACTAGAGGTCTCCTGAGTGCTAAGAGGTCATACCGAACACTCCTTGTCACAATGATAGCTCCACAGTGAAAGCATTCGGCAAGACAGAAACAAGGTCACAGCGACCTGTTGAAACCATGATGTTTCAAAGTGCTAGTCGGCCAGACATAATAGATGTAATACCTACTTGGCTCCAATGGAGGTTTTAGCCTATATTGTTTGAGGCACATATTTTCAACAATGGCTACATGATTTAATAGGATTGATGTGATCTAGTGTAAAACATATTTCAGTTTTATCATAGATACAACATTGAGATTGAGAAAATAATATGTTAAATTAAATACACTAATAAGGATCTAACTTAACACAATAAGAGTGTGAATAATATGAACCCTAAATAAATTATAAAATGAACTTAAATAATTACCTTAGACATTCAAGAAAAACAAAAAATTTAGTTGTCAAGAATGAAGCAATGTGAAATTTATTTAGAACAACATCAAATAACATTAAAGAGCACTACTATATCAACCATACTATTCAAAGGGGGTTAGAGATAATACCGACACAAATGTGTGGCATATAGGTTCCCTAAGGGGTGTTATGTCAAGTTGTGTTAAGAGATAAGCATCAGACCCATAATTGGTATCAACTATGTAAGTTCCCAACCAATTAGGGATGAACTTATCTTTATCTTCATTGTCAGCACTAGCATTTCATTGATTTTCAATAAGAACAAAATCTCCCTTAGAAAATGATCGAGGGACAACATGAATGTTGTGTTTGTGTTGTAATTGTTTGATGTGAGCTTTGAGTTGTTTGAGAGCATTAATTCACTATTCATCGAGCATCTTTAGTTGATGTAATTGTTGATCTTTATAAGTTTCATTGTCAAAAAGATCTCAGAGATCATCTCGCAAAGTAGGAATTTCTAACTCCAAGGGCATAATCACATCAGTTCTATAAACAAGGCTATAAGGGGTATTTCTTATGGATGATCGAACATTAGTTCTATAAGACAAAGCACATAAGATAGTTGTGTATGCTAGTATTTATGATGCTTGGTGACAGTTTTCTTGAGGATTTGTTTGAGAAGCTTATTAGTATTTTCATCTTGTCCATTGGATTGTGGATAATACGGTGTAGAAAAATGATGTTGAAAGTTGAATGTTTCAAGAAATTTATGAACTTCATTATTCTTAAATGGAGCTCCAGTGATTGAAACGATTGTGGAAAGGAGTCCAAAGCAAGCAATTATGTGGTCCAAGATGAAAAAAAATTGATTCAGCAGTTGTAGAATGGAGGGGAATAGCTTCCACCCATTTCATGAAATAGTTTATTGTGGTTATGATAAACATATGTCCAGCAGAAGAAGGTGGTGAATTTTTTTCAATAAGATCTAACCTCCATACTAAAAAATGGCCAAATAGGAACATTGGCATGGAGCTCAGTAGTAGGAGTGTGGATCAAATTTCTATGCTCTTGGAATTTGTGACATCACAACATAGATGAAGCAATCCTTCTCCATATGTCTCCAATAATAACCCATACGAATAAGCTTTTTCACTAACGAACGACCTCCAAAATGGCCTCCATAGGCACTGTTGGTTTGTTTTTACTACTAACCAGGTTGGTCTTCTAATCTACCTATGGAATTTCTAATTCCAATCAAGGGCAGCTCGAAGGACCTAGACCAACTGATGAGGACTTTAAAAATCCTACTACACTTTAGGCTCTGCAAGACCCGGGAGGGTGATCCCTTAATGTGTTTACAACCTCTACACCATTATTATAAACAACATTAACAATAACAGATAATCTCACTTAATAGCTCAACACGATAGGATAATATTGAATAGAATTGGCTATTCATTGATAATATCAACTATATAGAGCATGAGATAAGTACAACACAATCCATAGTATAAGATAGTCATTGATTTGCAATTTGTAGCAAGCTCTAGGAAAAGACAAACAAATATTGAATCATACAGATAATTACAACGTAGATTAGTGCCATATATCCATTGTAGGAGTCAAATTCATAAGCATCTAAGGGTTTATGATAGATTTAACACATAACATATAAAATCCTTGACAACATTGCATTGTAATCTCATCAATATGTATTCTAAGTCAATACTACTTATCAAATCCTTGTACAAAACATATCTACCTATAATCCCATTCAAGCATTTTAATTAATTCCTTGAATTAAAGCTAAAATAAGGATCATACACACCACAACAATGAGATGAATGAAACAACCCTTAGTCATCTTATTCAAAATTCAAATACGCATATACAGTGGAGAGACATCAGTTTGAATTTATCATTTCAACTTGAATGGTAGTACTGTTATACAACATTAAATCCCCATGAATCCAAAACCTATTACAGAATAACTCAGAACCCAAATTTCTTTTTTCTCTAAAACCATCGAACTTTACAATTTTCTCTACAACCTCACCTCAACTCGACCCAAAATTATCTAACTTGCTAACCCATACTTCGAGCCTTGAAATCCTTCTTATAGAAAATGAAGGAGAAAACAAGCATCACACCAGAAAGTACACATGTCACCATCCAATTGGAGTACCTAGTGATATTCCAAATTTTTTTACAATAACAATCACCCTGGAGAATATTCTTGTTCATCGTGCACATTGGGAAAAGTTGATGCAGCAACAAAAAACCATAAGAATCCCACACCAAGACTACCACCAAAGCAATACTGGAAACTATTGTAACTGCAACATATGATCTACTACCCATTAGTAGCCCACTCTTTTTACTCTTCCTCAGTCAAATATTTAGTTACCCATTTCTGGTATTCTTCATTAGTCAGCCAGTCAAAATTAATCACCTCATTCACCTTGGTACTATAAGGTGTTTATTTTACCACTACTTGATTTGCATCTCTTTCAAAAGATTCCAAAAATGAGTTGCCACTAATGATTTTATCCATACAGCTCACCAAAAAATCATAATTTGAGTCATCACAAATTAATTTAATTTGATCATTGATGACTTCACTTGCTTGATCCTGCCCTTGCTGGAGTGACCTAATTTTACCCTATTCATCAATTATATCAGGTAACAATGTGTTACCCCAATCATTAAAATTCTTCACCAATTCCCTAATCTTCCTACTCAAATCATTTGGTAGGATCTGAAAACCTTGCAGTCACTTAACTAATACTTGAGTAGGCCTTAATGATTGGGGCCTATTACTTGTATCAAACCTTGAGGCCTTATACATTACATCTAAATCACTGGCCCTAGGGATCCAATTTTCAATCAATGGTATCACTACCTCCTGGTCCCTATCAGTATTCTTTATTGCATCAAATAATAAAGAATATAAAGAATGTATAGATGGAAATTTATTATCAACCCTCTCATTTAAATTTCTCGAGACAACAGTAACAATCTCTTTTTTCTTTGAAAGAGATCCTTGCTCACTTACCTTCAAAGATGCCTGTAATTCATTAATTTTGCGCATGAGCTGCTTCTTTGTAGGATCCACAAAGCATTCTATTTCTTCATCAATGTCCTCTAAAGAAGGGGTGAAAGAAGGATTTTGACTCGGAGACCCTAGTGTGGAAACAATTGGAGAAGCAGGAGGCACTGGCCATGATGTGGAAGGAAATATACTGGTCCCCAGAGCACTTGAGGTCTCCCCAATCTATTTATACCTTAACCTTTCCACCTTAGTCTGCAACTCAACATTCTTCTGCTACATCTTGTTGTATTCCTCAATCAAAAGGTTGTACTTCTCCATTAAGCTCCTCTTTTCGGCCTCCTCCATTTCAACAATCTTTTGTGCCAATTTAGCCACATTCACAGTCAAATTAGTAGCCTCAGTGGTTGAGGTCTCTGAAGCTCTCTTTATTATTAGCCCTCCTCTTAAATTTGGGTTGATATCAGAAACATCTGGCTTTCTCCCTTGTGGGGCCAATTCCCAAATTTCCAAGGTTTCATACTCTTCACTAAAAGCAGTCTTACAGTGCTGCCTTGACCTCTTCTTTAGAGTCTTGCAAGGGATGATTGGACTTCAAAATAACATTAAAGGCTATTGCATCTGCAATGTCCCATTCAGGAAGAATCATTACACCAGTTTTCTTCCTTCCTAAGGACTGATGTTTTTAAATTCTTCCATTAATTCATCTTTCACTTCCTCATCATTCTCCTATTCTTCCCTGTTAGGTCTTAGTTTTCTTATCTTCATACATTTATCTTGATATTATTCAAACTTTATCTTCCATACCAATTGCAAGAATACATGAGTCTTTACAAATGTATTGTCATCTAGAAACTCCTTACGTGCTTCCATCCTTTCATCTTGTAAACATTTGCCTTTCATATCCAAATCGGATAAAACCAATTCAGCTATCCTAGGAGGGGAAGGAATACCAACCTACATGTCATGATCAGTAACAAACATTTCATCCATTAGATCCTCCTATGGTTGATCAATTATTTGCCTCTTAGGGCTTGAGTCAGATAGTGGTGATGAGGGACTATCTTCTGGTGATGATTTTAATTGCCCTAGGAACTTTTAATTTTGGACCTGGCTATGAATAAAATTTCATTTTTTGTTTCCCCTTTCTAGCCATTTCATCCTCATCACTGTTGTCATCCCTTTTCCTCCTGTAAATGGGCCTTCTTCTTTTAGGTTGATATGTTGGCCTTATTTCAATTGGCCTGGCACCTTGTTCTTATACACCTAGACTCAATTCTAAATTTATCTTTTTGGTCCTCAAGGTACCCATAATATCCTTGAAGTTCCCCATTAGAAAGTCAATTTTCTTATGGTATGGACTGAACTCCAACAATGGATCATACTTTAGATCCATTTTGTGCAGAATATCTAATAACTTATCATAAGATATCCAATTTTTCTTGTTCAACTCCTACCTATTTAGATCAAATTTGTTTCTAATCAGGTCCTCTGAAAATTTGAACTCATGCACAAACTTTGCAGCCTTTATTCTTTGTTTGAAAAGGGCAAAGAAACCCCCAGGATCATGTTGTCGCTTTGGGCCACACCTCAAATGGTAATCATCAAATAATTTCCCAAAATGCACCTAGCCTCCTTTTGAAAAGGAAAAATCAGACACCACTATATAATCTAAGAAAAATGTTCCCTTACCCCTCCTAGTGAGGTTGTCCTCATGTATACAACCTATTTTCCACATAACTTCTACAAACCCCACTCTTGGTGGCACATTGTATTGCAGTATATGGGGGGGTCCTTGAAAACTGTATACCCTCAAAAAAGTGCTGACTGGGTATGGGATAATGTCACCCTAGTTATGGAAAACCCTCATTTCTAGCTTCCTCCCCTTTGGTCTACGGAAATCATGCAATTCCTCAAGGATCCTGGGTACATTCAGCATTAGTCTAGCCCTCAATCTGGAAACAAAGCAATTATCAAATTGCACATAACTGGTACTTTCCTTATTACAAGATAGGTTAGCAGCCCATATATGCACTGACAATCTTTCTCCATCAACAAATTGCCTCAATTCCATCCTCTCAGAAAAGAAGTCAGCATTCTTGCACAAGAACATATGCATCAACATAGAATACCAAAAGAATTGAGTGCCAATATCATTTTTCTGCAACTTTGACAGCCCTTCATGTATCCTCTCAGCCACGAAAGGAGCAAAGTCATAAGTCACAAAGAAGTTAGGGTGTTGTATTTGCATCCCCATGAACATGTATGTAATGGGCATCACCGTACCAGGACTAAAACCCAAAATCTAGCATAATGAATAAAAAGTGGCCAAGAAATGATTTGCAAAATAGTTTAATTTGAAAGGTTCTTGGTCACTAGGTTTAATATGAAATCTTGAACCTCTTGCCCTAGCCAGATGGGGTGGAAGCAACTTAGCTTTGAAAAGAGACTTCAACTTTGCATATTCCTACTTCATTTCCTCAAGATTAATAGGAACCAAATGTTCACTCGATTCACTCAAATCAAAGACCTGTCGAACTTCGTCTTTGTTAAGGCTTAACAAAACCTTACCATCATTATCCCTGATTACCTATGTGATAGGATCATATCTTGCAGCCACTACTCTAAGGAAATCTATATCAGGGAACGTGTTTGGGACCACCAGCTTCCCCAAATCATACATCTAGTCATTTGAAAAGGGGTGAGGAAAATTCCTCTGTCCATACTACAATATGAATATTTCCAAACCTGTGATAGGAATCCTAGCATTGGCTATGTTGGAGAAATTATATACTAACCCTTCCCTAGGATTTTACCTAGCATCAGAACCAATCCCTTCTTTCTATCATTCATTGACAAGGTCAATTGATCCAGGAAATCACCATACAGGTTTCTTCTTAAATAGTCAGTTTGGCCAGAATGTTGTCGTGGTGGTGCCATATTGGACAAACTAGGGTCTTTTTACAATTTCACACTTCAAATAGCTAGGACTAACCAGAGATATGAAATTACAAAACAATACAATTTCTCATAATTTACTTAAGCTATAGCCCTAAAATGTTTATCAACAAGTCCTATGACAAATACAACAAATATTTTCCCAAATTCAAGTGCAGAGTAACCAGGAAACACATAAATTAACTCACGGCTTTGTGCTTGTAGGAATCCCAAATTCTAGCTGCAAAGACTCACAATTTCGCTTTTGGCTCTGAGACTGCTCTACAGAATATTTGAATTCTTTGTGATACAAATAAAGTAGGAGAATTGATTTTATTTTGATCAAATCATGCCAACAAGTGTCTCATCCACCATTAAAGCTCACTCGCACACTGCGCGAACGACTCCAACCATATTTGATGCAGATTTAAATTCTAGTTGTCGATCTGTCAGTTAGATCAAATCATTGAACGACTGTCTTCAAAACAAGTTGACACAATTTCCAACATGGCAATAAAGGGCCCACCATACCATACGCTACCAAGGAAATCCATGTGGCGGTCGCCCATGATATTGCAATCAGTAAAGACATTGCAACTTTTGATCACGCAATGGTAGGAAACCATAGATCTTGAGCATCAGTGATCTTGTTCCTTCAACATAGTTGCTAGCATTATCATTAACTGTCGAGCAGTTTTCCCATCAAGATTATAACATACCCATTGATTTAAAATTTATGCATCTTAAGAACACTTTAGTAATCCATCATCTAATGTATTAAGACTGGATTAATTCACCAAGGTTCTTTCCATATTCCCTTGGCAGATGAGACACATGGCACCTGCTCATGATATCATGATCAATAAAAACCTTGTGATTCCCGAGCACGCGATGGCAGGCAACTGTTGAGATCTAACAATAATTGATTGACGGTCACTCAAACTTATCCCCTTCAGCCTCACCAGATAGGACACGTGGCACTCTCCCATGATATCACGATCAACCAAAGTAGTGTGGTGAGGTCATCACGGGATGGTAGGGAATGACTGAGATCAAACGATAGTTGATCAATGGTCACGCGAATTTTATCCTTCTACAAAATAAAAGATTTATTAAAAGGACAAGGGGACATCACTAGGAAGATGGTAAACAATGACATAAGTTTTTCTTAAATGATGAAACATGGGGCCAACCAAGACTTAGTAAAATGAAATCCCACGGAAGAATAAAAAAATTAAGACCAAAGGGACCCAACCTAGATGAAACAATAGGACGTAAATCGTTTTAAAATCCTTCAAAAAGGTAACAGTGAAAAAGATCCTAACCAAGGAATAAAATAAACACAAGGGTTTTACATGAAAATAAAGCTAAAACCCCCAACCCTAGGAAAATTCTGACACCATGAAAGACTACTAACATAAGGCAGGGCATGAGTGGAACACAAGGAGCAAAAATTTGAAGTTCCATCAGGCACCATCATGAGCCTATTCGAGTGCTAAAGGGATTTCATAATCTCTAAGACATCATAAGAGAAGACCATTAAAATATCTTCTATACAATGCATTTGCAAGGATCACATATTTAGCTACGACTTTGCATAAACGTTTTCGAGTATTCATTGTGGTAGGTTTAGGAATGGTACAATCTTTCAAATAGTTGTATATTGTATCATACCATTCACATGAAGCATCTTGAGTGATTTCCAAAATGTCTTCTAATGGAGTATCGATCAAAGGTTTCATGATGGGATGGATAACGAAAGTGAATTTTGTGGAAGGATCGTGTGGGGATATGAGAGAAGCTACACTTGCCATTGCATCCACATGTTGATTATCTTTTTGTGGGATGTTATCAGTGGTGAACGAGTCAAATCATTATAAGATCCTTGTGTTTTAATAATTTTTCACGTTTATTTTGATATGTACCATTGATTTGTTTGATGACCAATTGTGAATCACCAAAGATCTTGATATGTTTAGCATTTAGAGATAAAGTAGTTTGCAAACCTGTGATCAATGCCTCATACTCAGCTGTATTATTTGTGTAGATGAAATTTAATCAATAGGATAAGGGAATAGGTTTTTCGTTAGGTGGAATTAGTACCACTCCAACACCAAAACCTATTTGACCCTTAGATCCATCAAAAAATAACTCCCATGGTTTAATGTTAGCGATTAAGACATGATCATCAGGAAAGGAATCAGGAGTAAGTAAAGAAAAAAGAGAAGGAGCATCAACTAAGTGATTGGTTAAGGCTTGGCCTTTGATTGATTTTTGTGAAAAACATTTAAGGTCAAACGCAGTTAACAACATCACCCACTTAGCTAAGCATTCAAAGAAGTCTATTTTGTTGAAAAGACATTTAAGAGGATCAAGTTTTGTGATGACTTGTATTTCATAATTTAGTAAATAATGTCACAACTTACCAATAGTGAATACAAGATTCAAAAATTGTTTTTCAATTGGTGAATATCATGTCTCATAGTCAATTAAGGTGTGGCTAATGTAATAAACAAGGTATTATTTACCATGATCATTGTGTTGAGCCAACAATGTTGCAAGAGCATGGGCTGATGTGGTGATGTACAAGATAAACGGTCTATGTGGAACAAAAATTTGTAAAACAGGTGGAGTGGCTAGATAATCCTTGAGACTCTCAAAATCCTATTTACAATCCTCATCCCAATCAAAAGGGACACCCTTTTCAAGGAGATGCATGAAAGGAAATGAGCGATTGGCTAAAGATGCAATGAAATGATGGATAGCTTGAATTAGACCTTGTAATGTGCACAACTAAGAAATATTCCTAGGAGGTGGCATGCTAATAATTGCATCCATTTTCTTTGTGTCCACCTTAATGCATCTCTGAGATATGAAAAACCCTGAAATTTTACCACTATCTACACAAAAGACACTTTTTTGGATTCAATCGCATGTTGTATTCTCTTATTCATTTGAATATTTTACGAAGGACATTTACATTGTCTTGTCATGTTAATGATTTAGCTAGGATATCATCGACATAATCTTCCAGAATTTTGTGAATGTAATCATGAAATATTAATGTCATTGCACATTGATAAGTTGCATTGGCATTCTTTAGACCAAAGGACATCACAACCCAAAAAAAATTTCACCAAATAGTTGTAAAGGTAGTTTTATATTGATCTTGAGGGTTAATAAGGATTTGATTATAACTAGAAAATACATCCATGAATGACAACAAAGCATGTCCAGCAATTGAATCCATGATCATGTCTATATTAGGAAGTGAAAAATCATGTTTTAAAGAGGCTTTATTCAAGCCTTGAAAATTCGTGCATATCCTAATACAATTATTAGGTTTGAGATCCAAGGAGAATAATCAATAGGTCTAATAAAGCCTACATCAAGGAGTTTTTTGAGTTGCTCTTTAACATGCAAGGCTATGTTAGGATGCATTTTTTGGATCTTTTGATGAACGGGTTTAGCATTTTCAGCAAGGACAATGTTAGGCATCACAATTTTTGGGTCAATTCCTGGCATATTAGAATATTTCCAAGCAAAATTTTTAGGAAAATCATGAAGTGGTAGTATCTTCTTGTTCCTCATCATCAAGGAACTTCCCAATCTTAATAACTTTATCTTTATCATTAATGTTCATTAACACATCAATTGTATCTCCTAAAGGTAGTGCATTGGATTTAGGACTTTCGGATTTAGAGAGCTCTTTAGTGATATCACTTGCTTCTTGCTTAGTAACATTCATGGTACAAGTAATGTTTTTCATGTAAGTAAGTGAGGATGGGTTATCATAAATGCCTAAAATTTATTTCAAGGCCTCATCACTATCAACATACTTGCATGAAGGTGGTAAGGTTATATAAGGAAAATCAGGATGTTTGATTGTAAGTTTGTGTTGTGGGTGACATGTTATAGCTTTAATGTTCAAGGATGGTTGTTGAGTAGCTTTGGTCATTTTAGAAAAGGAATATCCCAATCCGGTTTTTCGTTTCTTGTGTATTAGGTTCAATAGGGACACAAATACCTTGCTCATGTTTTCCACACCCTTTTCAAGTATAGCCTAATTTTTTTATAAATTTATAGCCTTTTCCATAAAGCCTTTCCATTTTGTGCATAGTAGGTGGGGATTGATAATCTATCTCATCAAAATTTGTTGTGTATTTTGCATTGTCATCCAAATTATAGGAGATAGGCATTTGAGAAGATTGTTCAAAATTTTGAGTGGACATGATTGTTGGTTGATATTTTTTCTCATCTTTCTTTTTTGTGAGTATGTATTCACCCATAAATGAGGGTGTGAATTCTAAGGATCCCAAATCGTCACCAATTAATTTAGATACCGATTCCTTATCGTTATGCTCAATTTGAAGAGGGTCTATATTGGATGTTGGAATTAATGTTTTCAAAGGACTTGTAACCCCTTTTTCAAGGTACAAGCAACTTTTAGGCTTAGGGTCTATTTCAACTTGATAGATGCAATTTTTATAGAAATATTTCATGATATGATGAAGGGTTGAAGGCATTGCATTCATGTCATGAATCCATGGTCCACCTAAAAGAAGATTATATGAAAGATCATAAGACGTGACATGGATAGGAGTTTGCAAAGTAGCCACCCCAATCGTAATATAAGAAAAGTAATTATCCCAAGCGATTGCTTTGTTGTATTGTCAAATTTTCGTGTGGAGACAAAATAAGGTATTATTTCTGATCTATCATCATTTAATCAATCAAGAAGACTCACACTACACACATTAAGGGTAGAATCATTATCTATGAGAGTGCATTTGATATCTATGCAATTGAATCAAGCAATTTTATAAAAGCATCATGTTGTTTACACAACTCCAAAGGAGGGAGATAATGTTGATGGAAGGTAATGTTAAGATTCTTTTTGTGGATGAGAGTTGCCACATCATTCAGAGAGGTACCAGGAGGAATTGTGACTTATTTTATGACAATTTGAAGAATGTTGTGATAATTTGGTAAGTTTTGAAGGAAATCCCAAAGGGAAATTTTGGTAGGAGTATTCTTTAATTGTTCAACAAGATCAGACTCCTTTGTATGTGGGCTATAGTGAGGAGCACTAGGCAGATTGGGTAAAGGTAAAGAGGGTGGGGTTGGTTGTGGTGGTTGCAGGTTGTTCTGGGTGTTATATGTATGAGCAACAATATCATTACTAGATTGCTACGATACATTGGTTTTAGTGGGGTAGAGCGTGTACCAGGGTTGATTACAGGGGTGAAGCTTATGTGAGGGTGGGTAAAGGATAATTTTAGGTTGAATTACATTAATGTCCTTGATGTTAGAGGTCTCAAAATAAACCAAAGCGAATGATTTGGGTGAGATGAAGTTTTGAAGAGACTCATCTATCAAATGTAAATCATCACAACTAAAAGGTTTGAGGGGTAAATTATCATCAATTGGTTTAAGATGTTCAAGAGAAGCATTAGAGGTTGTAACGTTTAGTATCATGAGTTTATAACCACAAACCTGAGTGGATGGATTATGCAAGATGAAGTATTGGAGGGCTTCATCTAACAAATAAAAATCATCACAAGCAAAAGGTTTGAAGGAAACTTTATCATTAAGGGGTTTATGTTTCTCATTGCAAGCATTAGAGGATGAAGTGATTGAGAGGAAGTCTTGAAGAACTTCATCTAACTGGTCAACATCAACACTACTAAGAGGCTTATATGAGATGTTGTTTCTAATTTGAATCATGTGTTTGAAGGGATGGTTTGATGTTTCAGTTTTTGTGTCTTTATGTATTGATGAATTTGATCTAAAAGAACTAGGAATGAAAACAAAAAAGGAAATTTTAAAAGATCTAAAACTATCCATGAACGCCATGGAAAGAAATGAAATTTATGCTAATGAAAATAGAAACAAATGAACTATAACAAAAAGAAAATTATAGAAAACAAAAAGATGCAATGTAGAAAACTGAAATCTCAAAATGTTGATGCAGAACTGTAGAGGGACTGATTCACCCTAGGTAGCGAATGAGTCCCAGGAGATGAATTTTATATGATTTTTTTTATTTTTTTATGTTTTTTTGGATATTTTCAAGTTTGTACAATGAAAATATAGAATGCAAATGCAAAATGTTGAAATGATTGAATGAACTACAATGTAATAATGAGATCTAAATAATGCTTTCACTAATGCAATGTTTAATAAATCTTAAGATGCAAAACAATGAAAAAAGATTAAGTAATTAATTTCTAAGATACAAATAGAAATGTAAATTAGAATGATGTTATGCTCAAAATCTGGATTCACAAAAATGAACCTTAGATTTTTGGCTCTTACGACTTCTCTTACTTTTCTAGGGTTTTTCACCTAAAAGGAGCGAGTTAGGCCAAAAATGTTAGAAACCAAGATCAGATATGCAAACCGAAAGACCTTCTACAAAAGAGAAAATCAGAAAAAGCAGAGAGGTTGCAAAAGAATGTGCAACATAATATTATTTGAGAATTCAATAATTACATGATAATGATTTGCTTATAAAAGCAAAGATGCATAACCCTAATCTTATCTTGAGCAACAAGATAGCTCAATAAGATAAGGATAAGAACCTATAACTTAGGAATTAAATATGCCTAAGTAAACTTATGCAAATGTGTAATTAAATATTAATTACACCAACACCCCCCATAAGTGCAACTTAGGGAGAAGAAGATATTATGCAAATATGAGTCCCGAAAACAAGGCCTGATTAGGTACTCATGTACAAATGCAATGATGAGGTAGAGAAGGAAAACCCAGTGGGACAAAACCACCCTACAATGAGATGACTGTTGTAGAGAAGCATTGGAAGAACATTGTGGAGTAACACTAGAACCGCAATCTGACAAGCAAGGAAAGATACTTCTGTCTACAACTGAAACCAAAACCAGAATCATGATAATGTGATAGCAGACCCGATGCCACGGAACACTGGTAAACTCACAAACTGGAACAACCCTGGAATTTGTGAAGCAACAGTAGATGAGATGATGATAGAATCTGGAAATCGTGTATCTCGATGCTGATGTCAAACTATGACTGAAACTCTTCCATGGGAAGGAGTACCATGAAGAATTTGGAACATTAACCATAAACACATGGCCCTCAAATTGAGAAAGATCTTAACCAATGCGGATCAAGAACCAACAACTCTCAATCTAAAGTGTGAGCCGATGAATCCGGTATGTGTCAAACTATAGCAAGATGGTGGCCAAAAGAAACTAGGAAACTAGATGACCCATACAAGTTGCCAACAAATCAAGATGAATAGGAGATCAAAGTAAAAACTACACTCTAATCAGATTTATTATGCAAGAAACCCCCCTGAAGGAACTTTATCTTAGTTCATTTATTACAATAACCCAATGATTGTAAAAGGAGAGAATCCTAAACATGCATAAATAGAAAATATGATGATGTGGTACTGAAATGAAGTAAAAATATTCAATTTTCACCTTTCCAACTGCCAAAACATCCAAGTAATCTCCAAAACACCCATCGGGACAAATCTGGAATAAAGAAATACTTGGAATAGATATAGAAAAAAGTACATAAACAGCAAGATAGAGCTCCTCAATACCTTTCCAACGCCTCAAACAAGACGAAAATTGGACATCGTGGCAAAAAGTTATGAGCTCAGAAGCCCAAAATGAACATCTAACTTCAAATAGAAAAAATAGTAGATAAATAGAAAAATTCTAAAAATAACCTACACCACTACAAAGTTCTTGGAACCATCTTTCTGGTGATATCTCGTTTTCCCAATTTTGATACCGCATGCCCAAGTTATGACCAAAAGAAAAAAACTACTCCTTTAGGAAAAATCAAGGCTAGGAGGGGCAAAGAGGTCGTACGGCTGATGATGTCATGCTGACGTCATCACCTAAGGAAAAAAAAATTGACGGCCATTTGGTCGTCTGGGCAAAAAATGGCCCCCCCTTGCTAGAAAAAAAATTTGGTCACCTGAATATTCTGGAAACTCGCCGGAATATTCTGCAAGTTTGCTCAGAGTATAGTAAGGCCAATTAAAGGAATATTCATTGGAATATTCTAACCGCAAGGATGAGTGGAGAACCTCGTCATCTGTGTGATTGGGGAAGTTGTCGGAGGAGCCCTCAGCATCGCGGCAAGGCCGGGCGTGTAATCGGGCGGTGGAGGTCGCGACGGTGGTCACCGGTGGTCACGGCAAATGGGATTTGCCGTGAACTGGAGGCACAAAGGTATAAAAATGTTATAATATTTAAAAATCAATTTTCATGCATTCAAAGGCGTGCTGGTGAGGCCATACGGCCCCCTAGGAATTTTTTTTTTTCCTTCCAAACCAACTGCTCAGAAATCGACGAAACGAAGGGCATTCTTAGGGTTTTTGGCCGCTGCGAACGCAATGGTGACCTCCGTTTCTACCCAAATTGCTCTGAAAAATTGGCTACCTATAGAACTTGCAAAAAATCTCCCAGCTTGAAACCCTCATAGATCTGGCATATGATGGCCAAAATCTGCAAAATAAAAGCCAAACCTGACTTTTTCCAGTGCTTTGAATCTAATCGTGACGCCTGATCTGATCCAAAATGCTGCATCGATGAACTCAAGGCATGATACCCTCGAGGAATCCCAAACGAACCCTGCAATGATTTTCTCAAAAATCTGAGAAGGGGCTTCAAATCAAGGCTTTGATACCATGTTAGAAACCAAGATCAAATTTCCAAACCGAAAAGATCTTCCACAAAAGAGAAAATAAGAAAAAGTAGAGAGGTTGCGAAAGAATGTGCAACATAATATTATTCGAGAATTCAATCATTACATGATAATGATTTGCTTATAAAAGCAAAGATGAATAACCCTAATCTTATCTTGAGCAACAAGATAGCTCAATAAGATAAGGATAAGAACCTATAACTTAGGAATTAAATATACCTAAGTAAACTTATGCAAATGTGTAATTAAATATTAAGTACACCAACAAAAAATGCTAAGGATTCATTCAAATTATGTTATGTATGATGTTTTCTAAGCTAAAGGAAGTAAAATAAATGCAATTAAAAGATTTAAATGATTGAATATGAATGAAAGACTAAGATCCATGCTATGTTTGAAAACACAATGTTGTTTGCAAAGAAGCTTTAAAAAATGAACATAATGCAAACTAAACTAAACAGAAGGTTGTTTCTTAGAATGAATGCACCTAGAAAAATGGAGAAGATTGGAATTTTTTTTGGAAAACTAATGAAACTTGAATTTGAGCTGACTAGGACTCATTCACCACCTTGGGTGAATCAGTCCCATCAGGACTTTTCTACACATAAGTTGTTTTCTAATAGTCGAGGACCTATATCTGCATTTGACTTAAATATGCACCTCAAGAGGACTCATTCACCATGCATGGTGAATCAAACCACTTTCAAATTTCTACAATTTCAAAGTTCTATCCTACACCTTGACACTTGCACAACAATTTTTGATGGAAACCCAATTCAGGATCTCAAAAAATTCATGAAAAAAGCTCAAAATTATTTTTCTAATGGGGGGTTTGAATTAGTCAAACCCCTAGTTGGGTAATAAAATATTGAATGGATTTTTTTTTGAATAAATCCTAGCCTTAGATATGTTAAAGACTAGGAAAAGTTGAGATGTGAGAAAGATCCAATCCCATTGCTCTAGAATAAGACATGCAAGAATGATTTATATGATGCAATATCTCAACCCTAGAAACCTTAATCTAAAGATAGAGTAAAAATGGAAGATGGAATCAATAGGAAACCGAGTCCTTAGGTGTGATTTGGTGGCTAGTTGCACCTCTTCACCCTAGATTTCTTCATGATTCACCATAGGCATCCATCATCAACCCTTTACAATGTTGGATCTTGACAAGAGATGTGAGCTTCAAGACCTGCAAAAACCCTAGTTTTCTGCCCTAAAACTTCAACTTTTGCCAATGAAACTTGTTGTGGAATACTTGACTTTATGAATTGCTCTTGAGGAATGATAAAAATATAAGAAAAGATGACAAAAAGATGTGGGAAATGACTTAAAATGAGTATTTATAAGCAACAACACCTTATTTTCCCATTGATTAGACCTAAGAGGCCGACATTCACCAGAAATTAAAGTTAAATTGATTAAATTCCCACTTAAATTTGAATTTTTCCTCTAAGCGGACTCATTCACCAAAGGTGGTGAATGGGTCCCCCTACTACTATTTGAAGGTATGTTTTCGAGGCATGCGATAATTAAATTTTGTTTGTTGTGTTTTATGTGATTTCTTAGGTAAAACATGCCTCTAGATCAAAATTATTGTCTCTAAGGGGCCTATAAATGTTGTTTTGAAGGGTAAATGATGTAAAGGGACTCAAAATTGAGTCTAATTATGCATGAAATTGTCTCTTTTTGCAAGAGGGTCCAATTTTCTATGGCACAATTTATTAATAAGAGTTTTGTTCCTAAAAAACTATGGAGAAAATGTATGTAGAAGAAAATTGCATCCATAATGGTGTAAGACATGATGAGCTGAATGAAACATGTGAAGTCATGCCTTCTTTTGATTTTGAAGACACAGAAGCGGAGAATCAATTTTCTATATCAAAAGAAGAATGCAACGATGCAAATGATACTGAAAGTATTTTCATATCTATGGATTGTGGAAGTATAGTTGAAGGGTATGTTGATCCCAAATTTTCATCTCTTTATGATGATAGTAGTAGTATTTTTGATGTGAGTATGCAATCTGCTGAGGAATATTCTTATCTGAATGATCAAGATGATTGTGAGTCTTTTTGCAACCCTTATGATGGTGACTCCTCTCACAAGGAGGAAATAGTTTAGATCTCCTTAAGTAAAGAGTATTCCAATGAAGGTGATGGAAATGCTTTTGAAGGCTCACAAGAGCATGATGAGGTATACGGATTGAATATATTATTTGAAGAAGAAATGTGTAATCAACAATGTCATGGTACACTTGGTCATCCAAATTCTACAAGAGAGTGCAACATTGATGAAATTTTTTGTAGTGATGAGATAGAGGAGCCTGCTGAGTTGTGGAATGCTTTTGAGAATGTCAGTGTATTAGATGAAAATTATAGAGCATGCAATTATTTTCATTCAAAGAAATCATTTGTGAGGAGTTGCAATGAGGAAATAAATGATGGCTTTTAGTTTGATAGTGAGAAAGGTATCCCTACTCATTGTTTCAATAGTGTGAACGAAGAAGGAGATATGTATGCAATAAGTTCATTGGATGAATCATCTCAAGTAGTTGATTATTAGGAGCATGCATATGTTGATAATAATGAACAAGGAACACTTGTTTTATTTGATACTTTACCTTCTTCTACTTATTTTTTTGACTTTGAAGTTATCACTAAATGTTTTCATGAGGACAACATTGATGTAGTTGTACATGGAAGCAGAAATGTAGAGGAAAATGTTAGTACAACTAATGAAGCTCTTTATGATGATTTTTCACTTGAAGAATTTGATTGTGTCAATCACATGGATGCATATGAGGATCTCTTTTTTGGATCTACAACTCATAGTCCTTCTCATGATTAGTATGATTCAGATTTTCATGTTGGTGCAGCAGGAGGTAATGTTGAGTGTGATACTCTTTGCAATAGTGAATGTGTTTGAAACAATCACTATGATGAGTTTGTTGCAAATGAAGAGTTTGATTCATATGAACCTACACTTGAGGCTTATTTTTGTGATAACATATTGAGTCCTGACAATCTTATCCATGAACTTAATGTAGGAAACATTTCTTGGGATGTTGACATTTCTTTTGAATTCCATGATTTGAATGAAGATGAAAATAAAATGGGTGTTGATAAATATTGTTTTTAGAACCTTGAGGCATATGATGATGTGATTGAGTTGTGTTGTTGGGATGACGATAAGATCACTTGTGGCACAATTAAGTTGAAGGAGTTTCAAATGTGAAAGCATTCTTTGCTCAACACACAAGAGGAATGCACATTGTTTTTGAGGCATGATATCTTCTTTGAGCATAATCATTATGAGGGGGTTAATAAATGTGATAAGACTATGTCTTCATGTATTCTTGATCATTATCCTCATATGTTATCACTTGCTACAAAATCAGAAAATAAAGAGAGTGGTAGTGATGTGGCCTATGTTGTTTGGTTTCCATGTGATAGTAGAGGTACACAAGGAGTAAGTTCTCAGTTGTTCAAATGCATCCTGACACTTATTTTTGCAAAAATCAAGTCACTCATGTTGTTATGGTGTGACACAAGAAATTATGGATTAAAGGGGATCAAGTCCTTTAATAGATTGGTGTTTGATAGGGGTAAGAATTAGCTTCCCTTTACCATTTGGTGGCCTAGAGCCACCAAATGAGGTTTGAAAAAATTGAATAAAGACTCTATCGCCCAATGATTCTGGCACTCAGTTTTCTCTTCTAGAAGATTCAAAATTATCTCTATGTTCACTAAGGAACAAACATCCCCAGAAAGAGCCACAAATGTAATCTTCAAATTTTCAAAATTTGAAGTGTCAATGATGAAAAAATTTGATCTGCACACTCAAAAATGCTCCTGAAAAATCTGCCCTAGTGACCTACTTAGGAGGGTCATAATTCAAAGCCAATTGAATTTTTTTCCAAATACCTTAGTGAGTGTATTCATTTGACATATGTGAATGTGTATGTTTGATTTTAGCCTATGGTGATGATTTTTGATAGATTTTTGAAAAGCAAAGTTGGAGGGTTCTAGGATTGTTTCGTTGTTAGCAAACTCTTGGTCCTGCGAAGTGGCTTAGACTGATATTTTATAGCTAAATGATCTTCATGGAAAATTGATTGGTGCTCTACATTCCCCTCATACTCACATGCTCTTCGGTTCGATTTTAGTGTCTCAGGATGAGAAATGATATTTTTTCAAGGAGGTGACTCGTGCTCAAGTTGGTTTCTGATAGGTGCAAATTGTAGAAAAGTCTTATTGAGCCACTTTGGATGCTAATATCTTACACCTCTAGATTAATTTTTCCAATCCATTTATTGCACTGAATTCTTGGGTCAAATATTTCTATGCTTGTGCACTTTCATGGCTCTGGGATGTTA